>CADEHL010001232.1:55000-254146 GCA_902827135.1 Harpagifer antarcticus | reverse complement strand
AAGCCAGGGCATGTAGAGCAAGGCCGATGTTCAAGGAGTGGTGAGTCCATATTCTTTCACTTTCTTCTATCTCTCTTCTTATGTTTAGCTTCAGCTGTTGCTGCTCGCTGAAGAGAAAAAGGATGACGGTCGGGAGGCGTAGCCGCCTTATATACTGTGGGCCTGCGCGCGCATTCAGTTAAGCTCGCCCCGATTGGCCGGCTACGTTTATGCAACTCAGTAGGTGAATGCACGCATAGCATGATTGAGAATAGTACCCATAGAGTCCAGTAGAGGGCGGAGCCTGTGTGATATATAACTCTTAATCAGTAAACACAAGTAATTGAGTTACAATAAAACAGTATAAACCAGGGATCACCAACTACATTTGTCCAAGGGCCAAAATGTATCCAATAGACACTATCGCGGGCCAGCGATTTTTACATAGCCCAGAATTTTGAAGTTGTTGACCGAGGATTACTTTGTAAATGTCGTCAGTTACTGAATACTGAATACATGCTCTGAAAGTCATCAGAATACAGTTACAGTTACGTGTCTTAAAAAAGTATTCAGATTACTTTTAGAATACTTTTGGAATACTTTCTTTTTCCATAACAGATGGGTATGTTTCGGTGAACAGGAGACACGTATGTTACTGTTTTAATGGCTTATCAAGAACTCAAACACAACATCTTGGTGTCATTCTGGACAGCTCCCTCTCATTGGCACCCCACATAAAAAACATCACCCGGACTGCATTCTTTGTACTGTCTTAAAACCTTTCCTCGGAATATGTTATAAATTGTAAGGTGTCCTTGGGTGCTTTCAAAGGCGCCCCTAAATAGAATGAATCGTCATTATTATTATTATCTGAAACGATGTACTGACTTTTAAAACTGTTTCCAGTCACTTGCCCCATGCATTCAGCAGCAGCAGGCCATTCACTTTGATTTGATCCCGTTATAAATGTTATCATTTCGACAATAAAGAAATGTACATATAAACGTTATCTTGCACATTTTATCTAACCATCTCCGTTTCTAACTTTCAATATATTTTAAAAGAGACCTCTCTCTCTCATCTGCGTGCGGGGGCGGGGCCTCACAGACACGCTGCATCTCTCTCTCGCTCACAGACACGCTGCATCTCTCTCTCGCTCACAGACACGCTGCAGCGCTGTGCAGTGTGCACACAGTTCTGCCGGTAATGAATATTACATTTTGTGAGGAAACTTTTCCACCAATAATTCCAATAAGTATTCCAAAATGTATTCACTTCAGGTTTACGAAAGTAACTGTAATCAGATTACTCGTTTTTTTAAATGTAACGCCAGCTGAATACAGTTAGCCTACTTGATTTTTGTATTCTGATTACGTAACGCCGTTACATATATTCCGTTACTACCCAACCCTGCTTCTAGGCTACTGTCCCGCAGCTCCTGCCTCTCTGTTGGACTCTGTCGCAGCAGGGCTGCTGCTGTGGTGCGGAGCGCACAAAGCAGACTCTTCACAACGAAGGATCACTTCTTCTTCTTCTTCTTCTTCTTCTTCTTCTTCTTCTTCTTCTTCTTCTTCTTCTTCTTCTTCTTCTTCTTCTTCTTCTTCTTCTTCTTCAAGGCAGGGAAGGTTTCGCAGTACGCAGTCTACTGACCCGCAGCTGCTGCCTCTCTGTTGGACTCGGTACTGCACCTTACTCACGAGACGTTGTAAAAAAAAAGAAAATGGGTGGGTGGGTGGGTGGGGGGCGAACGCAGTAACCACTCCGCCAACGCCACAGTCACCCCCGTTGTGCGGGCCGGATGAGAATGTCTGGCGGGCCGGATGTGGCCCGCGGGCCGCCAGTTGGTGGTCACTGGTATAAACTAAAGAAAAGGACTTGTTTTAGTTATTTCAGTCACATTAGATAAGGATATGTTTCCTTTAGGCAATACTTGTAGAAACCATGCACTGCATAAATGTTCACCGTTATGCAGATGATACCCAATTGTATTTGTAATTGTTTCAGTTAATGTATTGTTACTTAAAATCAATGCACTGAAGATTAAAGTATATGCTCAGACTGCAAGGAATCTGGGTGTGACCCTAGATAACAACCTGTCCTTCACTGCAAACATCGCTGCTACAACCCGCTGCTGCAGATACACGCTTTACAACATCAGGAGGATACGTCCCCAGCTGACCCAGAAAGCCACCCAGGTTCTGGTCCAGGCTCTCGTCATCTCACGCCTAGACTACTGCAACTCCCTCCTGGCTGGTCTACCTGCATGTGCCATCCGACCTCTGCAGCTCGTCCAGAATGCAGCGGCTCGTCTGGTCTTCAACCTTCCTAAATGTTCCTACACCACTCCGCTCCTCCGCTCACTTCACTGGCTCCCGGTAACTGCTAGAATCCACTTCAAGACACTGGTACTTGCGTACCATGCTGCGAATGGATCTGGCCCTTCCTACATCCAGGACATGGTTAAACTGTACACCCCAGCACGTGCACTCCGCTCTGCATCAGCCAAACGACTCGCTGCACCCTCGCTGCGAGGGGGACCCAAGTTCCCATCAGCAAAAACACGTGGGTTTGCTATCCTGGCTCCAAGATGGTGGAATGAGCTCCCCATTGACATCAGGACAGCAGATAGCTTACACACCTTCCGCGCAGACTGAAAACTCATCTCTTTCGACTCCACTTCGAGCCATAGAATTACTAACAAAGCACTTATATACTAATAAAGGACTGGCTTCTCTAAAGCCAGCTGAGTAGCACTTGAAATGTTTTAGCTCTATGAAACCTGATGTACTTATGATTATGATTTCTTCAAGTTTGTATCTTCTTGGTCGAATGCACTAATTGTAAGTCGCTTTGGATAAAAGCGTCAGCTAAATCTAATGTAATGTTTCTTTTTAATGAAAAGGCCAACTAGCCCTTTTGCAAAAATACTTCTCAAACACCGCGTTTGCTTTTGTATCAAAACTTTATTTATCAAACCAAAAGAATGCACCATTGAAATAACATTTCTATAAAAAAGGATCATGGGACTGTTCTACAGTGCATTACAAAACCAACAATTGTATACAACATTGTGGATAGAAACTTCACTTCACATCATCATCATCATCATCGTCATCATCATCAGCATCATCATCACAATCCCATCGTCTGTCCCCGCCCTCACTAGAATGACTACATGTACAGTCTTATATTGCCGTCACTAAGCTAATTTGGTTATAATGACTTTAGGATTGGACATTTTTTTAAAGGGCAAAGTCAAAGTGTATTTACTCAGAGGAGCCCGTCTGTGGGCTCTGGCAAACAATGATGTTCTGGAAACTAAGTAATTGTCTGTGTGAGAGGAGATAAGGGCCGCTTTCATTTGGCCCCTTTCACCCTGATGAGATGAGGTCGAAATCATTCTTTACTTTTTTTCCCACCCCCATTATTTATTTTCCTCTTTTGAAAGCCTTAGCGCTGAGCTGGCGGAGGAGACTTCACACCATCAGGACACTTTCAAAGTCGGCACACCCCTGACCAACTTCACATGGTTTTTTTTGACAGTGTAATTTGTCCCATTTTGATCCTCAATGCTTCCCACGGAGGAGTGAAGCCCCAAAAGAAAGAAGGTAATGACGTTGAGTTTCCCTTGGAGACAGTTTCCACCTGATCAGGTCTGGTTGGTGTTTCTGAGTTTCACACAGTCACCACAGAAAGAGGACCAGGTTTTTGTAAAGGACCAGGTGTGTTTCAATCCATCAAATACAAATCATGTGTTACTAACTTGGACTAAAAGTTGGCTGTGATAAATATGAACCAAGATTCTTCCCAAAATGACCTCAGCTGTTACACTACTGCTGGATCACCATCACGACCCTAACATTATATACAGGTTATAGTTAGAAACGAAAACTGCATAGATGGCATTGACCTACATATTATAGACTGAAAATAAACTAAAGAGTGGTGACTGTGTGTCCTCAGAGTGACAAACCATTTCAAGGTTTCCTTTAGAAATAATCGTCCTACAGTATTATTTAAAAAAAAATACTAAAACCTCTTAAGGCAACAAACGAAAATGAAAAAAGAAACCTCCTCAGTCCTTTTTCATTTTGTTCTTTGCTAAACTAAATGAACATTTCACATGGTTATAAATAATATTTTTTAAAGAGCACTCGAAATAAAGAAATAATAATAATAACAATATATTAAATTTGGTTATAAAAAAGTTACTACTCTATTGGAACTGTACACTGTAAAAAAGCAGCGTTCTGTCATGTAGTTCTGCTGCAGCTACACGTCTCCACAGTGAAACACACATGTAGAGTCAACAGGAAACACACATGTAGAGTCAACAGGAAACACAAGAAGGTGTTCACTTTAACGCAGAAATATGCACAACATCAAAACCGCCTCCTTTAATCTCCCGTGTTAAAAAAAGCCCAACTGTCTCCACTCATAAATGACACAATAGATTTGGTCTGTGTTCCACTGGCACTGAATGGTAAAGTTGACTCTTTAACATGTTTTTGAGGAGAAAATGTTACCTCAGTGTTCTGGGATCAGTTGGAAATGCATTCTCTTATTTTGGGATGTATCATTAACTTTAAATCAAATACTTGTCCTTTTCAAATCGTTCAGGTGTATTCTCTTCCCCTGGAACAGGCAGTGATTCTCATTATTTCTATTAAACTCAACTGATATCCTCCACCCATAACATGTCAACACTTTCCTTTTTAAAGTTCTAAAGGATACCGCAGGTTCCCTTCGTTTAGTCTTCATAGCCTATGTTTCTGTTTCCAGCCAGCTGCTGGGATGCTGCATCGGTGCCACTGAAGTCAAATAACCCTTAGCTCTCTTCGGGCGGTTTAAAAGGGACACAGTGCTTCTGGGGAAAACCCTGAGCAGAGCAGTCTCATCTGTTCCCTGTGTGTCGGCCGTGCTGGAGGAACAACTGAACATTCACCCAGCACACGTTTTTAAATTCACAGAGGCTTCAAATAAAGTGAGTAAATACAGAGAAAGAACAATAAAGGCACGTAGGATGTCCTATGTATCTTGACGGCAACACAAACTGGTAAGGACAAATGAACCATGATAAGAAGTGTCTGTCCAGTCAGTGTCTGGTGTTCAACAACTCCCCAACAGAAAGGCCTTTTAATCAGAAATCTGGACGTTGACACAGGTGAACAGCTAATTCTACTCTTCATTCAAATGATGAGAATACTTCAGTAGAATTATCAATAATAAGTTCAAAGCCTTAGTAAATAAAACTTTGGAAATGTTAACATGCTGATCATTTTCTAAATCCTGCATAGGTTTTTAAATACGTTCCAACCTGCTTTCAGTTCATTTCCAGGAAATCACCTTTCAGAGATTTACTTTCTGTTGGCCGAGTCACAACGATGAGTCGGACAAAGAGAACAGGAGGGCATAAGGCCTTCTAACATACACACCTGAGACCCAGTAGAACCATTTGGACCCAGCCTGGCTCAGGGTTCCGTTTTGAGAAACAGAAACCCTCAGAGTCGACATCAACACTGTCAACTTGTGACTGTAGTGTAGATCTATGCAGAGGAAATGGATGATTTAGAGAACAATCAGTGATGTTTGATGAACTCAAATGTGTTTGAATTTGACCCTTTTGGCATTGCAAGACATTTAGAATGTTCTGCTGTAATCAGATTTCCTTTCTTTAAATGGAATCTCAGCGTTGGATCCTTCTATCTGTCTGCAGGAGGAGAGACTCTGAATAAAGCTGGCTCAGACTGGATGTTTCTGGCAGAACACGCTGATGAGTTTGATCCCACACTGCCCTCCTGCCTGCGCTCCCTCACCTTTCATCGCATGCTCGTTCTGCAGAGACGTTACCTTTCCATCCCTCCATCCGCAAGACTTTTCCCCATAGCCCTAACAGCCCAGTGAACGTGAGCTTGAATGATAATATGTGAAACAGCTTGATAATGAATTCTCGGCCTCGTTCCTCCGTGCCCTCGCTCGCACATACAAACCACCTCTGAATATCAATTCACCTCCTCTGCGTCGCTCCCTCTGTCTCCCCCAGGCTTCCTCCTTTCATCACACAAACATAAAGGTCTGAAAATTACAATATGGTGGCTGGGGTTACACAGTCAAATATGGAGCATACTGATGGCCCATTTCCCCCTCCCCTGATTAAGGAATCATTTCTTATTTTAACTGCATTCGTGCACACTCCAAAAATATCACAGCCCATTTATTCTCACACTAATTATGCAAATCTGATTTCTCTTTCCTGCTGTTAATACAGATGTAGTTTTAAAGAAGTGAAGGTGGATGCTCTCTGACCTCATGTTCCAGAGGGCGTCCTCAAACCCAGCACAATGAGCTGTCGTTCATTTGAATCGTGGCTCATGAAACAGTAGCTCTCTGTGGAAGTGTGTTTGATAAAACCTGATTAAAAAAACACAGTTCTGACAGGACAGCATATGCAAAAATATACTTTGTGGAATATGCATTCGTGTGCATGTTCTTCTCATATTTTTTTCCCTTTATTTTATATAAAAACTGAACGCCCTGAAGTAAACTCAAAGTGAAGCAGGCGGTTCTGCCGTGTGGGCGATCCAGGTGGACGAGGTACGTTTGTCTGGTGAAAAATAAATATGGATTCATCAAAAGCAGCCTCCAAACACACACCATCATCTGCTGCCCACTGGCATCTCTAATCTCAACAACAACAACAATAATAATAATAATAACTTCATTCTTGATCACAGGATCAAGAATCAAGTTATTATTATTATTATTATTATTACTATACAACCTCCTTTACAATTGATTACATCACAAGAACACCTAATTGTATTTGTATAGTTGATTAAGAAAACCAAATGAGATTGTGGGGATTATCATTTTGATAATGTTTTGGATTTATCCATTTAAAATGTACCATGTACCTTTAAAAACCAACCTTCATGGACAACAATTCGAGATTTCTAATAACCGTTTTTCACACGCATCATATTTTCTGCTTTCCATTTACTCGCTTGGTTAGGCTGGCTTGAACAAGGAGCGAAGAAAAAAAATGGTTTCCACAAGTTTTCAAGATGAGAATTTGGCACGAGTGCTTAACGGTAAAGATGGGAGGTCTCAGTGAGTCCAGGTTTGGTGAAGAGCAGCAGCAGACTGTGGGGGTCTACAGAGCTTCATCCAGTCCAGTAGGAGAGGTCAGACCACTATAGCATGTTCCCACACGTGTTTCTGCCTGTGTTTTTAAACCTCAGAATCCAGAGGTGGAAGCGCTGCATATGGGGATATGAGGGATGGTCGTCCAGTAAAATCATAGTTATATTTGTTAGAAAAAAGGTGATATAGAGAAAAGGCAAAAATATGCTGGAGAGAATCATTTTGTGTCACCACAACAGGCGACTTTGGATCTTAATGACACAAATAAGGTTTTGGAGACACTTTGGTGCACTAACTGCACAAAGGTGGAATACCAAAAGGAATACTTCCCACAGCGCTGATGAACAACAGTGAGGTACAGTCACAGGAACTGAGTTTGTAGAACTCAGCGGAGAGGAACGCTAATAAATACCAAAAAGAAGATAAACAGGAGGGATATTAGAACTTTGTCTTTTTTGTGATAATCCCATCTTCCTGTGTAAGTAAGCCCGGGGGCTAGGCATTGGGTTTTTCTGGTTTGTTTTTTGAGGTTGAAGAGTGTAGAGGGGTTTCAGTTTGAACTCCTAAAGAAGCCCCTCCACCCTTGTCCTGTTCTTGGAGTTGATGCTGTGCCGCTGTAGTGTTCATCCGTTTTATTCCTTCCATCATATCCCAAACAGAAGACACCAGCCGAGACAAGTAGAAACCTAACACACTCAACCCAGCACAGAGAGGTCCCGTTCCAGTCTTCAGTCCCAGATGGACATGTTGCCCCCCTTGAAAAATGGACAGCAGGTGACATCAGGGCTTGAAGACGGGTTCCATGGCTGGGCCGATCCGGGGTCAGAGGGTTAGAAGGCGGAGCCGGTGATGGCGTTGAGCTGCTTCATCAGCCCTTCTAGACTGGCCATCTGCTCCGAGAGGTCGTCCTGCTCGTACACCTGAAAGACAGATAAATAGAGCACGTTACACACAAATTTATTTTTTTTATTGAAGAACTGGAACAATCATAAAGGGTCAACAAATAATCTTCAATCCAAAGCCATCGCCATTTCTTTAAGTAACTGTCTACAGATCCCCCAACAGTGTATTTCATCTTAAGGTTTAGAAAGAATACCAGGTCCTTAAAACGATGGGGGCTTAGGGGATTTCCAATCTAGTATAATTCTGCGACTAGCTAATAGAGGTGTACTGTATATGCCACTATGTCACCTTGTTTGGCAGTCAAAGTGAGCAGGTCCCCTAGAACCCCAAACACTGTAATATACTGTAAGTGTGGGGCTTCATTTAAATTCCAAGAACTTTAGATAAGGTACCAAAGACATAAGCCCAGAAGTATTTGAATTTGGAACAAAAACAGAATATATGAGCGTGGTTTGCTGTTGCTGCAGCGGTCACATCGATCAACAACACTGGGCTCAATCTTGGCAAGTCTTGACTTAGCTCAGCTGAATACGGTGCAGGAACTTCAATTGTATCAGCTGTAGGCTTTATAACACTATTGGTTAGGTGTGGTCTTTTTAAAGATCAACGTATTCGCTTCACTTGCCATAGAAAAGGTTGTACACATCACTACACCAAAGAACAGCATCTACTAAACCAGTGGTTCTCAAACTTTTTTCAATAATGTTCCCCCTTTGAAAAAAGAATTCAGCCAAGTACCCCCTGATCAGTGCAAAAACTATTTGTTAGGCACAACATGTCTATATAAAGAGGTACAGTACAGCGCTGTGCCATCAGTCTGATTTATTAAAACAACAACATGAGAAACACTTACATGCTACATTTCAAATGTTTACAATCCATCACTAAATTCATGGCAAACCAATTTTAACATCATGCAATAACACTAAGACGACATTAGTTGCATTGAACTGATCCTTTTAATAAGTTGTACTAACAATGTAGTGAAACATGGGCTTGTGCTTCACTGAGGATCTTTGTCATTCTGACAGCGAGGCTAACTGCAGTTATTACACTCCACGTTTTGAAATATGTGTAACTCTGTTAATATAAAACCCACACTGCTCAAACTTCCTTACTTTTCCTAAAATTAGTATATTCATTTATTTTGGGGCGTGGGGAATGAAGAGAAAACAATATATGAGCATTTCATGAGCATGGGATTTTGACCCCTCATATAAACATATGCATAATGCTGCGCTATACTTTGCGGCCATTGCCAAGCAACGCTTATTGTTTAGGTCCTTTGATAAGCAGGCAGTCATATCATTAACTAGAACTAGCTAGATCTGATAGATTTGGACATAAACGCGAGTGAAGTCTAACCGGACGCGCGAGAGAGATCAGATCAGCTGCTGCTGACGGAGAACACGCAGCTCTTCCGGATCACAGCTCCGCCGCTGTGACGGACCGTTGAGTGGAACAAAATACACTTAGAGTTAGACCTAACACACTTAGCTAGCTTATCTACTCTGGAACTAGCTAAACTAGTTATAGATATATGCATTCTTTACTGTCGAGTCACTTATTACAGGTTCAGCGAGCTGCACGAGACTGACGAGCTGTCAGGAGAGGGAGAGGAAAAGAGAGCGCCCCGTTTATTGTTCCCATTTTATTATCCAGAATTACAGTACACTTTTGAATAAAGTAGTTAATCTACTATTAGTAGTTTGTTTAAATGCATTACTTATGTTTTTTTTTTTTTCATTAACATAAAATAAATCTCACGTACCCCCTGCAGTACCCCAACGTACCCCTAGGGGTCCGCGTACCCCCATTTGAGAACCACTGTACTAAACTACTGAAGCTGAACAGAATGACTCTTTGAGAAATAGATTTTCAGAAAATCTCTTTTAGATGTCAATTTGAAGCAGATTCTAATGCTGCGCTGAAACATGGTTGAAACCAGGGCCGGCCCTTGGCATAGGCAGTATAGGCGAATGCTAAGGGCCCATCAATCTATGGGGGGAGCCAAAAAAAAAAAAAAAAGTTAGAAATTCAAAGTTTTTATTTTTTTATTAGCAACACAATTTCCTGATTTTGGATCAACAAAGTACATCTTATTATCTTATACTAACAGAACTATGCCTATGTTGCGTACAGCGCACATAAACTATGGCGCACCCACCCCCAAAATCAAATTGAACCGCCCCAGCCCCAGTAAAAACCAGAGGTTTATGTGGAATAGTTCGTTTTTTGAAATAATGGTTTTAGTGTGCAATTATAGGTTTTAATTTTGTATTTGTGTTGAATTAAAATAAATCAAACTCAGCTTTTATTTCCATCGATTCTCTTATAGTATAACATACTATATGACAATAAAAAATGTATATTAATAAACAAGAATACAGTTTAAAAGGGGAGTGATTAGTAAAATATCCATAAAGAAAAAGTAAATCTGTTTACAGTTCTGTTTCATATGGGTGTCGAGAGATGTATCCATAGATCTCTTCATGTTGCTCTCAAAGTGCACCAGATTGATTCTTTTAACTTCAATATTAAAAAAAAAAAATCACCCATCATAAAAAGGCTCAGAGAATGTGTTGGCCGATGCTTTGTCCAGGTTTGTTTAGTGATGTTAGAACGTGTGTTATTAGGAGTTTCGTTAGTGTGCTTAGTTTCACAAAACCTGTGGGTTTCTGTCTTAAGGGGGGGGGAGTGTGACGGCCGTCGCCTCTCCGGACCTGTTAACTGTGTTATATGTAAATGAGCTGTGCGGTTGCCCTGACGTGATTGGCTGCCATCTCCTGGTCCGCCTCCCGAAGATTGTGATTGGAGCACGCCGGGCCCGACGCCCTCCAATCGCAGCGCACAGCCGGTGCACACCTGCTGGACTACAAAGCCTGTGACTGACGATCACTCAGGAGGCTCTGACATGTGGACAGACGCCTCTCGCTACTTGGTCCTTAGACAGATCTGTTAACTGTGGTTAAACTTGTGTGCCCATCTCCGCGTGATACTGTCTATTAGTAGTGTCTAGAGTAGCTTAGTTAGAGTGTATAGTAGGTTAGTTAGAGTGTAGCGTAGGTTAGTTAGTGTTTAGAGTAGCTTAGGATTTTGTGACTGTTGCCTTTAGTTTAGCTGTTTGTTTTGTTTTGTACAGAATCCTTTTGTTAGTTGTACACAGGGTAGGAATTTCACGGCGGCCATCATTGCCCCTCGGTCTGGCCGTTATGCCCCACGAATAATTGTACGTCCTACAGCAGTGGTTCTCAAACTTTTTCTGTCAGGCCCCCCCTTTGGAGAGAAAAAAAAGCCGGGCCCCCCCCAACACAAATAGTCAGGCTCAGTGGCGGCGCCAGAGATTTGTTTTGGGGGTGCTGTGGGGTAGCTTGACGTTTCTTAGAGGGTGCTCGAACATTTAGGGTTTCCCATTAATGTACCGGTCGCTACAGTGGAACTTTCTACTGCAACACTCCCCACGCATATACACAGTGTACCCACGACTGTTACAATGAAGGCTCGATAATCAGCTCACGGCTGCATATAGGTGTAAGCAGGGGTCAGTGCTATTTTTATAGGTGGTGTGTGGACCTCACATAGGGGGGTCCGGGGGCAAGCTCCCCGGGAAGATTTTTAAATATTGAAGTTAAAACCATCAATCTGGTGCACTTTGAGAGCAAAATGAAGAGATGAATCGATACATCTCTCAACACCCATATGAAACAGAACTGTAAACAGATTTACTTTTTCTTTATGGATATTTTACAAATCACCCTTTTAAACTTTATTCTTGTTTTACTGTCATATAGTATTTCATAGCTGTTATTCATTTATTCTCTGAGACCCACTGAGATAACACTGAGAGAGTCCTTTAGCTCACTGAGCTTCTCAGTCTGACAGGAGAGGATTCTCCTCCACAAAAACTCCTTATATCCGTTTGCGTAGCTCGCTAGCACCAGAAGCTAACAACAACGATCTCCAGTACCGGTGCGCTCTCTCTCTCGCTCTCGCACACAAAATGGCTCGTTCCACACACACGGAGCCGAGCTTTAATGAAACACAGAGACCCAGACGTAATAGTACTGTACTGCATCATATTATTTTCGAATCAATAGTTTTTCAAATTATGATTTTTTTTTTATAACCATTTTTCCTCCTGGTCTCTCGCGCCCCCCCTGGCATGCCTCTGCGCCCCCCACTTTGAGAACCACTGTCCTACAGCCACCATGGCCTTGTGCCCCTCACTTGCTTTAAAAGCGTCAGAACAGTGGTCTGGTCTCTTAACTGCATTATGCTGCGCTCACAACAGACGCGATGCGAATATTCGCATCGCTCTAATCGCTGGAGTTTCACCAAGGCTGTCAGCTGTATTTACTCCTGTCATTCAAACAGGACGTGCTGGAGAGGGGGCGGGGCTTATATCCATGTAAATATTGTGGTAGAAATCAACTACAACAAAATGAACATATTTTACCGTGACTTAATTGTAATTCATGTTTCAAAATGATGCCGAAGTAACAACATACTGATACCGGTTAGTAAAAACCAAGAACTAATGCTTTGACAAGTGTGCAGACAAGACGGCAGGCGAAAAACCCATAGACTTTATGAAAAACCTTTTAAAATGCGTGTTTTCTGAATGGAGAACGAATCGATCAGGCTAAACTAACCTGTATCTGCTCCGTCCAAACTCACAACAACGTCCTAAAGACAGAATTAAAGCAGCGACTGTATTCGCCATGACACAGACAGTCTGTGGTTTGTACTTGTTTAACTTTTGTCCTTTTTAACTGTGTAAAAAGGACAAAACTGCTGAGGTATTGGTTTTCTGATTCAGTGGCTGAGATCCTCACTGCTGATTGGCTACCGCGAGAACGCGTCACACCAATTTGACCCTTGAGTTGAAAAAATGGATTAGACTCGTACACACACACACACACACTTTTGCATTTCAAAGTATGGCTTGTTCATACAGTTGATTGTTGGAGCTTCACGGTGCACTGCTGAATGATGTACGTGCAGAGTTTGACCCTTGAAGGCTGTTTCTTCTGCTCTGAAATGGAATATATTCGTTACATATTAATAGAATTTAAGATTTTTTGGTTTGATTTTGGATTTGTGAATGGGAGAAGTAGCCTAGTAGATGGAAAACATAACAAACACTAATTATTCAAAGTAGAGTATTTCATTTTATATACGGTAATACTAAGGAGGCATAGGCCTATTATAATGTTTGACATTATTGATATTAAAAAAGTGATTTGTTTTCCATGTCATTCATGTGTTTTTCTTATCAGAAAGTGAAGTTATGAGACTTCCGGTGGGGCAAGATGGAGTAGGCAGTGTCGAATCTAGCTCCCGTAACTTTTATTCATTGACTATTTTAAATCCCCATAGTTTTGCCTTTGGCCATCTCCAGGTGGATAATTATTCCTCTCTGAACACTCTGGTGCTGGATTATGGCTTCCAAGCAGCAGAGATCGGGCAAGAAGGAGCAGTCTACGGTGCCGGCGGCAAATGGCAGTGACTTCAGCATGGCGGCCTTGGCTAACCAACTGGAACAACACCGGAATGCTATCTCTGCAGATTTCAAGGCTAGTATATCTACACTCGAAGCCAAGCTAGACTGCATTCAAACCACAGTCTCCGATCATACCCACTCAATTAATTCGCTTGAATCCAACGCTAACGAGCAAGACGGACGCATACAATGTTTGGAATCGATGTGTGCTAAGCTAGCTGAGAATAATACTAAGCTACAAGCTAAGTTGACGGACCTCGAGTCTCGCAGCCGCCGTAATAATATCAGGATCATTGGTCTACCTGAGTCCATCGAAGGGCCTCACCCCTCCACCTTCTTTTCTGAACTTCTGTCTGAGGTCCTTGGTGACAGCGTTTTTGAGTCTCCACCGGAGTGCGACAGAGCGCACCGTACACTCTCCAACAAGCCAGGACCGGGTCAGAGACCGAGACCCGTGGTCATCAGGCTCCACCGATTCCAGCAGAAAGATAAAATCATCCGTGAGGCCAGAGCTAAGAGAGGCAAGCTGCAGTACCGTGGGACCCCCATTGCAATCTACGAGGATTATCCTTCTGAGATAGTGGAGCAGCGCAGGGAATACCAACAGGTGATGTCTGAACTTTACCAACGGGGCTTCAAGCCCGCACTACTTTTCCCTGCGAGGCTTAACATCACACTGAAGGATGGGACCAGGAAGAGACTTTCTTCCGTTTCTGAGGCCAAGGACTTTATTGCAGCTAACCGATCTGATATCGGCTCTCATGCCTCCTCCTCCGCCTAACTGCTGCGGGTTGGTAACGTTAGCCCATTTTACTAGCCTTACTGGCTACCTAAGTAACTTGTCTGACCTGTTAGTTCACATGGATTCTAATTATGCCGTTAACACGCAGACAGACATGTGTTTTTCCACGGCTAGACTTCTTATGTTTTCCTTTTTTGTGTGTGTTGCTTGCCGTCATGAATGCCTGTTGATAGGTCACACGACATGTTATCCGCAGAGTATCGCTTTTGCCTCTAGAGGGAGCCACAGCTCCATTGATGTGGAGCTGTTGCGCTAGCTTATTTTCTTGTCCACCTGTGCCTTTACCATTCAGAGATTTCTTTTGCACTTTATTTTATTTCTTATTATGTCTCATTCAGGGTATCTGTATGGATAAAATACATTGTATTTACTTGTTGGACCGGCTGTTCATGCTGATTTGTACTGCACTAAATTGTATGTGTGTTCTGTTCTCTGTGGTTTGGTATTGGAATAGATTTATCTGCATAATATTTGACAATTTCCTATTCACTTACCCATCCACTTATTCTGTGTGGGATAATATGGGGATGGTTTACTGTTTAGATAGGGACTAGGTCCCCGGAAGACTAGTGTTAGTGTAATTACAAACGTTAGTGTAATTACATAGATCTAAGCTAGAGTGCTTGATTATGCTGTGCATTTTGGGTTTAGCTATAGGTATGGCCACATGGGTTTTTTTTTGTGGTTTTTTTTGTTTTGTTTGTTATTATCATTACTATTATTATTTTTCGTCGTCCTCTCGTCTCTTTCTCCTGTGTATGCAAGACAGTGTTTGTCCAGGTAAACTTGTCTTTGAGGAACTTCCTAGATGGTGTCTGCCATGACAACGACAGGTAGAGGAGTGCGCCTGATTTCCTGGAATACTAAGGGCATGAACAACGCTACTAAAATTGGTAAGGTAATGACACGGTTGCAACATCTGAATGGAGATGTCATATTCCTGCAGGAAACTCATCTTAAATCTTCTGATACCCTTCGTATTAAGAGGGCATGGATGAGTCACTTGTTCCACTCAAAATTCTCCCACAAAGCCAGAGGGGCAGCTATTATTATTCACAAGAATGTCAGATTTGAATTGACAAATTCGATATCAGATCCTAATGGTCGTTATGTCATAGTTTCGGGCATGCTACAGAACACACCAGTGATACTAGCTTCTATCTACGCTCCCAATTGGGATGATGGTAATTTTTTTGTGAACCTCTTTGCTCAAATTCCCAACGCCGACAACCATCGTATTATTATGGCTGGTGACTGGAATGTGGTCCAGGACGTGAGTCTCGACAGGTCATCGCTTACACAAGCCACTCTCTCCAAGTCGGCCAAGGTAGTAATGCACAATGCATCACGATTAGGACTCTTAGACCCCTGGAGATGTATTAACCCGCAAAGTAGAGCATTTTCCTTCTTCTCGCACAGGCACCACACTTTTTCACGAATTGATTTCTTTTTACTCGATAACAATTTGATTCATCTAGTCAATTCATGCGAATACCATCCGATAGCCATCTCAGATCATTCTCCCACCTCGGTTGACATTAATTTCCCTCTTGGTATGTCCCCCCCCTCCATTATGGAAATTCAATTCTCCCCTGCTGTCAGACAGTGAATTTAGAGACTATCTTTCCACTCAGATTTCTTCCTACATTGAAATTAATGACACTTCCGACGTTAGTAGCGGTATTCTTTGGGAGGCTCTTAAGGCCACTGTGCGGGGACAGGTCATTTCGTACACTTCACGTAAGAGAAAAGATGAAAAGGCTAGGCTTTCAGAAATCTGTGTTGAGCTTCGCTTACTCGATGAAACATACTCCTCCTCTCCCTCTCCTTCTCTCTATAAAAAACGCCTCCTGCTACATTCAGAACACGACCTTTTGATGACAGGCATTGTTGAGAGACAACTGAGACAGTGTAGGCAGCGTTACTTTGAGCAGGGCGACAAAGCTGGTAGACTCCTAGCTCAACAAGCTCGTGCGGTCAGTGCGTCCAGATTGATTCCCCAAATCAGATTGTCCGATGGCAACCTTACTTCTAATCCAGTTGATATTAACAGGTCTTTCTCTGATTTTTACACCAATCTCTACACTTCGGATTGTCCCCCGATCCCTGCCACGACCCCCAATCCTCTTGACTCCTTAATTTACCCCAAAATTAACGAGAACATCGCTAGCGAATTGGGCGGCCCCATCTCCACCCTTGAGATACATGAAGCAATACAATCTATGCAAAGTGGGAAGTCTCCTGGGCCCGACGGCTATACAGTTGAATTCTATAAGGCATATTCTTCCAAGTTAGCCCCGATTTTGGCTAGGATGTACAATGACTCTCGCCAGACAGGCCGATTGCCAGAAACGTTGTCCATTGCGTCTATCTCCTTGCTTCTCAAGAAAGACAAAGATCCTACTTCGTGTGGCAGTTACAGACCAATCTCACTGTTAAATGTGGACTGTAAGATACTGGCCAAAATACTGGCTATCCGCCTCCAACGTGTACTGCCAGATATCATTTCGCTGGACCAAACAGGCTTTATGGTGGGGAGACACTCTTTTTTTAACACAAGGAGGTTGCTCAATATCATTTTCTCTCCTTCCTCTAACACCCCCGAAGTCATAGTGACACTTGACGCAGAGAAGGCCTTCGATAGGGTTGAGTGGGGTTTCCTATTTTCTAGTCTTGATAAATTTGGTTTCGATTCCCAATTTATTTCCTGGATTAAACTCCTATATGCCTCTCCATCTGCCTCTGTACATACTAATGGCATTAGATCTCCCCCTTTCTCTCTCCAACGTGGTACTCGCCAGGGGTGTCCTCTTTCGCCGCTGTTGTTCAATATAGCCATTGAACCTCTCGCTATCTGGCTCAGAAGCCATGATAGGTTTGAGGGCATTACGCGTCATGGCATGGTTCATAAACTGTCTCTATATGCTGATGACCTTCTTCTTATGATCTCAAACCCCTTATCCTCTCTGCCTCCCATACTGTCGATTTTAGATCAATTTGGCCGTATATCAGGTTACAAACTAAACATTCAAAAGAGCGAAGTATTTTTTGTAAATAAAATGGCTGAGGCACTTCCGCAATCTCTATTCCCCTTTAAAAGGGCTGTGGAGGGGTTCAAATACTTGGGGGTGTTTGTTGCAAACTCTTTTAAAGACCTGTTCCCTAAAAACTTTCAGCCTCTACTAGATAAATGCAAAGCCGATATGTCTAGGTGGGCCTCCCTTCCCCTGTCTCTTGCGGGTCGCGTAAACCTTATAAAGATGGTCATCCTGCCAAAGTTTCTTTACCTTTTCCAACACATCCCAGTGCGCATCAATAAATCTTTTTTCACTGATCTTGATAAGCAGTTGAATGCGTTCATCTGGAACAACAAGCCTGCGCGTATTAGAAGGTTGTGTCTTCAACTCCCTAAATCAGAAGGGGGCCTGGCGCTCCCCAACTTTCGTCACTATTACTGGGCCACTAATATTAACAAACTCCTCTATTGGGCTAAATATAAACTTTCAGACCCCTGCCCACCTTGGGTACATATCGAGCTGTCATCCTCTGCTCCTTTGCACTCTATAATCTGCTCTCAGCTCCCTGCAGCTACCCATAAACATTTGAGTAACCCAATTGTTACTAGCACCTTAAGCATTTGGCTCCAATTCAGGAAACAGCACGGGTTACATGGAGCTTCGGTTCACACCCCAATTTCAAACAATCACCTATTCTCCCCATCGTGTACTGACCCGGCCTTCCGTGTTTGGTCGAACAATGGTCTCACAACGCTTAATGACCTTTACGAGGATGGAGTCTTTTCATCCTTTGAGTCCCTTTCAGTCAAATTCAACCTGCCCAACAGTCATCTCTTCCGTTTTTTCCAAATCAGGCACTTCATCCAAAAGCAGTTTCCCCATTTTCCTAACCGCCCCCCCGAATCGACAATTGATAAATTTCTCACACTCAACCCTGATCAAAAGCGCTTGGTTTCAGTTCTCTATGGTCAGATTGGTTCCCTGAGTCCGGACCCTATGGTGCCTCTTAAGGAGCTCTGGGAGCGTGATCTAGGTAGCAACATTTCCGATGATCAATGGAGTGACATTCTCAACCTAGTCCATACATCATCTATCTGTGCTAGACATGGCCTACTCCAGTGCAAGGTGCTCCACAGAGCTCACTTTACTAATGCTAAGCTGGCTAAAATGTTCCCAGATCGGAGTGATGCCTGTAACAGATGCAATCAATCCCCAGCTGACCATCTGCACATGTTCTGGACTTGCCCGAGGTTGGACACATTTTGGTCTGACATATTTGGAACCATTGAGCGGGCCTTTAACACAAAGATAGACCCTAATCCTATGACTGCACTGTTCGGCCTTCCTCCATCTGAGAATATGTCCAATACTATACGCCGTGTCATTGCCTTCACCACTCTATTAGCTAGACGCTCTATTCTCTTAAAATGGATACATGCTTCCCCACCAACACATGATCAGTGGATACGTGATGTCTTGCAATGCCTTCACATGGAGAAGTTAAGATTCTCATTAAAAGGATCTCTGAAATCCTTCCATACTACCTGGGACCCACTATTAGGCCTTATCAAGGAACTCCCTATCACCTCTGACGCTGAGTCGCAGGTAGCTCTCTGAAAGGAAATAAATAAAATAAAAGTGACCATTCATATTACTGCTCTTCCGCCATGACCCTTTGTCTTTTGCCCTAGACTACTCTTCTATATTTCCTTTTCCCTCTTAATGAAACCCTTTTTCCTTACCAAGAAAACAATGTTTACTATTATTTTCTTCCCTTATACCGGATTCTTACAGACTGTTTTCGCTCTCGACTTTCTTTTTATTTATATTTGTATTTGTATTAGTATGATTACTATTATTATTTATTTTTTTATTTTTTTTTATTTTTTTACTTACCAATTCAGTTATTTTACTATTTGGGGCCAGCCATACCTGTGGGTGGGGGGGTTAAATGGAAGAAAAAAAGAAAAAAAACTGTAAACAAGGACTCTACGAACCTTGAAGTGAATGTGGAGCGGTGCATTGCTTTGCTTTGTTTTCGGGGAGGTCCTTTGTGGTGATCCCGTTGTGTGCATTTGCCAGCTGTGGCATCTGTATTGTTTTCTATTGATTACTGCTGTTCTTGCTTCTTGTCGTTTGCTGGGTTGTGACTTGTTTGCAATAAAAAGAATTGTAAAAAAAAAAGAAATACTAACATAAACTATGCATTCTGGTACACTCTGAGAAGAAAATAAATAGATGTATTACTACCCGGAAAAAAAAAAAAAAAAAAAAAAAGTGAAGTTATTTATTTGTAAGCTCCAAAACCAAATGTTTCCCTCAATGGCCTTTGTACCCTAAAAAAAATGGTGATACCAAAGGTCAAATGGCCTTGCCCCTAAAATGACGAAATTCCAAGCCTGGTTGTACCACTTTTAAAGTGAGGTTTTGTTTCGTTCTTTATTTAGTGTATTAGTATTTATTTTCCCTGTATGCAATTAGACCCCTTTTTTAGAGTCCTCCTTTTGTTTGGTTATTTATCAACCTGTGCCCTTTTGGCCTTTTTGTTTGTTCCAGGCTGCAATGGCTTGCCACTTTGTTTACCCTGCTATGTAAAATAAACCCTTTATAATTATACAAATTCCAACTGGTGTGTGTTGCAATTCCTCATCCCTAGTGAGGACGTAACAATGTTTCAAATAATTAATCCTTGGTTTAAGCGAGACATTTTGATATATTTTGGCATATCAATCACTCCATCAGTGCTTACTGTCACCATGACATCCAGTTACTGTTATTATTAGGGCTGTCAGTCGATTCAAATATGTAATCGCGATTAATCGCATGATTGTCCATAGTTAATTAAAATCGCACATTTGTTATCTGTTCTAAATGTTCCTTAGAGGGATATTTTCAAGTTTTGAATACTCTTATCAACATATGAGTGGACAAATATGCTTTATGCAAATGTTTGTTTATTATCATTTGAACAATGACAAATATTCTCATGAATATTAAACACAACAACCTCTGAACATTACAAATATTCGCCTCAATTCAACCTGGAACCTCTCATATAATAATACTGTGTGTGTGTGTGTGTGTGTGTGTGTGTCGGCGAAATGCCGCTCCTCTGTTTTCATAACTGTCAAAGCATGAGACTGAAGGGTCAAAATAATGGCTGTGACCCCGAGGTGACTGTCCTTACTGAGTGAAGTCCAATAGTCTCCGGTGAGTCTTTCTTAAATCCTCCTCTACTTTCGCTTTTTGGACTTCATACAAGTTGTGTATTTTCGACACAGTGGTGGCTCTGGAAGGCAATTCATAAGTGCAGTCGTTGGATGCGACCCGAGTTATATCACGCAGCTCCTCGTCCTCCACAATGTGAATTGGCCTGCAAGCTGTCGCCACCCATTTAGCGATATGTGTTGAAAGTTTGCTGCTCGTAGACGTGTCCAGGCGTCTCCCCCGCACACTTTCAAGTGTGGTTTGCTGCAAGCGGGCAGCAGGAGCGGGGCTGTCGGCATCAGCAGTGTGCTTGGATTGTATAGATGGTATTTTAAACTCGATGCGCTCTGAAACTATGGGGCGGCCGTGGACAAAAAATCGCGGAAAAAAATAATTAGTGGCGTTATTTTTTTTGCGTTAACACGTTAACTTGACAGCCCTAATTATTATATAGTTTTTTTCATCAACACGATGTTGGTACTCTGGATCTAGAATGATTCAGTAACTACTCAATAACAATTTATTATCAGGCCATTCTTGATTAACTCCTAGCTCCTTTGTAACTAGATACAACTTTACAGCAACACATGTTGTACAACATGTGTTTCTCCTGCATTCACTGTCTTATCCTTCCATTTAAATACAGACCTGTGCAGATACCTAAACCATCACAATGAGCGTCATCTCTGCTTTTGCTTCTGTCAGAGCTCAGTTGTCTGCACTAACAAGTGAATCAAATCAGAGCTGACTGAATGTTGACTGTGATGAATTATGTATCAGCAGCAGGTGAACTGAAGCTGCCCGAAGAAGGGACATCTCAGGAACAAGATGGATAATGATCAGGACTGCAAAGTGCACAGGTTTTGTCTTAAACCCAGAGGTGTACTGTAACTAAGTACATTTACTCAAGTACTGTACCTAAGTAAGAAATAGAGGTACAATACTACTCTCTAGAGAGGTGCCAGTTCACCTCCTGGGCCCTGCCGAGGTGCCCTTGAGCAAGGCACCGAACCCTAAACTGCTCCCCGGCGCTCTACTTACGCTTGCTGTACCTTTTACTCCAGCTAGATTTATATATTTACTGTAGTTATTAATTAACACAAATATTTGAAACACATTATAATATATTATTATAGGTTAACGTAGTGTATAAAGCAGTGGCGAACCGTCAGGGCCTTCAAGGTATTCAGAGAATACCCTGGAACACTCAGATAAAACAAACAAAAAATCGATGTAATTATAAAAATAAAATGTATATAAAATGAATAAATGAGAATCGTAACTGTGTTGTTGATCTGTAATATTAGTATTACGTTGATTTGTTTGTCCTTCTCGGACCATGCACTACGCATTTCAGTGGTTTTCTGTTAGAAAAGAAAGCAACCAATCAGATCTTGTTCTGGGTCTCTGGATAGAATATCCTTCAACAAGGTATTCTACATCCTTGATAGAATGCCCTGGCCGTTGCACTGAATGAGAGCGTACGTTTGGACTGACAGTTTGATCAACCAATCATATATTGATTTGTAGCCAATGGGTGTGTTCTTTCAGAGTTTCCCTCGGTTCCAGGGTCCTCTAGAAGGCCCGCTATTTAACTGGCTCGAGACAGAGGATCTAGATCAGTGCTTCTCAAAGTGTGGTCCGCGGACCACTGGTGGTCCGTGAGCGCCCCCTAGTGGTCCATGAGTATATTGGTAACATTTGAAATAAATAAATACATTTCAGTTTTCTGCACTCTCGCTGGAATATCTCCGCAATGGAGCGAGGTTAAGTTTCACTTTCGATTGCATGATACAGCCCAGCGCAACACCTTCATCACACATGTTGCCACTTGTTTGTACCATTTTCAGGCGATTTGTAATCTGTTCTAGAAAAACGATGTGTTTTTTGATATTTGTGGAGTTAGGTGGTCTGTGAGTGTTTTTTTATTGGTTAAGTGGTCCTTGGTATGAAACAGTTTGAGAAACACTGATCTAGATGAATGCAACAAAGCAATTCATGCCGTTTTATTGTTTTTAACGTTGAAATGACAAGTACAACAGGTGAAGATGAAGTTGTTGCGGAATTGTTGTGAGTACCCTTTCCAAGACGACAATTCAGTGAATTCCACCTTTACCAAGTGCAACATTGAAGTGATGAACACATCATTTTAATAAAATAATAAAAGAAATATCTGGTGCTTAAATTGGCCATTTTGCTTAACAATTATGTTTACCTTTGTTTCTTAAAGTATTATTTAAATGTCGATACTTAGTTTTACTTTAGTTCAGTTTTGAATGCAAGGCTCTTACCTGTACATGAGTATTTTACAATGTAGTAATGGAACTTTTACTTAAGTAAATAATCTTTTTACTTAAGTGGAAGTTATTCTTCCACCTTGGTTTAAACCAGTGATGATGTCCATGTTCACACTTCAAACTTGATATTATTGGTTTCACTAACCTAATACAGCTATGTGAAATCTGTTGACATTTAATTAAAGTCAAAGTTTCAGGTTCTTCAGAGCATACTGGCGTTGGTGTGCATGTGTCACAGAGCCGGCTGTAACCCTGCCCCCTGTGGTCTCTGTGGAATGGTACGTTCCGAGCTGCTACACAAAGGGTCCCCTCTGAGTGGGCTGGCCTAACTGCCTCCATCTATGTGCGACTGGAAAATGCACATCTTTTACACACACACTTTCTCGTTGTGTTATATTGAGCGTGGCCTTCATGCAGAGTTTGTCTTTGCAGTTAGAAAAAAATATAATTCAATATTCTCCTCTGCATGCTGAGGAAAACCGATACAGGCTCAGGGGAAATATTTCTCACACTTTAATTGAAAGGTTTGTGTCAATGGACAAAAGCTTCTCCATGTACTGCATGCATGCTCTGTGCACAGCCCACCAGCCCTTCAGCATAATGCGCTGAACTTGAACAAATATCACTGCACAACTCTAGAGAGAAGTCTCCCATTTTATTTATATTCTTAGTTGTTTAATCATATGTGCGTGTAAATTAAAAACCTGACCACTGTGAAAATGTTTTATCAAAACCCTAACGCTTACAGTTTATATATTTAACATTTTCAGAAACCATGTTATTCTATACCAGGGGTATTCAACTAAAATTCAACGAGGTCCAGTTAGAGAAGATCTCCCCATGCAAAGGTCCGGAACTTCAAAATGTCTAAGTTGCTTTATGAATTAGTGTGATATTGAAGTAGCTGTAGCTTTACCAACGTCTGCATGTAATCAACAACTGACTGCCAATCAAATAAAGAAAGTACAATTCATAAACAACAATTTATTGTCAATTAACAATGAACTATACAGATATACAGTAAAATATGTGGATATGTGTAATGTTCCTCTCGGGCTGCATTTAAAAATAAAATAGAGAAAATAAATCAAATAGCTTTTGAAAATGTGTGCATCTTAAAAGTGCTTAATTTTAGATGAATAAAATAAGGTGTAGCAGCAGCTTGAGTTTCTCTTTTTCTTTGTTAACCGTTTCACATCATGACTTAACAGTTTCAGACGATTATAGAACAATATCAGTCTTTACACATCATAACAATTGAACAGTTTTAAAGTTTCTCTTTCTTTCCCTCTTATATTGCAGTCTCTCACTCACTTTTTTGATTCAGTGTGAGATTTGAGCTGGAGCTTGTCCTGCCAGTTTAGATCTGGGCTGAAATGGTGTCAGGGCCATTCTCATACACACATGCAGGTGCTCATTGGTTAGCCTCGGTTAGCCTCGGTTAGCCTGGAACGATATTTAGTTTTCATTTTGATCCTGGTGGACTGATCATATTGGGCTCTGAGACTGCTTATTTTTTGTGACCTCAGTTCTGACTTGAGAGGGAATGTTTGGTCAAACACTTTGTGTTTTGTCTCATGGTGGCGGTTTGGCACTTTTAATGAGCGCCACGGTCTGTGAACAAATGAGACACACTGGCTCTGTGCTCCCAGTGGGCAGGATGAACATGAATGAGTCCACTCAGGGTTAAAAGCTCTGTTCTCACTGTCCACTTTCCTCTTCTTGGAGAGCGCCATGTGTCATTATTTGTCTCTCCCTGTCAGCCGCTAACACACCTGTTCACTCTCCTCTCCGCTTCTCTCCCTGTATCGCTAATTATTCTCTTCACGTTTGTGTATCGCTCACTGATTGGACGATGCAGTGCATGCAAGCCCGCCTTAACCTGCCATCAGGCCCTGGGGCTGATAGGTTTTGTAGGCCCCCTATCTAAACAACAAATCAAAGTCATTTTAGCCTCGGCAGGCTCTGTGATCGCACTTCTCCACTCTGCTCTACGCGCGCCTGGTCCTCTCCTCCAGATGAGTGACGTATCGGGCCTCCCTCATGTATTTGTCCAGTTGCCGTTGGCTCCCCTCCATGTAGCAAGTCCTCGTCGTCCTCTCCATCTCCTCCAACATCCCTCCTGTCTGTTTTTCCTCTCCCGCTACTCCATCGCTATCAGAACCAGAAGGCCTACTTGGCTCCGAGGCTCCGCGGCCGGCACCGCTACCGCTCGGTACAGAACTCATCTGTCCTTCCACCTCATCCTGGCCTACAGGTTTAAAATAACCTGTAAGCTTCGGCATGTTTTGTAATAGACCTAGCTGCTTGTCTCGAAACTCCTTTTCCCTCAACAATTTCCTTTTCCGAGCGCCACTCTCAAACTTTTTCTTCTCAAACTTTTTCTCCTAAACAACCTTCATCTGTCACTCAATCACTCACAATTTGAATAAGTCACATGTGAAACATATTCTCATTCTTATTGGCTGTTAAGTGGTGCCCGCTGACTGTTACGGAGTCATCATTTTTGAGAAAAATCTCTGGAATCTGATTGATTAGCGGAGCAAATGATCAAAATACTACGGAGGAAGATATTTTCGTTTGGATTACTGGTCTGGGGGAAGCTCACGAGTGTGTGTGTGTGTGTGTTTGTGTATTTTTGCGTTTGTGTGTATTGTGTTTGTTTCCCGGGGAAAACCCTCACGAGAAACACCGGCTGTTGTTCTGCCTGCTGTGACGTTAAGTTACTCCGTTCTCCGCTTGTAATTATGCCGAAGCTTCAAAGTTGTATTTATCGTCTGAATTTGCCGAAACAAGTTTAATATTCTGAAAGCCAAGACTTTGTTTATTTGAAATCAGATGAAAACAAACTGTAACGGACCCTGCCGTGTTATCTATGATTACTATACTCTTACATTCATAATTTCAGCCGGAGGGAGGGGGGGCGGTGCTAAGGAAGAGCAGAGTGAGAGCTGTCTTCTTCACTTTACAAGCTTCAAAAATGTATTTAACGTGTGATTTTGGAAATAATATTCTGAAAGCGAAGACTTTGTTTATTTAAAATTTTAAAAAAACACCCGAAATAAAAAAAATAAAATATTTAATTTTTTTTATTTTCATGATAGGCCCCCGAACCCAGGACAGCCCGTGCATTAAGGCGGCCCTGAGTGCATGCACTGATCTGATGCTTCTTGACATGAGCAGTTTCCCAGCAGAGTGAAGAAAATACATGAAACTCACGGGAGTCCCTCCTCAGTTTATACCGTGTTTTGTTTCCATTAATGTATCATTTAGTTACAAATATGTGATATATCTGAACAACAAAGTGGTCAAAAATCATTTTATTCATTTATTGGAAACATTTTCATGATCGCTTTTTTCGTTTATACATTTTAAGAATGGAATTCCCATTGCTCTTAAAACTCATTTCCCTGCTTCTCGTGGTTTCCTTGCGTCTCTCCATGCTTCCCTGGTGGGAGGGACTAGTCGCAGGGAAACGACGCAAGTGAGGGACGCAAGGAATCCATTTAACCGACCTGAGAAGGACCCCCAGCCGCGCTCTCATCTCTTCTTCTGTGTTTCTCTCCCTGCATCGCTCACTCGTCTCTTTCGCCCCCTGTCGGCGGCGGTTAAAATAGAATCGCCCCGTCAAAATTGAAATACCCCCTCCGTCAACTGTCATTTCAGGTGACGATACGCAACCCTCCTCCACCCCTTTCGCCTCCTGTCTCCAAATACAGGGCCAAGCTAACCTTCTCCCTTCAGACCGGACCTATCTACTTGTCACCACCACCAGTGTCTAGGTCCCGGGGGGTTTCTTCGGAGCGGTTCTTCCCCTCCTGAATGATAATCCTGCAAACCGGGGCCTAATCGCCAAACACCATTTTATTCACCTGGCAATCATTATTACATTAATTTGCGTGTCCTGGCAATACATATGTATTTTATACATCAACCGTTTCTCCTGGTTGAATTGAATCTGGTGAAGGATAATGAAAATAATCATTAGCTGCAGCTATAATTGAAAGACTGTTGCTGTGTTTAACCAAAAATAAAGATTCAACCTCTCTACTTACTAATAAGGTCAGATCAAATACTGTATTTTGTAAAACATGCTTTGAGAACTTGTCGTATTGTGTTCATGGTCATTAATATTCCCCTCCTGTCATCATGAGGCTGACCCTGCTGATCCAGATCAGAGAGTACATGTCCCTCTGGTTTAGGAAAGCTTTTAACCGGACCACAGAGTCATGTTGGATCAGATCTGACTGGCTCTGCCTCAGGACAACTGAACCTCCAGGCATTTATAGATTTTTATATCGCCCCATTTAAAAAACCTGGGCTGAGCCAATCAGGTCACAGTATCAGTCCATCAGCAGCGGCCAGTTAACAACCAACAGGAAGTAAGGTGATGATGTCACAGTGGATGGGAAAGCTGCTAAATATATCACACATTTGAATACTTTAAAGGCAAAGACAAGAAAGGGAGGATTTTACTCATCAATGTATTGTCCAAATTGGGTAGACGCTAGGGGTGTAACGGTATCCCTATTCGTCCCGTACCGTCACGGTTCGGAAGTCACGGTTCGGTGCATGCAGTCACACGGCGAATACACCTTTTTTTACGAGTGGGAAAAAAGTCTGTTATTCAGGGCAGTATCCACTACACTATTTATAATCCAGGGGGCGGCATTGCGCCTAAAAGCTGTTTGCCAGCCGCCCTTAAACAACAAATGAAGAAGAAGAAGAAACACAACAACAAAACGAACAAAATACCAGAAGAAGAAAAGTTAGTTTTGCGAGTTCAGATAACACACAGGAGCTAGAACCCACCTGCTTCTTTTAAATCAGCTGTGTGGGAACATTTCGGGTTCCCTGTGGACTACAATAACGATGAAGTGCGTGAGTGGTGGATCGGACGAGGACGGTGTGTCGGCGTTGTTCGATAGCGGTGCGGTATGCTAATGAGAACACACGCCAAACATGCTAAATCATATCAGAAGGCATCACCGGAGCCCGGCAAAAGACAACAGCAGTTCAACAGCTGATCCCAGCTGTTTTTAAGAAGCCAATAGACATGAGAGCTGAGAGACCAAAATAAATAACGGAAGCTTTTGGCATATGTTTTTCAACGACTTTGCGCTCTTGAAACAATTTCTTATTATTTATGTATTATTTTCAATACATTCTTTTTAGTTTTAGAGCTTGATGAAACCTTTTTGTTTGACATCAGCCATTATAGATAATCTGGCCATCTGAGTGTGTGTGGTACTGTTTGTGGTTTGTTTTTAACTGTGTAATACAATTAATTATTCAAAATGTTAGAGTTCCTTATTTTTAAACTGAACCTTGCACTACTGTTCAAAATAAATAAAAAACAAACCTGGAATTATGCATTTGGGACTTTTTTTTGCTTTTTCTTGTTGTACCGAGCCCGTACCGAACCGTGACCCCCAAACCGAGGTACGAACCGAACCGTGACTTCTGTGAACCGTTACACCCCTAGTAGACGCGATCCTCTAATGCTGTCATGCTAAATATTTTGCTTGTAGTATATTCCTTTTTTTATTGTGCTATTTTATGCTGTATGAGCTTTAGAAATGCCAACGTGGATTAATAACAATATTGCAGTTTTAATTGTGGTTGATGTATCTTTCTTCAAAAACACAATCTTGCTTATCACAACTTTTTGTTTCTAGTGAACGTCATGTGCAACTCTTTGAAAAAAGTATTTTCCACTGTTGTTTTTCAGTATTAAGTTTAAGCACATTGTGTGTATTACACTGTGAACCTTTGACCTTCATCTATCGCTCTGAATGAGGCCATAAAAGCTCACCTGGAAGCCCCACACTGCCAGCTATTTTCTATCTTCCATGGACAAAAAGCTTCTGTCAAATCACAACAGTGTATGAAACCCAGTGACCTCCTGATCTCATTTATTGACCCGCAACAGCAGAGTTTAACTGAGCCAGTAAACGCTTCGTCAATGGGATAAAACACCCGTCGATGCTCCATGTTTCTCTCTGATATCCTGTTATCTCTGCTGACCTGGATTCATGCTCCTCTATAATCCACCCGAGATTCCTCCCATCACAGCAGAGCGAGAAGAGCACATGTGAACTCTGGAGAAATCACAAACACTGTGTGAACATGTCATAAGCAGGGGCGGCGCCAGGGGGGAGCACCCCCCAGGATTGCCAAAGCACCCCCTACGCACCCCCAAGAAATATGTTTTTTTTTTTTAATTATTATTATTTTATTAAATTAGAAACATTATTGATTACATCAATGCAAATGTGAAATAAACACATTTTTGACCAAAAACATAAAGCCAACACAGGTGATATGATTAGGCCAATGGCCAGCACCCATTCGACTACCCATAGGCTAAATTACTTTGACACTTGAGTGACTTACTGTTAGCTAGAGCACCAAATGATTTGCTAACAGCAAAGTGAAAGATGGATCGTTTTTTAGTCCTTAAACGTCCACGTGTGGACACTCAATGAAAACCACCTGAAAGCGAGATTCTGCACATAATAGCCCAGCGTCATGAGTAGCCTACAAGTCGCTTCTCTGGTCTCTGTGTTTCATTCAAGCTCTGCTCTGTGTGTGTGTGTGTGTGTGTGTGTGTGTGTGTGTGTGTGTGTGGCACGAGCCATTTTGTGTGCGTGCGTGCGCGCGCGAGCGAGAGAGAGAGAGAGAGAGAGAGCCTCGCGCACCGGTGGGTATCTACCGGAGATCGGTTTTGGTTAGCATCTGGTGCTAGCTAGCCAAGCTAACGGATATAAGGAGCTTTTTCAACAACAAGGTGGAGGGAGAACTCTCTCCTGTCAGACGGAGAGTCTCAGGTAACCTCAGCTCAGGTAAAGTAAAGGGCTCTCAGTGTTTAGATAGTTAACTTTAGTCTAGTTATCTCAGTGGGTCTTAAACGGTTTGTTTTAAAAGGGTGTGTGATTTGTAAAATATCTGTAAAGAAATAGAAAATCTGTTTACAGTTCTGTGTCATATGGATGTTGAGAGATATATCCATAGATCTCTTAATGTTGCTCTCAAAGTGCACCAGATTGATGCTTTTAACTTGCCCCCGGACCACACTAGAGGAGCCTTCATTGTTACAGTCGCGGGTGCACTGTGTGTGCGTGTGGGGAGTGTTGCAGTAGAAAATGCAACTGTAGCCCTGGTGCATTAATGGGAAACGCTTAATGTTTGAGCACCCTCTATGAAACGTCAAGCTACCCCACAGCACCCCCTAGAGAAATTCTCTGGCGCCGCCACTGGTCATAAGGTTCTCAGTCCAAACATTACCAATGCTTTTTAGAAATAATGCATCACTGAAAAGTGAACTACTGCTGGGATATCCTGCAGACAGTTGGAGAAGGACAGGGTTTCATTTGATTTGAATATCCAGGTGCTGGTTCACAGGCCTCATTATGCAGTGAGAAAAGGATCAAATACAGCATACTGGGGAAACCTGGTTCTCAACCTGGTTCTGAATGAGAACCAGATTGTTTATGTATATGTGTTGATGTATTTAGTAAGTGGAGATTAACAAAAACTAAATTAAAATAGGGTTCACCCTTCAAACTGAACGTTTCATGATTAATTGTTAAAAAATATCTACACTTGCTCACTGACATGACAGCTTATGGAGTATGGTTGAAGCATTTGACCTGACTCAAATCTAAATGTGGTTTCATAATGATGTAAAGGAGAAAACTATTATATTGTTCTTCATTTAAAAACAAAAGCTAATAGCGGGGAATTGTTTGAACTGTTGAGCTCTAACAAGAGAAGGATCATGGATCATGTTCTCTCTTTAACATGACACCGGTCCACTGCTGACATCATGAAGAGGTGATCTATCTAATACATCTAACATTTTATATAATTATAATATTAATAATAATGATCAGATTAAAGCAATGGGAGGGTTTGGAAGTGCCACCTCATTGTGTATAATAAATACGCTGTTCAGTGACCTTCCTCACTGTCACACACTCTGACGTCAGAGAGCATTCTGTGTGTGTGAACCCCTGACCCCACACAGACACACACACGGTGGACGGAGAGGTGGGAGTTTAGAGGGCACTGCATCCTGATCTTATCTCTACTCGTCTTCTCTTCCTGTTGTTCCAGAAGCCAGCCTTGAGCTCAGGATGTTCACAGAAGTTTTCAGTGTGGTCAGTGGGTTACATGGTGACATGAAGACGCCCTGAGAGTGAGACAGGCCACGTCTGAATGATCAGGAACACAGAGAAGAAACTGGGGTGTTGAAGCTGCAGTTTGTTTCACCAGTTTCAGAGATCAGGAATCGAAAGACATTCTATATGTGTTCTGTCATCCAGCGAAAAGACCAACACAAACGATATATACCCCCACTGATTGTGTATCAAAGCCTGATATGGCTTATGTTCTGTCCCAGTTACATGAAAAGAATACAGAAAAATACCCCAGGAAGTTTCCAGTAAATGTCCACATCCTTTATGTTATTGTCCGTGAAGTATTCATATATATCAAAGCCATATGTTATCTTATAACTATGTGCCATTGAGCCCCACGTTTTGTTTAAGCGTATCAATGAGCCTCACTAGATGAAATGCTCTTTCATGACCATGAACACACACACTGAACAAAGTCTTACTTGAGTAATGGATAAATGGCTGCCCTGCCTCTCTGGATGATTCAGCCAACACAAATATGAAAGACTCCTCCCACCCTGAACAACCATCCTCTGCTTCCTGGAAGACATTATGTCTATCACAAATTGAACAAACAGACTAAAAAACAGTTTTTCCACAACAGCAATAAGAGAATTGTATAACTTGAGAACACTAAACTAGCTCAACAGCGCATACAAACACACATGTATTTCTGTATTCATTTATAAAGTGGAAATCAACTCACTCAGTATGCAAATGTGACTACCTGTCTGTATCTGAACACTGTGATTTGAACTCATACTAATGTATGTATTCATTAATGTCAAAGTCAACTTTATTGTCAATATATCTGATTGTCCTGTATCCTCTATCCTGAGTCCTGGATCCATAGTCCTGGATCCTCTATCCTGAGTCCTGGATCCTCTATCCTGAGTTCTGGATCCTTAATCCGGGATCCTCTATCCTGAGTCCTGGATCCTTAGTCCTGGATCCTCTATTCTGAGTTCTGGATCCTTAGTCCTGGATCCTCTATCCTGAGTTCTGGATCTGAGTCCTGGATCCTGAGTCCTGGATCCTGTGTCCTGGAGCCTCTATCCTGAGTTCTGGATTTGAGTCCAGGGCTGCAGTCGAATAGTCCATTTAGTTTAGGAACCTTCCTAACGGAGTGAAATGACCCGGAAGTCCCTCAGTGGCAGCCATGATAAGTGCCGTTCCAATTCTCTAGAATGATAGGAAAGGAGGTTTCAAACGTCCTTTATAACCTCCTTTAGCTTAGGAACCACTGGACCTCCCTTACCGAAAGAAGAGGAGAAAATGCTGCCCCACAATGCCTTGCAGCCGCAGCATTTGCCGTCACTCAACAGTCCGCCGTTCATGGAAACAACCGATTATGACGGAGAAATTATATCATGAAAGTTACGGTGCTTATTAACCCTTGTGTGGTGTTCGGGTCAAATTGACCCGATTTCCATTTTCAATGAATAAAAAAAAAAATAAGGATATTTTCGTTCAACCTGAAACTCAATGGCCGGGGCTTATTTATTGTGAAGGACATGTGGAATTGTTTTTATTTTTTTCCACTTGTGAAAAAATGCCCACCCGCATTTACGTCCTTCATAAGAGGTTCGGGTCAATCTGACCCGGATACAATACCAGGACCGACAGACAGAGAAAAACACACAGAAACACACAAACTAAAGACACACACACACACACACACACACACACACACACACACACACACACACACACACACACACACACACACACACACACACACACACACACACACACACACACACACACACACACACACACACACACACACACACACAATTGTATGCATAGAGAAGCTGTTTGATCCTGTTTTCCCTTGATCTTTACCCTTTGTAGTGTGGACACAAAACTATCCTCGAACATTATAAACATTTTAGATCTTCCAGAAATGTATAAACATTTTACATTTTCTCGCACTGTCCCCCCTCACACCTGCACGCCGGAGGAGGGACTAAACAGAGACATAACCTCAGTGTAGTAACTAGGGTTGCCAGAAACTGACCATTATCAAAATCGATTATTCGGCAGCCCTGGCGAATAATAATCGATTATTCGCCCCCCCCGCAGAAGAAAAAAATAAACTCCGACAAAATGAATTCCGTTTTTTTTTTTTACTGGAACATGTTTAACAGTACAAACAACATAAACGACACATAAACCTACATCAACATGATGTTGGTTCATTTTGTTATTTTCTAAAGTGCCTGCCATCACCTTTATTTGGAGATGCGCGCACAATGTATTTATTGCAATGCTGCCATTATTAAATACAGGCTACAGCTTCTATTAATAATAGCAGTATTGCAATACATATTATTATAGCAATTTATTTATTGCAATGCTTCTATTATTATTAATACAGGCTGTAGCCTGTATTATTAATAATAGAAGCATTGCAATAAATACATTGTGCGCGCATCGCGCATCTTCAAATAAAGGCAATGACAGGCACTTTAGAAAATAACAAAAAGTAAACCACCATCATGTAGCCTGTATTAATAATAGCAGCATTGAAATACATGTCCTTCACAGCATATTGGTGATTAGTGCAGTTATTTCACCTGCACGCATGTCATCACAACGACGTGGCCTCGAAGGAAAGTTGGTAATGGCCGGCCGTGCTGCGTCTTTCTCTGTAACCTCTTTGGCTTTGCACTCAAATGCGAACGCATTGTTGAGGTTGAGCTATGATAGACCAACGTCTTTTCGCAGAGCTTGCATTTCACTTCCTTTGGACTTGTAAGTTCAAAGTAGTTCCACGAGGAACTCTTTTTACCTGCCGCTTTGCTCATCTCTAGTCGCACGTGTGAGGGGGGGGGGGGCGGGGTCGGTGTGTAGCGTGCTGCAGCAGCAGTCTGCTCTGCACGCAGGCTTCCTCCAAGTTTACAGTAGAACAAACTGGTGGTGTGACCAATGGCCATTTACAATTATTAATACTATTACTATTATTAGCATTGGTCTATATTTTGGTTGAAACTAAGCCAGAAAAAAAAAAATTAAACATAAATAATAAAAAAAATATATATAGATAAAATCGATCGAAATAATATTCGATTATGGAGACTATAACGAATAATCGAATAATCGCTGGCATCCCTAGTAGTAACAGTGTAGTGCAGAACTACAATTATCTACCAACAAAATGGCCTAAAGATATTCTGCTCAGAGCCTTTGAGCTAATAATGGATGAGAGTGAGTGGAATGCATTAGAAGAACACGGTGAAGTGGAACAGGAAGACATTTCTGAAGATGAGGATAATGTGGAGGTAAACTCAGAATTTGACAGCAAATTGGAAGATGAACTTGACTCAGAGCCAGCTGCTGGAAGACCTCCACAGCCAGCCGCAAGAACACCCCCACAGTCAGCTTCTGGAAGACCCCCACAGCCGGCTGTGAGGTCTGTGGACCCTCAAAGGACTCCAAGACACAGACTACATGCAGCAACTGCAACAAGTACATCTGTGCTATACACACGAAGAAGTTCTGTACATCATGTGTTTCCTAGACGGACTTGCCCATTGACTCACATGATGTTCTGCAGCGTCACTTCATCAATATATTTTTCGGATATACTGTATTTTATAAAGATATTTGCGAGTTGCATATGAACTCAGGGTTGGCCCGTAGCGCTGGCGTTATAGATGTTCGCCTAGGGCGCCAGATCTGGGGAGGCGCTGCGCTGGCAGTTCTGGGAGGGAAAAAAACATTTTTGACCGTTGGGGATGTTGGCTTATCTGGCGCCGCAGCTCACAGCCAAAATGCAAGTGAGCGAGGGAGGGAGAGAGAGAGAGAGAAGGGCGCTCCGCCCGGTTCCGGCGCTGTTGTTATTAGAATCTGGTGCTAGCTGCTCTAACGGATATAAGAAGAAGATGTTTCTACAATAATGTGGAGGGAGAGTCCTCTCCAGTCAGACTAAGAGGCTGATAACTACAGCTCAGTGAGGTAAAAGACTCTGAGTGTTTAGATAGTTCACTTTAGTCTCAGTTCAAACAGTTTGGTCACAATTTATGTAAACACATATTTCCAAGGCACTCCTTTATAATTATAAGTTACATTAATTTCTTATTGGCTATGGTAGGTTATTGGTTATGTTCACATACTTATTTGATTACATCCACTTGTCTAAGATGACAACAGAGACTTTCGACCCAAACCCAGCTGTTGACTTGTGGATGCAAGCATCTAATCACAGACTCAACCAGAGAGAAAGAAGTAGGCCTACATCATCAGCTACCATGTCTGACAGAGAGGAAGACAGTGAGGAGAACAGTCAGGAGGGTAGTGATGACAGCTTGTAGGATTACTGGTCGTGCTAATGTTGTCTTGTGTTCACCTCTGCATGTGTGTGCTGTGTTCACCTCTGCATATGTGTTCTGTGTTCACCTCTGCATGTGTGTCTTGTGTTCACCTCTGCATGTGTGTTCTGTGTTCACCTCTGCATGTGTGTTCTGTGTTCACCTCTGCATGTGTGTCCTGTGTTCACCTCTGCATGTGTGTTCTGTGTTCACCTCTGCATGTGTGTTCTGTGTTCACCTCTGCATGTGTGTTCTGTGTTCACCTCTGCATGTGTGTCCTGTGTTCACCTCTGCATGTGTGTCCTGTGTTCACCTCTGCATGTGTGTTCAGCGCGTGTGTCTGGCAAATAAAGTCAAGACCCCCTCAAAAGTTACGGTTTATTTCATTTTAAGGATGAGCACCAAGCAACATCTTCAGGTGCTCCTTTGAGAACCAGGGCAAAAAAGTTATGTGCACCCCTGGGTATATTGGTATATTTACACCATAACGGTGCACAGCTGATAGAAAGGGACACCTGGTGGTTAAAGCACGTTATTGAAATGTATTATTTTTATTATTAGATATTAATAGGAGACACAGACAGACAAACTAATAAGGCTTTATTTAAACATTAAAGAATACTTTAGGTTAAGGTCTTATTTTGAATAAGAAAAAAGCTTTAGGGGTATAAATATTAAGCCTGACAAAGTACTAATATATATTGCTTTTCCTGCATTTCCCACAGCATCCTCATTGACAGACTGACCTCCATCGGGATCACTGACACACCCCTCCTCTGGTTTAAATCATATCTCTCTGGCCGCACTCAGTTCATCCAACTCAAAACCTTCAAATCACAGCCACTTCCAGTCACGACCGGTGTCTTCTTTTATCATCTATTTACTTCCTCTTGGCAATATCTTCCGTAAACACAACATCCACTTTCATTGCTATGCGGATGACACCCAGCTCTACTTGTCCTCCAAACCAACCGCCATCCTCCCTCCATCCTCCCTGTCTGACTGCTTACAGGACATCAAATCCTGGTTCTCCTCTAACTTTCTCAAACTTAACGACAGTAAAACCGAGGTTCTCCTCATTGGCACAAAATCCACCCGAACCAAACCTGACAGTTTCTTCATTACTATAGACCAGGGGTCGGCAACCTTTTTGATATTTTGCCATTCAAAAAAAATTATTTTATCAGCGTGCCGACGATCGTGAATTATCAAGGGGGGGGGGGGGGCGAAGAGCTCGACGCTGGTGAACTGTCAACAGGAGGGCGGGGGGAGCCTCGCTGCGAGGAAGCAGTGTGTAGACCTGTCAGCGCTACTTACATTATAGGGATGCTCCGATCGGATCGAGTGGGCGGGGCCTATCTTCCATTTAAAGTTATGTTTAAAACTCAGTTAATGCTCATTCACTGGAGCTTCCACAAACAACATCCAACAGAATTATTACATTCAAATGAAGTACATTATTCAAGTTTACATTAACTTTGGATAATAACACGATAACACGGGAGAAATGAGCGGAAGCGCTCTCTTTTCCTCTCTCCCCCTCTCTCTCCTGACAGCCTGTCAGTATCGTCTCATGCAGCTCACTGATCCAGTAATGAATGACCCGACAGTGAAGAATAAACATATTTATAACTAGTTTAGCTAGTTTCAGAGGTAGATAACATAGCTAAGTGTGTTAGGTCTAACTCTCGTGTGCTCCGCTCACCGGTCCGTCACAGCGGGTGGAGCTGCAGGATTTCTGCTTCACACACGTTGCATACCGCTATTTTATTGTCATATTCGGACACTTTAAAATACTGCCAGACCGGTGAAGCCATTTTGGAGAGCTTGTTTTGCCGTGCACAGAGAAAAGTGTCATGTATTTTACGTCATGCGATCGGCTCTCGCGATCGGCATTTTTAGAGCACCGGCCGATCGATCGGAGCATCACTAACTTACATGATACCGAATTTAACACATTTAAATAATTGGTTATAACAGCATAATAATAATAAGGACGATCGTCCGTTCTGTGATTCTCCAGAGCACACGTGGCCAGTCCGCCCCTTTGTAGCATATTATTTTGATGAGAGATGAGCAGATCGCACTGCACCACGGAGGAAAGCGGCAGAAAGTCGCCTGGAGTTAAAGAGAGCGGGGCTGCGCTGCGTGCATGGCTTCCTTCTGCGGGTAACGGGGAGACGTGCTCTGGCGGCGGTCTCGTTCAGGATCCGAAAATACAATTTAAATATTTTCCACACTTATTCCACTTATTCCTAGTGTGCCACTGGTTACGGTGCCGCGTGCCAGTGGTGGCACGCGTGCCAGGGGTTGCCGACCCCTGCTATAGACAACTCTTCAGTCTCCCCCTCCTCTCAGGTTAAGAGTTTGGGTGTCATCCTCGACGGCACACTTTCATTCAAATCTCGCATCAGTAATATCACTCGGTCTGCCTATTTCCATCTACGCAACATCAACCGCCTCCGCCCGTCCCTTAACCCTAAGACCACCGCCATTCTTGTTCACACCCTGGTCACTTCCTGCATCGACTACTGCAACTCCCTTCTCTTTGGTCTCCCTCTCAAATCCATCCACAGACTTCAACTGGTTCAGAACTCTGCCGCCCGCATCATCACCAGAACCCCCTCCATTAACCACATCACTCTTGTTCTTCAGCAACTTCACTGGCTCCCCGTCAAATCCCGTATCGTTTTTAAGATTCTGCTCCTCGCCTTTAAGGCCATCCATAACCTCACTCCTCTGTACCTCTCCGACCTCCTGCCCATCAACACACCCATCCGCACACTCAAACTTCCGTTTAACCACCATGGGGTCTAGAGCCTTCAGCCGCTCTGCACCCCGCCTCTGGAACTCCCTCCCACCTGACATCCGCAACACTGACTCTCTCCCCATTTTCAAATCACGCCTCAAAACATATCTGTTCACACTCGCATATCCACCCTGATCATTATCCATCACACATCTTCTGTTTTTATTTATTTGGTTATTAATAAATGAATTATTATTATTATTATTATTAATGTTAACTACTGTATGTTTAAGCACTTATTTTAACTGATATTATACATATGTATTATACTCTTATAAGATGTATGTAAATAGTATAAGAAATGTGCAGAATACGACAGTTTAATGGTGGAGGTACACACATATTGATAGATGTCTTGTAATGTACTGTTGAGGTACCTGCGACCCAAGTTTTTCATCTCCGGCCTTGTCAGGTATTGAACATTCAATAAATAAAGAACACAGAATTATTAAATATAAAACACAGAATTTGTGTGATTATACTAATATACACATGCTGATGTAACGCAAATGTTTCCAACTTGGGATCAATATTTATCTTAAGATGATCGATGGCTGCTGCCATATTTGCAAAATGTGCCTCTGAACCTTGACAAGTGCATGTTTCAGGCTTATCAATTAACAACAGGAGGGTTCACAAACATAAGACCAGCTGTTAAATAAAGCTCTTCTGAACTTAGCTGGCATGTGGGTATATATTAATGCCCATTATGTGCACAAGCAATTTTCACCCATTTATTAATTATATGTTTTAAATTTGAGTGTTTCTTATCCCCTAAACCTCCAGGGATGTACACAGTTTAATACTGGCAACTTCTTATTATGGGAAATATGAAAACGTCTTTTAAAACTACAATTCCCAGCAGAGATGTGCCATAGAACATGTTGCGAAACACACAATAGTGTGTAGTTACTACACAGTTACTACATGTGTAGTTCTGGGGACGGGGTGGGGGAGGGGGGGGACGGGGTGGACCCGTTCAAATCCAGTTTTGGACATTCTGCCGTGGATCCATCCCATTTCAAAGTGCTGTTCGACGCTCGGCGTAACCCTCGGCGCACACTCAAACATCCAATCAGAGCTTGAGGACTATCACAGGGTTTGTCAAGCGAAGCGGAGAGAATACTTCTTCTGTAAAATTCTCTAAAGCAAATGAGCTGCTCCGACCCTCGGTCCTGACGGACTCCAACTTGTGTTTATTAATCAAACAAATACATAAACACAAGGATAATTATGTGTTATTGTTGAGTAAATAACAGTGTGGTTTAGAAAAGAATACAAAATTAGGAGGAAAAAACGATGAAACAATACAGATTTCAGTATTCTGAGCCCCTACCTTCCCCATAACTGACGGCAACAAAAGTCCTACATTATTCAATTAAAATAAAGAAGTAAAAACAATAAGTGTGGCTTGATATTGAGTAAGAAAAAGGTTGATAAACGCTGTGAGAATGGATCTGCGGAGAGCATTTTGGCGCGATCTCAACTCGTCTATTACCAACGTTCAGGGAGCTCTATGCAAGTCAATGGGACGCCCTGCCCGTTGAAAACTGACTCTCAAGGGATAACCTGTCCGTAATAAAGTGACGGGGAGGGGCCCTGACTGTCCGTCAACATGTGACGGGTTGGGAGTGAGAACGTGTTGTCATATTAAACATCCATGTTGTAGTCCGCTGTATAGAAAACTGTAGTTTCCATAGTTTCCCCACAGCAGCAGACGCTGGCGCATCATAAACACGTGGGATAGTGAAAGTGCAGTCGGATTCTCTAAAGTACCGCAGTCTCTTCTCCTAAGTCCTTTTGAATTCTCCTATCCACTATCCCTTAACCCTGTGACGTTTCACTCAGAGGTCAAGGAATAGACGATAGGGTTATCATTTTTGGATTATCCAACCCCAGCCCTGGACTTCGAGTCGTGGCTGAACCTGTCTCTGCGGTCCTGCCAGACTCATCATACTACTTCCCTGATGGCTCCCACAGGATTGCTGACATCCTCGTGGATTCATCTTCTTATTATAGACACATGCATTTCCAAACATTTGGACTACCTACGCTGTAAAATGTATTATCTCTTCGATTTACACACGGCATCTATTGCACGTCTGTCTGTCCTGGGAGAGGGATCCCTCCTCTGTTGCTCTCCCTGAGGTTTCTCCCATTTTTCCCCTTAAACTGTGGGTTTTCTCTGGAAGTTTTTCCTTGTACGATGTGAGGATCTAAGGATAGATGGTCTAAGGACAGAGGGTCTAAGGACAGAGGGTGTCGTATTGTCACTGATATTCTGTACAAACTGTGAAGTCCATTGAGACAAATGTGTCACAGTCTGCTTTCTCACTCACCTATTTTCTGCATTATCATTCCTTAGTCACCTGGTAGTCACACCCTGTCTCTCTCTCACTCTGTTACACCCATCAGCTCCATTAGTATTTAGGCCCACTTCACCTTCACCTCAGTGCCAGATCGTACTTCGCAGCATGCTTGTCTTTCCCGCACTACTCCTCAGATTGCTCTCCCGGTTTCGACCCTGCCTGTCCCTGACCAGCCTGCCTCGCCTGCTCCCTGACCCGTTCTGTGCCTACGACTCCCGTCCTGCTGTCTCCTGGAACCCTCGCCTGTCCCCGACCAGCCCTTTGCCTACTATCTGCCGTGTTGTCTCCTACCAGCCTATAGACTCTAATAAAGCTGGTTACCGACTATCTCTGGTTTCCCGTGTTCTGCATTTTGGTCCTCAGCTCGTTTGTGACAGAACGATCTGGCCAGAAATGGACCAAGCAAACACCGGGTCTCCTAGAGACCGCTTTGAGAGGGTTGAGGATGCCATCCAAAGACAGGAGGTCACGATAGCTACCTTAGCTACCGAGACCCACCAGGCAACCTCAACCCAGGGACAAACGCTGGCTTACCTTACCTCCCAGATGCAACAGATGGCCGCCACCGTACAACAGCTAGCCGCTACCATGGCTGCTACCGTCCCTCCGCCCGCAGCTCCGATGCTCGCTCCAGCCCCTGGGTCGACGGGATACGCTCCGGAGCCTCGTGTGGGAACGCCGGAACGCTACGCTGGTGAGCCGGAGGGATGCAGGCCTTTTCTCACAAACTGTTCCATATTGTTTTCACTGCAGCCACACACCTTCGCCTCCTCGGCGGCTCGGGTAGCTTTCACCGTTAATCATCTGACGGGGAGAGCACGTTTATGGGGAACTGCTGAGTGGGAGCAGCAGACACCAGCCTGCGCCTCGTTTGCTGCCTTTTCCGCGGAGATGCGGAAGGTGTTCGGTCCCGTTCGTCTGGGTCCCGACGCTGCTGGAGGCCTGCTGAGTTTGTGCCAGGGTTCCGGCACGGTGGTGGATTACGCTATTGACTTCCGCACCAGTAGCCGTCGCAGCAACTGGAATGAGCCGGCGCAGTGTGACGCATATCTGAGAGGATTAGCGGATTATATGAGAGATGAGCTGGTTTCCTATGATCTCCCTGCTTCCTTGGATGGGTTGATAGAGCTCACCTCTCGGATTGACGGACGAATCCAGACTCGGAGAGGAGAGCAACAGACGCGAGCGGCGGGCCGCTGCTCGCGACAACAACTTCCGGTTTCCGGGAGATTTCGACTTCCGGGTTCGGCGGAGAGTTCCCACTCCTACTCTGACTCACGGTACGAGGTCGAGCCCATGCAAGTGGGTCGTACCAGTCTTACCTCTGAGGAGAGGGAAGTACGTCGAAGAGGTAAAAGACAGAGCTCATCAGTAATGGGGAGTATACTGGTGGGCCAAACCTCTGAGCTGATCCCCAATCTAAGACCCTTGTGCCATGCTCGACTCCTCCTGACAGGCAAATCTCAGGCTCTGGCTGTTTTTATCGACTCCGGATCAGATGTTAGCATCATTGACGAGGAGCTCGCACGACAGCTGGGCATCCGACAGGTTCGGCTGCTCCAGCCGGTACCGGCTAATGCTTTGGATGGTCACCTGCTGGGAACAGTGACACACCAGACGACACCGGTCCGTATGCTCATGTCGGGGAACCACCATGAGACAATCCGGTTTCATGTGCTACGGTCCCCCCAAATTCCTCTGATTTTGGGTTATCCGTGGCTCCGCCGCCACAACCCGAACATTGACTGGGCAACTGGGTCCATCCTAGGTTGGAGTTCTTCCTGTCATCAGGTTTGTCTCAAGCAGGCCGCCGCACCTCAACTATCTGTGGATATGAACCTGGTTCCGGATGTCACAGGGGTTCCGGCGGAGTATTTGGACTTTAAGGAGGTGTTTAGCAAGGCTAAGGCGACATCTCTCCCACCTCATCGGCCCTATGACTGCGCCATTGAGCTACATCCAGGCGCAGTCCCACCCAAGGCCCGGTTGTACTCGCTTTCGGCACCGGAGAGGAAGGCCATGGAGACCTACGTCAATGACTCTCTGGCTGCGGGAATTATTCGTCCTTCCACATCACCCGCAGGAGCAGGGTTTTTTTTTTTGTGGCGAAGAAGGACAAGACCCTGAGACCCTGCATTGACTATCGGGGTCTGAACGACGTCACGGTGAAGAATCGTTATCCCTTGCCACTCATCTCGTCAGCATTTGAGTTACTACAGGGGGCTACAATCTTCACTAAGCTGGATCTAAGAAACGCTTATCACCTGGTACGAATCCGGGAGGGGGACGAATGGAAGACCGCCTTCAACACCTCTTCGGGACATTACGAGTACCTGGTGATGCCATTTGGACTTACCAACGCCCCTGCAGTTTTCCAGGCGTTGGTGAACGACGTACTCCGAGACATGTTGGATCGTTATGTTTTTGTCTATCTGGACGACATCTTGATTTTTTCTAAGAACCTCAAGGAGCACGTCCATCATGTCCAGACAGTCCTCCAGAGACTTCTGGAGAACTCACTGTTCGTCAAGACGGAGAAGTGCGAGTTTCACACTTCTTCGGTCGCCTTTCTTGGCTACATCGTGGGTCAAGGAAGTGTGGAGATGGATCCTTCTAAGGTCTCAGCAGTTACCTCGTGGCGGGTCCCTGATTCCCGGAAGGAGCTGCAGCGTTTCCTGGGATTCGCCAACTTTTACAGACGGTTCATCCGTGGCTACAGCACCGTGGCCGCCCCGCTCACCGCCCTGACCTCATCCAAGGTGACGTTCCGATGGTCCCCTGCAGCCGAGGAGGCTTTTCAGGACCTCAAGGGCCGGTTTACGTCAGCTCCTATCCTTCAAGTACCAGACACCGCTGGTCAGTTGGTGGTGGAGGTGGATGCTTCTGACGTAGGGGTGGGGGCCATCCTGTCGCAACGTTCTGGTGAGAACCAGAAGCTCCACCCCTGTGCTTTCTTTTCGAGGAGATTGAGTCCGGCGGAGAGAAACTATGACGTGGGGAATCGAGAGCTTCTAGCAGTCAAGTTGGCGTTGGAGGAGTGGCGACACTGGCTTGAGGGGACAGAACAACCATTTCAGGTATGGACCGACCATAAGAACCTGGAATACATCAGGTCGGCACAGAGACTGAATTCTCGGCAAGCCAGGTGGTCGTTATTTTTCACCCGGTTTAATTTTTTTCTCTCCTACCGCCCGGGCTCCCGCAACGTGAAGGCCGACGCTTTGTCCCGGCAGTTCGGGAGGGAGGGAGACACCCGGGGTATTCCGGACACCATTCTTCCTGCTCCTCGAGTGATCGGCGTCCTCGCTTGGGAGATTGAGGAGAGGGTTAAGACCGCTTTGGTGGACCAACCCGGTCCTAGTTCTTGTCCTCTTAACCGCTTGTTTGTGCCTCAGGTTTTGAGGGCTGAGGTGCTTCAGTGGGCTCATAGCTCCAGACTTTCCTGCCACCCTGGAATTCAACGTACCAAGGGGATGGTCCTACAACGGTTCTGGTGGGCCACGCTGGAGGCTGACACCCGGGAGTTTGTGAACGCCTGTCCTGTGTGCAATCGGCACAAACCATCTCACCAAGCGCCAGCTGGCCTCCTTCATCCATTACCGGTCCCACGTCGCCCTTGGTCACATATTTCATTGGACTTTGTGACTGGTCTACCACCGTCCCACGGACATACTGCCATCTTGACGGTGGTAGATCGGTTTAGTAAGATGGCTCATTTCATACCCCTGCCTAAGATCCCGTCAGCTAAGGAGACGGCAGAACTGATTCTGCTCCACGTGTTTCGCATTCACGGACTGGCGACTGATGTGGTTTCCGACCGGGGGCCCCAATTCACCTCTGTGTTTTGGAGGGAGTTTTGTGAGCTCATCGGGGCGACGGTTAGTCTCACCTCCGGTTTCCACCCACAGGCCAATGGCCAGACCGAACGGAAGAATCAGGAGATGGAGACCACTCTCCGCTGCATGGCTTCCGATCATCCCACGACCTGGTCAAAACAACTCCTGTGGGTGGAGTATGCCCACAACACCCTCATCAGTTCCGCTACTGGTCTTTCCCCTTTTCAGTGTGCATACGGTTTTCAACCCCCATTGTTCTCTGCATTGGAGAAGGAGGTTACCTGTCCGTCTGTCCAGGCTTTCATCCGACGTTGTCGGAGGACTTGGAGGCAGGCTCGTACAACTCTGCTTCAGTCTGCTAACCAAGGCACCTGTGTACCAGGTAGGCCAGAGGGTGTGGCTTTCCACCCAGAACATTCCCCTTCGGGTGGAGTCTAAGAAGTTAGCGCCCAGGTTTATTGGACCCTTCGAGATTGTCAAGGTCATTAATCCTGCAGCAGTTCGACTGAGTTTGCCCCGGAACATGAAAATCCATCCCACCTTCCACGTCTCTAGGATTAAACCTGTCCGGGAGAGCCCTATGGTTTCCGCCGCCCCTCCACCACCACCCCCTAGGATGATCGATGGGGGCCCTACCTACACCCTTCGTCGTTTACTCCGTTCCCGTCTCAGAGGAAGAGGGGTTCAATATTTGGTGGACTGGGAGGGCTATGGTCCTGAGGAGAGGCAGTGGGTCCCGGCTCGTCATATCCTCAACCCTCAGCTCATCCGAGACTTCCACCTGCGTTACCCGGAGCAGCCGTCTAGGACCCACGCTCGACCAGGCGTTAAGCCAGGGAGTACTCGTCCGCTACGGACCAGAGGCTTCGTCGAGGAGGAGGGGGAGTCGTCATCGGGCGAGGAGGACGAGGATTTCCAGGAGGGAGAGGCCGAGAGAGCAGTCTCAGACGAGTACTAACCTTTCCCATACCTCCACCTTCCACCCGGTATCTGTAGGTTTTTTTTTCTTGGGTCTCTTTTGTTGTTTTTTTTAGTATTGTTTAGACGTCTGGAGCCGTCCATTAAAGGGGGGGTTCTGTCACAGTCTGCTTTCTCACTCACCTATTTTCTGCATTATCATTCCTTAGTCACCTGGTAGTCACACCCTGTCTCTCTCTCACTCTGTTACACCCATCAGCTCCATTAGTATTTAGGCCCACTTCACCTTCACCTCAGTGCCAGATCGTACTTCGCAGCATGCTTGTCTTTCCCGCACTACTCCTCAGATTGCTCTCCCGGTTTCGACCCTGCCTGTCCCTGACCAGCCTGCCTCGCCTGCTCCCTGACCCGTTCTGTGCCTACGACTCCCGTCCTGCTGTCTCCTGGAACCCTCGCCTGTCCCCGACCAGCCCTTTGCCTACTATCTGCCGTGTTGTCTCCTACCAGCCTATAGACTCTAATAAAGCTGGTTACCGACTATCTCTGGTTTCCCGTGTTCTGCATTTTGGTCCTCAGCTCGTTTGTGACAGAATGTAAGATTTGTGATATTGGGCTATATAAATAAACATTGATTGATTGATTGTGTTACAAACAGGGTGAACAAAATACAGATATATATATATACAAACATACACAAAATGTATGTATGTAAATTTTTTTATATTATTGCTTGTGATATGTGGATATGCACTGATAGGATTGCCTTTTAATTTAGTTGTACCTGTACAATGACAATAAAGATATTCAGTTCAATCTCTGGCTTATATAGAGTGGCGAAGTCACGCCCATCTACTTCCGGTCCATGGGACCTTATTTCGGAAAAATAATGTATTGAAGTCAATGGAGAGAGAAAAGTTATCTTTCGATCCCGTTTGAATTGTGCCATGAATTACACATATGTCAATCTTAAAAAATGATTTCCATGTCAAAAAGTCACAGTTTGTTGTAAAACTGTTGAAATATAAGACTATGAAAAATACGAAACTAGAAAGACTACAAATCCCAGAGTAAGTGATGTCACCATTGTTTTCCTCCACTAAGAGATAGCTAAGATCAGCGCCATATAGATATTTCTATCTATATGGCGATGGCTGAGATAAGATAACTTTAACAAGATGCCTGTGTGCTTAGTACCAGGTTGTTATCATACCAGCAATGGGTCTTGCTCGTTCTTTCGCTTACCGTCTGATGAAAGGACCAGGAGTGGCTGGATCAAGTTAGCTACCTAGCTAGTAGCTAGCACGTTAGTTAGCATTACAGCCTTGTCATTTTTATTAGCCTTAATATGAAGTAACATTAAGTAACCCAACATGTTAAACAGTAAGAGTAGTAGTCATATTTCGTGAACCCTTTGAAGAGTACTGTCACCGGTGTGATCATTCTATAATACACAATTTAAGCCCGGGGGAGAAATGCTAACGCTACATTAGCATCGGCGATCTTTTCTACTTCATGCTATCTGCACAACTGGTTGACATTAAACATTAAAAAGACCAGGCAGTTCAGAGAGAATCAAAGGAAGGCAGGCAGGCAGCTTTGCATGACATTCTTCTGGACGTGTTTCATTGTGGTGATAGTGAGGGTAGTCAATCGTTTTGTTGACAAGACAGTAGTGACGGCCATCTTGGTGACGTGTGTTGTTGTGCGAGACCAGAGATGTAGTTCATTGAGCGTTTCACACAAACAAATGTGTTAATTCACAGTTTTCCGACACATTTTTCTTTTGTTTGACTTGCAAAATTATCTTTGAAATTGACAAACATCATATGTGTAATTCGTGGCACAATTCAAACGGGATCGAAAGATAATCTTTCTCTCTCCATTGACTTCAATACATCATTTTTCCGAAATAAGGTCCCATGGAGGTCCACCGGAAGGGGAGGGACTTTGCCACTCTATTCTGTGTCCCTGACATTACAACATCATAACAGCTCCACTGTGTGACACTCATACAACTCACTCACACTGTTGCAGTCCATTCATTAGCTGTGTGTGTGTGTGTACATGTGTGTGCGTGCATGTGTGTGTGTGCATGTGTGTGTGTACATGTGTGTGTGTGTACTAGAGCTGCGCATCTTCACTGGTCTCACGATTCGATTCGATTACGATTATCCTGTCAACGATTCGATTCAATTCGATATCCCGATGCATCCCGATGCATCACGATTCATACCAATGCATTGCATCCTCAATTTTCTATATTACTGCACATGGCTTATTTTTCATCAATGCATACATGCAGTAAATACATATGAACTCTCTTTTTATTATTTAGAAAGTGCTTCAGAAATCAATAACATAAATGTCTTGACATTAATTTATAAACCAAAATAAATGAATTGTATAGGTCTAGCCTCCCTATATCTGTGTGTGATACTGTGTGGACTTGAGTCTGAACACAGCAGACAACAGGAGTATTTACAATAGCATATACAAACTAAAATACTGCATGTGGGTGCACACTTACATTCTCTGTCTTACTGTTACATAAATCCCATGAATGTATGAGATTAAATTAGCTTCATTATATCTCAGTGATTAAGTGAATAATAAAGTTTCAATCGGGTCACTATCAGCCTGTCACTCATTATTTTCAGGGAGGGGGCGGGGTTTGGAGGAACGGAGAGGAGACGGTGATCGCGGAAGCTTTTTTCCTCCTGCCTTCACAAACTTTACACACGTATATATCATCTGAAAATTGCTAGAGGACATTCATACTTTGTAATCCAAGACTTAATTAAATCCACCAAAAACCTGACATGATTGTAACGCGATTATTTTTGAAAAACATAAATCCCTGAGCCGCAGCGACACGGAGTGATTCAGAGCGGGTCCTTCTGCTGTTGGTTCTGGACTGGTGGTGTTGTGTTGGTGGATAAAGCAGACAGCTCCGTGTTTGGTGTTGCTGTGCGCTGTCATGTCTGTTCCCTGATCTCTGCGTCACCGACCGATTTGATATTAAAGTGACAGAAAAAAAAAACTTTATAGTAAAGCCGCGGCCGGAAAATCAGGAAGCAACGTTACTACGCTATAACCGATTATCTTCCGTCACTGCATCGGTACCGAATCGTCCACGTCCGCATCGCAATGCATTGTAGAAACGATTATTTTCAACACCCCTAGTGTGTACGTGTGTGTCTGTGTCTACGTGTGTGTCTGTGTGTGTACGTGTGTGTCTGTACGTGTGTGTCTGTGTGTGTGTACGTGTGTGTCTGTGTGCGTGTGTATGTGTGTGTATGTGTGTGTATGTGTGTGTGTACGTGTGTGTATGTGTGTGGGTGTACGTGTGTGTCTGTGTGTGTGTACGTGTGTGTATGTGTGTGTATGTCTGTGTGTGTGTGGTCGGTGTGTGCATTATAAGGCTCATGGGGAAAGACTAGATCAATTACAGAGATAGAACAGCAGATGAAGAGAAAGACCTGTTGACCTTTGACCCTCCCCCCTCCCTCCCCTTCTCTTATCTTCTGTTCCTCTCCCCCCTCTCCTCCCCCCTCCCATCCTCTTTTCTACCTCCTCCCCTTGTCTCTTCTTCTCCTCTCATCACATCCTCCTCCCTTACACATCATTCACTTCTTGTCTCACCCCTTTTCTGCTCTCCCCCTCCACCCTTCCCTTTCATGTTGTTGCTACGGCGACACCTCTCCTCTCATTGTTTTGTCTCCCTTTCTCACCTCCTCCTTTGCCCACTTGTCTCCTTGTTTCTTCTTTTCCCCTCTCTTCTTTTATTGTTTCCTCCTTCACTTCTCCTCCTCTCATTTCCCCCTCTCTCTTCTTGTTGCCGTGGCGACGCCTCCTCCTGTCCCATTGTCATTGAGTCAGTATGAATATTTAACACGTCCCGGCGTCCCTTCACGTCATCTCGTGTCGTTTATCTCTCTGCCTGTCACCCTCTCCTCCCTCTCCTCCCAATCTTCTCTTTTTTTTTCCCCCATTTTCATGTCTGCACCGCTACTTCCTCACCCTTTCCTTTTTTCCTCACTCCCTTCCCTTCCTGTGTTTCCCTCCCTCATATTTGTCACTCCCCTCCTTCATCCATATTTCTTATCTCATTCTCCCATTTCTCATCTTCCTTTCCTTATCTCATTTTCCTCCACCTCCTTCCTCCCATTTTCTCTGTCTTATACTTTCCTCTTCTTCCCTATCCTTGTGTGTCTTTCTCCTTTCCTCCTCCTCTTATTTAGTCACCCTCCCATTATTTTCCTACTACCTCCACTCCTCCCTTTTCCTCTCCTCCCGTGTCCTTTACGACTCCTTACCTCTCTTCTATCTTCCTCCTTCTCTTCTTCCTCTCCTCAGTCACAGTCACTAATGAACTCTGTTTTATTCTACAGCTGAAAGGCCACCAGCACACTAAAGAGTGGAAACAGTGTGTGTGTGAGAGTGTGTGTGTGTGTGTTCCACCCTCTACCTGCTGTTCTCTCTATTTGTCTCTCCTTTTTTCCTGTGTTCCCTCAGCTCCACCAGCCTCCACCTGCAGACCCTGTCAACATTCCCCCAGGGGAGAGCTGCCCCCCCCCCTCTCTGCCTGGTGTTTCTTCTTGGAAAGACACAAGGTCAGAGCCTAAATGCAAACATATTTATATATTTTTGCACATTTTACACAGACAGAAATGTTGCAATGTATGTCTGCTTATATTTTTATTTTCTTATGCTAGTATTTTTCTTATTTATTTGTTTGTGTAGTTTCTTAATATTTAGGTGCGGAGAGCTGAGCGTAAGAATTTTATTGCACAGTGCAACTGCCCGTTAAACTGTACATATGACAATTAAATATCTTGAATCTTGAATCTGAGCTGTGTGTTCATGTTTGCTTTCATGCCTCCTAAATGTTGTTTTTGTTCAAGTGCGTCTTTTTTCATGGTTTGGGAAACTGCATTATACAAAAAGCTGCAGATTGATTATGTTTTTTAAAGTATACTTGCATTTGAGAGAAAACCTTGAGTGCATCTGTTCCTCACTCAATACGTCACAAGCTCAGAGACAACTCATAATCAATTCGTCACAACAGCTGTTTCTGTTCAGTGTTCCCATGGCAACAACATCAGTAAAAAGCAAAACATCTTCAGAAATGATGATCCAAACCATTGTGATGCTCCTAGAACAGTATATATAACAATATAGTATATACACCATGGTTTACAATGTATACATGCTTCCAACAGTACTTAGGATGTGTATTGCCAAGTGTGGAAACCTCTACAAAGTGAAATGTAGTTTAGAACATGTCAGAGAAAGCTGTCAAACCGACCGTCTGTGGCGCAGTGATGCAGCAGGAACACAACTTGTCTTCCTACAGTATTGTGCAGACTCACGTTGGCAGCTGAGTCCTCTGAGGGTCTGCCCCCCCCCTCCTCCTGTAGGTCTGGCGCTGTGGGGACGGAGACGGGCAGCAGAGGGGAGCGCGCCTTACCCGCCTGACCCAGAGATGCTGTCTTCACCTGGGGCTTCGGAAGGCTCGAACCTGGGGGAGAAAGACAGAGGGTTCCTGACATAATGAGACAGTTTGAACAGAAAATAAACATCAGGGGGGGATTGAGGTGACGTGCAACAACATTAACATTAACCTTTATGTTGGTCGCTTGTTAGCAAACCCTTCACGCAATGGCAGAGCGAACAGGTACAGGCAGGGCCCATAATGATAGCCCTATAGTTTAAATCTACTACCCACACATGAACATATGGAAATGGGTTACTATTTAAAAAAATAAATGTATTTATAAATGTATTTAGGAACCTATCCATGTGATTTTTAGTGGGGGTCGACCTCAAATCCTATAGGGGGGTCCAGGGGCATGCCCCCGGTAAGATTTTATTTTTTATTTTGGAGTTAAATGCATCAATCTGGTGCATAATGAGGGGAAAATAAAGACTAGATCTATGAAAACACCTATATTAAACAGAACTGTATACATTTCAATAATCATAAAGTCATGGCCATAACCAATAACATACCATTTCCAATATGAAAAAAACACTGAAACTTGTTTATTTATTTGTTTTTGGTTCATTTATAGTTGTGAGTGTGTCTGTGCTCCTGAATCAGCCTCTCTTGTCTCGCTCCTCTCCCCCCTGCTCCTCTTTGAGGCAGCAGCAAAGACTAGTTTTCTCTCAACAAGTTTTAAAAGTGTATCTTACCTTTTTTCACCTAGTTAATTTTTTATTTATTTATTCATGCATATTTTACTAATCACATTACATTTAATTTAGCTGACACTTTTATCCAAAGCGACTTATAATGACCAATTACAGGGACATTCTCCCTGGAGTAACTAAGGGCTCAGTGCCTTACTCAAGGGCACACTAGTGGTGGTGTTCCTGGCGGGATTTGAACTCACATCCTTCCGATCTTCAGCCCATCTCACTATCCATTAGACCAATCACTACCCTCACAAATGGAAATATGTGTTTACATAAATGGTGACCACACCGTTTGAAACCCACTGAGAACGTAGACTAAGTTAACTATCTAAACACTCAGAGAGTCCTTTACCTCACCTGAGCTGAGGTTATCCCGAGCTTGAATGACACACAGAGACCAATCAAGGGCTTTGATTTATGATCTGTATGACAGTGGCCATGTCGGCAGGCCACATCATGTGGACAGCCAGTCACCCTGTGTGAGGCAGGCCACTTAACAAGCCAGAAGGAGGCGAGATCAGAGCAAGGGAGTGAGGGATCATTGTCCACAAGTTAATCGACCGCAGATGGCGTCGTGGTCACAGACGAATAAAAAAAAAATTATAAAAAAAGAAAAAACCTAAATGGGTCGCGAAATATACTTAGGCGGCCGTTAATATACCTGGGCGGCCCGCCCAAGTATAGTCTATGTGTGGGAAACCCTGGATTAAATGTCATTGATTGTCACAATGCTCAGTAGCAAAACAAACAAGTGAATGAAGATGAAAATAAATCAAGAAATACAGTCATCTGTGTATTCCCTATAATACTATTTTGGAAGTCAAATGTAAGGAGGCTTTTTAACAAAGTGAGAGAGAAAGAGACAATGAGACAACATGGATGAGAGAAAAATAGGAGACAAAAGAGGAATGCCGAACCCTCCCCCCCTCCGATTCCCTGAAAAGCCTTGTAATGTCTGAACGCGTCCTCAGGCATCTGCTACCCATAATCCCCTCCCTCTTTTCCTCCGCTGCACTCCTTCACTTCCTGATCAATAGACATGCTTCCCCCTGAAACAGAGCACCGGAACAGCCTCCAAAGACCCCTCCTCACCAGAGGACAGGAAGCAACATCAACAGCCTTCACCCCCCCAGTGAGACCTTCCACACTGTGAGGGGAAGACAACTTCTCCAAGATAAAACTAACCTTTGTCAACAAAAGTCCTCTGAATGTAACAACAGAAAGAGTCTCTGCTCTGCCATCTCTTGGTTTAGGTTTGGTGAAGCTTTGGAGGAAGAACTGCATAGTTCAATGAGAGAAACATGTTTACTTAAGTAAAAGTGGCCATACCGCAATGTAAAAATACTCAGTTACAAGCAAATGTATTTCATTCAAATTGTACTTAAGTAAAAGCAAAGAATGATTAGCATTAACAAATACTTTAAGTTCTAACTAAATTACTTTGTTTTGCTTAACCTGTTAAGCCCTGAGCCTGTTTTTCAGGTCTCAGGCTCAAAAATGACATTCCAAGAACAAATGACCATATCGTCCCTTCTAAAAGGGTTACATTAATAATCTTTTTTCTCAAAGTAATGATAAACCTGTGAGTTGGATGTAGAAAAGTCAGAATCAATATAGATGTTTTTTATTTTAAAGAAAATTCAGATTGAACATAGTAAAAAAACTGTAAGTTATAGTGTCCTACCAAAAATAATTTTTTACTTATAGTGAAAACTAACCTTGGATGATGGTAAGGTAGACTAAAAGCTTTAGGAATCCAAAGTACAACTTATAAGAAGTACCCTGTATCAAGATTGATGCAAAACAAGTGACATTTGACCTTTTTAGACAGATTTAGCCAAAAAAACTCCACCTCTGAGGTGATTTGGGTGGAAATGGGGGTTTTACCATTTCTCTGGAACCCATTGGTCGATTTTGGTGATTGACATCTCTTTATAACCGTTAGAGCCAATAGAATCAGGGGGGAATTTCCCCCACACGGTAAAAAAAAAAGGTGGGCTATAGGTTTGCACCAGAGCGAACCTATCTCTAGCTCTGACATCTGGAAACCGAAAAGCAGATTTATTGCTCATGGATTATCAGAAATCATTTAAAAGGGACACAGACACATTGGATTAACCTATGGATTAACTTCAGCAGCGTTGTTATCGTTTTAATGCCATTGAAGACCACTTTTGACCAGACCAGTGAGCCATGTTAGCGTTTTTAGCTACCTAGCGCCACATGTTTTGATGTCTGTTTTTGTTTATAAAGTCGCGAGTTCTTATCATATAGTGATAATGTACCCATCGGTTCTGTGTCACCTCACGATGTGAATCGATGTGTTGGATGTGCAGAAAGGATAAATAATAAGGTTTTATGAGTGAGTTTCGGTGCAGTAATCTGTTAGCATTTTTCGCTCGTTGCTAATTCAGAGGCTCAGCGTTAGCATTGTGTTTGTTTTTTTGAAAAATAAATAAAAATGAGAGTTTCTTCCCGTTACATGGATATAAAACATCCATAGTTTATTAAATGTTAAGATGCCCTCAGACACTGTTTCCTGCAAGATGTTGCGAGAGGGCCCCGGTACCGGGGTCTCTCGGGCTTAACAGGTTAAGAACAGAACTTTGGTAAATGTACTTAGTTAAATTGCATCACTGCATAGTTGACAGTACTTTGGAAAAAGGAAACAAAGCCATCAGACAGAGAGTTGGAAGAGTGAATGGACGGCCATCACAAACAATCCTAGAGGCCAAATGTGTGTAAGTATTGTTCTTATTTAATGATTCCATTTAACTTTGAAACATTTGTTTTTCTTTCTAGCAAAAAAGGAAAACCATTGTTGTGGAGATGAGGGAAGATTCATGTCTGCAGCTAAGAGTATCTAAGACCAAGGAAATGAAACACACAGATACTCAGTGGGAGTAGTACATATACTGTACTTCAGCAATGTCTTAAAGAGCCTGTGACACGAGTTTCCCCCATCATCCAAACCCATCAATTTGAGTAAATATTGTCCCCTTGAAAACTGTTACTGAACTGATTTTGGATATTTGTACTTTGATTAATTAATCTGCCCTTCAATGTTGACCATTTTCTGGATCTTCTCGGGGATTCTTCAAGTCCCGCCAAATTACGTGTGACGTCATTGCGGGCACAGCGCTCCAGCTGCACCGTTCAGGATCCCAGCATCTGCATGCAAACGCACGATGGCGCACACAGCAGCAAGCTCAGACAGCGATCACAGTTTAATTTTGAACGTGTCTGAGAGCTCATATGAGGCTGACGGATCAGTTTATGTTGTATCTGTTAGAAGTTTAGGAATTAGGTGCGTCAATATGGGCGATCATACGGTCATGTAGCCAGTGGTGGAATGGGACTAAAAATCTTCCCGGGACTCTCGACCGGCCCACTTCGGTACCGCTAGTAAATTGTCAACGGGGGGAGTGGGAGAGGTCAGGGGCGCCGGGTGCTGTAGGCTAGGGAAGGCTAAGCCTTCCCAAATATTTGTGTCACTGCATCATTATACCTCCATTGTCTGTCCCCATAAATCAAGCCAGGGTTTCTCTCACCAGCTGAGAGCGCGTTCACGTCTAAGACACGAGTGGATCTGACTTTAATTATATTTGACTCGAGTGTTTCGTCAACAATGTGTTGCTTAAAATAATACTTCTGCATACAGTATGTGACACTGTAAGTGTTGCACGGCCAGATACGGCTCAGTTGACTCAGAGAAGAAAATATATGATATATTATGATATTATATGATCGATGATCTGATTGATGGGATAATATGAATGATAAGTGCGACACGTCGACGTCTTCTCTGCATACGGCAGTTTAAACTGTATTTCCTTTATCCTGTAATATGACTTGAGAGATTTAAACTCCGCACACTGAGTTGATCTCTTTTCTATAGACGCCGGAGGCGGGCAGCGTCAGGTAAAACAAGTTATTAAGCCTTCCCAAACCTGAGCCTCACGCGAAGCCTATGGGGGATGTGATAGTGACTTATCCGACCGGCCCACTTCGGTACCGGCCCATCGGGATTCGTCCCGATGGCCAGTCCGCCACTGCACCCAGCCCACGTAAACTGTCAACGGGGGCAGCCTCGCTGCGGGGAAACGGTGGACCGAGAGTCCCGATCGGAGTGGGAATAATAATAATAATAATAATCCGTGCATTTTATCCATTAATTTCCAACATTGTGGTAAAAAACCACACGTTTTAATCCACGTTGGTGTACTACAACTACAAAAAGCATCGGTTTGTTTTCTCATCAGGAAATGCAAACCGGCTCAAACAAACGATTTTTAATCATCATCCTCACGATCATTTAATGTATCATATGTTCGCCGAATTGACATGAAAGCACTAATAAATGTAGTTTCATCTCCTTGAGTTTACAACTACAAAAATAATCGATTTGTTTTGATATCACATCCTACTGGAGGAAATTCAGCAGCTCTCACTGCCGATCTGTAATCCTAATTTAATCATCATCTGCACCACGATCATTTATGTTTATGTTCGCCGAATTGACATGAAAGCACTGACGAATATGAATATACTGTAGTCAACTTCATTAAAACATTATTAACGTGCCTAAACTCAGTAATTCACCATTTCTTCGCATAACAACACAGTGAAGCGTTCCCGCATTGACGTCACTTCCGGCTTCCCCCAAAACCTCAAAATGAGTCGAAGGAATTTCCCCGCGATGATCGGAATTATTGATATTTATCGGAACGGTATCGCAACTTCTTTTTTAAACTGACGGTTCGAGATGACTAGTAGCAGAATATTTCATTGCACAACAGTTGTTGGGATGCTGTCACAGGCTCTTTAAGTCATGGGGTTCATCCTCAAAAGGACCAAAGATACTATGCACCTGACACTGACAGAAGTTGGTTGCAGCAAACAAATATAATATGATGTTAATGAGAAATGAATGTTGATATTAGGGCCATTAAAAAATAACCAGATTTAGAACATTGACTAATTTGCAGAAACATGTTGTATCTGTAGGTCTTCTGCTCATGAAACTCCATCCACAAAGCTGAAGTTTATTTTGTCGTTAATTAAACACATGTTGCAAATTAGCATGTGACCTCATCTCTTGACATCCAGAAACCTTTCTGCTTCTTTCCATTGCCAACAGACACCCCCGTCACCTGCAGATCTTTGCATTTAGCCCCACCACCAATTCATTTTGTCCTGTGGAGCATCGTGGCCTCACAATGGCTCAACAGGAGTCTGCGCTCCACTCTCACAGTAACACTGACCTTGTGTGACCCTGAACGCCTGAAACAGAATTCCCTGGCAGCTTCATCTCTGAATAAAGCAGAAGCAGGTGTATGATTGTGAGCTGTGTCACACTGTAAACACAACGAGCCGCAGCAGAGGCAAAGCAAAGGTTACACTTCCACAGTGAGGGGAGCCATGAAAGAGAGCTCCACGCAGCCTGGCTCCCCCTCTGGGGGTTTGTGGGGGTGGGGGTCGGCTCGGATAAGTGGATATATTTACCAGACAAGCAGGAGTGGAGGGTGTTTCTGGGTAGAAGATTTAAAGAGAGAGGAGTGGGGAGGTTGGGTGTTATTGATCCATAGGACGGTTTGAAGTTAATACAGTTTAAGATGAAATGTTTCTTTTTCAACAGACATCGTGTCTCTTGGGGAGAGAGACAACCTCTCATATTCACACAGGGGAGCGAGTTCAGTCTGTCTGTCTGTCTGTATACTCACTGTAAATCTAAATTGTGAATTTTGACCATAAACAAGATAATAAGAATAAATCAAGTTTTTGAGCGCTTTAATTAAAGGTGGGGTAGGTAAGTTTGAGAAACCGGCTCGAGATACACTTTTTGTTATATTCCATGGAATGCTCTTAACATCCCGATAGCAATGAATATCTTAAGTGCTTTGACAACAAATCCATAAATAAATTAGGGCTGTCAAACGATTACAATTTTTAATCAGATTAATCACAGCTTAAAAATTAATTAATCATGATTAATCACCATTCGAACTATGTCCAAAATATGCCATTTCTTTATGTATATTGTTGTGGGAATGGAAAGATAAATGAAAGAAGGCGGATATATCCATTTAACATACAGTCATGGGGGATCATTCGCGGGCCATGCCCCCCCAAATGAGTCACTGTGCCCCGCCAACGCAGGGTGGGCAAGCCTTGCCACTTTGCCGTTTTCTTTCTTAAAAATCATAAGTGAAAACGTTTCCACTAAAGGTTTTTTGTGTGAAATACATCAGAAATAAATAATACAAATATAAAACACAGCCTGAGGTGTGCTCACTGCTGCTCTCTGATTGGTGTGTTGCTTGACCAATGACCCCCGACTTTTGTTTTGTTATCATTACGTGGCTGTGTGTTTAGATGAAAGCCCAGTGGCGATCTGTTCATCTGTTATACTGATTATACAGTAAAGCCATCGAAAATAATGATATACAGTACAAGTAGCCTACTTCTGGGTCTCTGTGTTTCATTCAAGCTCGGCTCTGTGTGTGTGTGGCACGAGCGCATTTTGTGAGTGCGCGAGCGGTAACGTGGAATGTTGTTGTTAGCATCTGGTTAGCTAGCTATGCTAACGGATATAAAGAGCTGTTTATACACCAAGGTGGAGGAGAGTCCTCTCCTGTCAGACTGAGAGGATCGTATAACCTCAGCTCAGTGAGGTAAGGACTCCAGTGTTTAGATAGTTCACTTTAGTGTAAGTTATCTCAGTGGGTCTCAAACGGTTTGGTCACCATTTATGTAAACAAGTATTTGCGAGGAACACCTTTATATGATCATTATAGTTATTAAAGAATAAGAGAATAAATGAAAAACGGGTATGAAATACTATAGGACAGTAACACAAGAATACAGTTTAAAAGGGGAGTGATTAGTAAAATATCCATGAAGAAAAAGTAAATCTGTGTACAGTTCTGTTTTATATGGATGCTGAGAGATGTAGGCTATCCATAGATCTCTTCATTTAGCTCTCAAAGTGCACCAGATTGATGCATTTAACTTCAATATTTTAAAAATTATCTTCCCGGGGGAGCATGCCCCCAGACCCTCCTAGAGGAGGTTAGGTCCACCCCCACCTAAAACATGTTCACATGGATAGGATACTAAATACATTTGCACACTTTTTATGGTGGCCTATGTCCATATGTTTCTGTTTTGGTGGTCGTGCCACAACCGTGCATGTATGCACAAGTCATAGGTGCGTTATGAAATAGCGCTACACCCCTGCAATGTGTGTGAAATACACTTTACAGCATGTATTTTTAAATTTAAGTTGCGTTGGTGTTTGTGTGTTGGTTGTTGACGGCAGTGTGTGCCTCCCCTTGGTAAATGATTGCCCCCTCATTCGATTTGTTCTAGAGCCGACCCTGCATACAGTATGTATGTTGATTATAACATTTTTCTGCGTGTCAAAATGAAAGACAGCCCACACACCTATCAATCATCAAACCGTGGGGTCTTAATTCATTACGTGTTGATTTATATCAACGGGGGAGTACTTCAGGAAAGTCGACAGGGGGGCGCTAGTAGAGTACTTCGTGACCACAGAGTGTGAACGTTGTGATCAGCTGTTTCAGCGCAGTGCTCCAGTGAAGGGGGGGGGGGAGTCTCCCTCCGCAGCCGGTTGGCGTAGTTTTGGCACAATTCCGTTGTACAGACCGACGTTAACAGCAGCCCTGTCTGTGCACACGGAGACCGACTCTGTCGTCCGGTGATCTAACCGCCTTCTGGAAAAGCTTCACAAGTACGTCGGTACACAAATGCGCTTTGTGACACAAGTGACGGTACGCTTTCAGATTACGCACATAACCTGCGTACCAGTTATGTGCACCCCTGTACTACAGAAGAAATATTCTCCGTGGGACTTCCTGCAACAACACCACGCCGTTATCTTGATTCTGATTGGCCAGCAGACATTATCAAAGATGTTCTATTGAGAAGACGATCACTACGTGACAAAAGTTTTCAAACCCGTTTCTGGTCTTCGGTATTTCCAGACAAGTGGCTACTGAAATCAATCTTACTAACTGCTGTCTGTGCAATTTACTCCGAGTTGGTGGACTTTATTTTGCTTACTTTAACATCATTTTTCATGGTGGGGCTAAGCCATTTCTTGGTATGGGTGTAGCATACCCCAGCCATACCCTGGCGCTGCCACTGGTGGGATGTATGGGGCGGGCCATTCTGCACATGCGTTAAATGCGTTAAATATTTTAACGCAATTAATTCAAAAAATGTATTACCACCGTTAACGCGATAATTTTGACAGCATTAAAATAAATATAATCTGTGGAAGCCGTAGTACTGTAAACAGCACGACCAATCATTTTAGCCGGCCCGGCTAAAGTAACTGGATGGCCTACCTGCCTGTCAGCCTTCCATCTGTGCACAAACTTATCTCGTGCCCTCATTGGTCATGTGCGCGTTCGTGTGTGTTGGAGGAGGGGCTCTGTAAGGAAGTCTGAAGGAAGTGGAAGATTTTTTTCGGCTGTGTATTTTCAAATTCTAGCGCACTCAAGCTGGTTTCTCCAAAATTACCTACCCCACCTTTAAGTTAATCAAAATGTAAAATGAGGTAATTGTCGTTAAACATTACGAGACAGTAGGTAAAACATATTTGCAATATGTCCTTATCCTTAAACCTGTAACCTGAATAATAATTTGGATAGTGAAAGTAGAAATGTTGACTGGTTTGGATTATGCTGTAGTTATGCATATGTATCTTTTAGTAGTAACATATACATTTAATGCCTTACAGTTTAGACTCCCCTTGTCACATCCTGGCCCTGGCTGATCGCCTCACTCCCTCACCTGTGTATTTGTGCTCCCTGTTAATCACCTGCCTGGTCTCAATGAGCCTCAGCTGTCCCTAATGATCACTCCTCACCTGTGTATTTAATCTGTGCTGTTTCCTTGGTCAGTGCCAGTTCGTCTTGTCTGTATAGCAGAAAGTGCTCCATGTTTCTCTTCTGACGTAAGCTATTGTTCTAGCTGCTTAGCATTCTTACCGACCTAGTTGGTTGTTTTTTTGTTGCTTCTCTAGTAGTTTTCCGCCAACTTAGTTGGTTGTTTTTCGTTACTTCAAGTCAGTACATTTTTTGATCATTGCCCGTTTTATTTGTACCTTTTGGATTAAACGCATGACTAAAGACCTTATTGCCTGGTTGTGCTCTTGAGTCCTATTTTTCCGCAGTTCATTTCCTCATATGCCAAAAAATGGAAGAGAAAATAATCGTAGCGGTAAGGAATCACCCAGTGCTTTATGATCAGTCCCTGTTCACCTACTGGGACCTAAACCGGAGGAGCCAGGCATGGAGGGAGGTGGCAGAGACAGTGGGTGAAACTGGTAGGTTTTCTTCTGTTTGGGGATTTTATATCCAGTTTACCTCGTTTGAATGGACAGCTAGCAGGCATAGACAGTATTTAGCCGGCATGGAATGTTGCGTAAAATAGCACCATATACATTAATGTCATAAATGTTCCTCATATAAAGTGTGACATGTAAAACATTTTATGTAATTGACAGGAGAGATTCATGTGATTGGTTGTTGGTCGCGTTGCTCGCTTAAACTCCCCAAGCTCAAGACACGCCCACCGCCAAGCGGCAACGCACGCCGCCGTGTGTAGGGGCCGTTATCTGAAATATGTTATGAACATAGTTTAGACTCTCTCCCTCACAGCCTCAGCATCTCATAGTCTAGTTTTAATACATGCCATTGTGTCTTTTTTCACCTTCTTTTGTCTTTTCATGGTAGAAATGTGCTTTCATAAAAATGTGAAAAGAGCAGCATTGATCTCTGAGATTTGAAGGTGTAACATACTGTATGTATTTCCCATTCACAGTCCGGTCTGCTGAGCTTCCCTCGGCTCACACCTGAAGAGCTTGGGCAGTGTACAGTATGTTGCAGCCTCTATCAAATAAAATAGTCAAGTAATATATTGGAATGACCATAAAACATGTCTTACGTGGTTGTCAAACATATGATATCATATTTGAAAAGGATCTTAAAGCTTTTCATTGTGTGCTGTGTGAGTCCAGATACACACATCCATCAGCTGCAGCTCCACATCTCTTTTCCCACTCAGACCATCCTATTACAGCTTCCAGCATTAAGCCACACTTTCAGGTCAATTTAGTTGAGTAACTGGCCCCCATCACACTTTACTTTGCGGACGGGCTTTGGAGACTCCATTTAAAAAGAGAAGAAGTTCTCTTTAAAAATGGATACAAACCGAAGCTGAAAAAAGAAGCTGTGACAGAATTCCTCGCAGCAACACAACTGTGCTTTCATTTGCTTTTCTTCAGATAATTATAATATTCATATATATATTATTACTACTAATGGCTGCTACTTAGTCCTTTCCACCAATAATCTGTATGTAAATATATAATTCTATTTTACAACTGCAATCTGGCTGCTACCACACTTCATCCGACAATGTCAAACTTATTTTATGAATACTGCTTACTCACTCATATTCCCTGAATGTGAACTGTAAATTGTAACCTTTTAAATACTATGTGCATGCCTTTTCATTACATTACATTTGTTAGACTAACATACATTCAGTACTGTGGACAATCTCCACAGGAGCAATTTGGGGTGAAGTGTCTTGCCCAGGGACACAACGACATGCTGACTGCAGTGGGACTCAAACTTGCTACCCCCTGATTCGAAGTCCAGCACACTACCCACTGAGCCACAGCCTCCCGCTGTAATAATAATACATTATATTTATAAAGCGCTTTTCCTGGTGCTCAAAGCGCTTATAATAGTGTGTCATCTAAATGTTTCATCTCTATCTATACTTTGGATTTAACAATGTACATTTCTCCTCCATGGGCCGAATAAAGGAATTCTGATTGATCTTTTTTTATTCACTGTATTATAATCTTAGTTTCTGGCTCATGTTTAGATTACAAAGAGGTGTCAACCATGTCTCTTCTAAAATACGTGTTAACACTATTCAGCATGAACACTGCTTGTTTCCCTTCATAACGTCCTGCTGCTCATTGGCTGTGAGTAAAGAGGTTACATGAATATACTGTCGGTTAGAGATGGCAAATCCGGATCCTTTCACGGACTCAAGATCTTCTGAGTCAGTCATTGAAGAGATCCGGATCATACTAGTCCTTTGAGTCATAGTCACCAAGAGCATAGAAATCCTACCGGTGAAACAGGAGCACAAGTCTCCAACTTCAAATACATTCAAATGTTAGAGCTACTAGTGAGGGCGGCAGTCCACTGTTTGTGTATTTGTAATTTGTCACTTGAGATTTGCATTTCACGAGGATATTAAACTAACATTACATTAACCTCCGCTACACAAATATGATCCAACAACGTTTGTCTCTTAATGCTTGTTTATTGCAGTATTTGGCTTCTTACACTTGACTGGGTGAAGTCGTCAAATTGTCTGTGCACAGTATGCATCTACGTTATCACAAACAGAGCTGACACTCACTGAGTCTGAAAAGCATGACGAGTCTGAAACTGTTTGCTGTTCCGTGCTGTGTGGAGTAATCCACTCATTCAGTCCGCTCACCGAATCTGAGTCTGGATATGCTACGGCTCTGAGTCCGCACAAGTCTGCTATGTTTTGCAAAGTGAAGGAAGTTCCCTTTATTCAGTCAGTCAGGATTTGCGAATCTGAGTCGGCTGTTGACTCGTGCATGTGTGAGACAGCGACCCTTTAGTGGTTGGATTTTCAGGGAAAGAATCGACCACGAGAGAGGTATAGTTGCAAACCATGGTGACTTTATTCCAAAAACACCACAAGCCAACAGTAGCCAGCATGTAGGTGTTCACCCCTCTCTGTACAGGTTCACCGCTCTCCTCTGACTGAAGACTGGCTCATTTTATAGAGGTTCTTCAGAGGATTTGATTGGGAGAAACCATTCACAGGCACACTTAATAAATACATGTGTCATTATTATAAAGAAGATCCATAACATAATTCACATAGCATTAGTAGTTATTCATAGCCATCTGTTAATTGAACACAAGAACAACATAACTGTCCACAATAAATATAAATACCTTCCCAACTAAAACAGAAACACCTGCGCCTATCTCGCCACTTGGTTCGTCCCAGAACCTTCTTTGGTCAGTGTTTGTTTCCCCCGAGGACCTTTTGGCCAAACACACTGGAGCGGACACAGGACGAAACAGCATGGGTAAGCGATGGACGTAAACTTTACACAGTGTTCACTTCTACAATGAATGCAACTTAACGTCATGATATATACACGCTAAAACATATTATTTGCACACAATGATTAATCTCATCCGTTGTCAATCTTACACAATCATAAACACTTCGGCGTTCTCGCTATAACTCCCCTCTCTTTCAGGTGGAGCCGAGGACCCGACCAGCATCTGCCAGACGACATTCCAATTAATACGGTTTAATCATTTAATAAATACTACATCAATAACTAGTATAAAAATGTGCAAATATGCAATGCCAAACTGTACTATGCAAATCATGCTAATAAAGTGCAAACTGTTCACTAAAGTGCTGAGTGACATTATTTCTGTGCAAAAGGAAGTTGTTTCATAAAGTGCAAACCCACATATGCAATATTACAAGGCCCCCAAAGCCGTCAGTCCATAGTAATGAAGTTACCTTCGTTACAATGAGTCTGTATCTGCTATACAGTTACGGTTCTGAGTCCGCACAAGTCTTCTATGTTTTGCACAGTGAGTCAGGATTTGCGAATCTGAGTCTGCTTTTGACTTGTGCATGATGAGTCTGGATCTCTGGATCTGCTACGGTTACGGCTCGGAGTCCCCACGAGTCTGCAGGAAGTTTCACTGATCCGCGTCCCCTGAGCCAAACGATAACTTCTGGCAGCTATCCTACTTGCTAAAGGCTAGGCAGATGGACTGTGGTACATTGTAATGTGATTTTACATGTTATAAGGAGCAATTTATAGTTAACTTTATTACACAGTTACAGTGGCGAGTCGTCAGGGCCCTCTAGGCCAGTGGTTCTCAACTGGTGGGTCGCGGACCCGTTTCGAGTGGGTCGCGGATGTGTGAGTGAAGAAAAAAAAATTGGAATTTCCTTTTTTTTGGGGGGGAAAAAGTCAAATTTTTATTTTGAAGGCCCGATTTTCTAACACTGTGCATGCAGTCGGCGTTGGACTGGAAGTACCGGAGACCATAAACGGTTTTGAAAACTTCTGTCACATAGTGATCATCTTCTCAATAAAATATCTTTGCTGATGTTTTTTCGAGTCTTCTGGCCTTTGATCAGAATCAAGATTGTTGCCGGAAGTCCCCACGGAGAATAACTTAGCGGTAGAACTCTTCTTTATACATCCATGGGTACAACTCCAGATAGAAATGAACACATAATGAAATATGACCCCCGGTCTGATGACTGACAGGTCACAGAACAATGGGAGTTATCTACCCTTACCCACAATTTAAAGTAAGTCACACAGACTATCTCCTCTTTACTCTTCTCGCAGCAAGATGTCAGAACAAAGTGAAAAACAAACAATGGCATAACATATTATTAATATGTCGGGTAGTGATAGATTTATTTATTTTCTTCTCAGTGTACCAGAATGCATAGTTTATGTTAGTATTTCTAAAAATCTCCTGGGGGAGAATCCCCCCAGACCCCCTGCTGGGGTTGGGTTTTCAGCATGCGTGTCTTTTTATACAGTTCAGCTTTGATTCCATCATCTCATTAAACCTTTTTTAAAAGCATACTTTAGTTATGTGAAGGGATATAAGGGATAAATGCACTATACTTCACTTTTATTAATATTGTATGCTGAAAAGCGTATATATTACAGCACCATTTTTTGTTGAATAGATTTGAGTGCTTCAAAATGTTGGGTCGCGATGTATTGACCAATTAAAAAGTGGGTCCCGAGGCCTGACCAGTTGAGAACCACTGCTCTAGGCCTTCTGTGAGGGCCTAAAATATTCTAAAACATAATATTTGAAAACATTAAAAAAATGCTGGCATCTGACCGTTCTCCCTTCCCCACGACCAGGTGCCATGCTGTGTGCTTTCCTGCTGTCTGACTTGTCTGATTAATCCGCCCCAAAAGGTTGTTGCGAGCAGCATCCTCCCCGGCCGACATGACTGTCATACTCTATCACGGAACAACTCCAGCCAAAGCACATATCCACTCCACCATGTCCGACCATGATCTCCACCATCAGTGAACATGGACTGCTACAACGACCTAAATACATTCACCGAACCTCCGGACGCAAGTTGGTTTCCTCCCGGTCCGGTCATTCCATCTCATCCCCCTGGTCTGCTGCGGGCACCTACACCCCCTTCCCAAAGCACCCCAGCCTGTTCAAACTCAACCTCATCTCAAACTGGCTCTGTTTAACACCTGGGCTCTATCTCACTTCTCTTAACTTAAATCCTTGCATCCCTCACTTGCATCTTTTCCTTGCGTCTTAGTCCCTCCCACCAGGGAAGCATGGAGAGATGCAAGGAAACCACGAGAAGGGAGAAGAAGCAGGGAAATAATTTTAAAATGTTTATAAATCTTTGTATTAGCTTTTTGACAGACATCACAATTACAACACACAGTAGGTTCACACATAGAATAGTAATGGTCAATGTATTATGGAGATAAGGAAAGGGGGAAGTGAAGGTCTCTCCCCCCCCCCCGGGTTCACTCACACCTCATCAGGATTGATTGTCAGGTAATTGATTAGCAGTAGTAAGTGAGTCCAGGTCTTATGAAAGAGTGTCAGGGATCCTTTTAGTGAAAATCTTATCTTTTCGGAATTAATACACTGTAATAGTTCCTGTATCCAGCTGTCATGTGTGGGTGGGGAGACGTGCTTCCACTTAAGAAAAATGGAACCCTGCTGCCTGACCAGCAGGGTTGTGAAGACGATGACCCGCTGGGTCGTGGAGGGCATGTTCTGTGTTGGGGGGACGCCGAACAGGGCAGTTAGGGGGTTAAGGGGTATGTGTGTGTTAAGGGCCTGTTCAAGGGTTTTCAAAATACTAGACCAGAAGGCATTCAGCCTGGGGCATGACCAAAACATATGTGTGTGATTGGCAGGAGATTGCTTGCATCTGATACAGGCATCACCTATAAGAGGAAATATTTTGGCTAGTTTATCGTTGGTAAAGTGAGCCCTGTGGAGCACATTAGACCCTGCCTAGCACAGATAGATGAGGTTTGCACCAAACGAAGAATGTTCCTCCACTTACTGTCAGATATGTCTACACCAGTGTTAATTTCGTCAACGAAAACTATGACGAAAAATGTTCGTCAACAACTGTTTTTACGAGACGATGACGAGCTAAAAATAGATTCTTGATAACGAAAACTTTGACGAAATATATATTTCGTTTTCGTTGACGAGATGGGACTAAGGTGTTAATGGTGGACTATCGGACATTCAAAATGCAGGGTATTTCCCCCAAGTGTCCATCTTGTCTGTCAAAATGCATCTTACGTTTCTAACTTGCAATATCATTATTTCCGCTCTCTTCACTCCAGAAGAGCGATCTCCCTGTGTCTCGTCTGTGTGCTGGGGGCGGGGCCTAACAGACACGCTGCAGCGGCACACAGAGATCTGCCAGGGACGGAGCGTTCAGAGAGTATAGAGACACTCTACAAGGCTCGATGTGGACAAAGCTCGTTTAGTGTTTTCGCGTTAGCGCATTGACACGAGTAGAGCAGTCTGTCCAAACAGCCGGCCAAAAAGCGTCATATTCAGTCGGAGAAATGCACAATTTTCGACTTCCTTAACTCGTAGCTCTGTTGCCGCAATTACGAGTAACGTTATCACATCAGGTGTGTGCAGAGGTGGGAGAAGTACTCAGATCTTGTAGTTAAGTAAAAAAATACCATCGTGTAAGAAGAGTTTCTCAAGTAAAAGTATGATCATCAAAATATAGTGAAAGTAGCGACAGTAAAAGTAGTCATTGTGCAGATTGGTCCATTTCAGAATAATATATATGATAAGTTTTATAATGATTGATCATTAAAGTGTTCTCAAAGCTGGTAAAGGTGCAGTTAGTTTGAATGACTTTGTATACTGCAGGGTAGCTTGTGGATTTACTCCAGGTGGAACTAAAGTCTGATTTAACACTTGATTATATTTCACATCATTCATCCACATTTGTAAAGTAACTAAAGGTATTAAATACATGTAGTGGAGTAAAAGTACACAGTAGCAAAACATTTAAATACTCCAGTAAAGTACAAGTACCTCAACATTTTACTCAAGTACAATACAATATTTTAACATAATTATATATATTTCATTTGTTTCACATTTAAATAAAGCAATTAATTCGGTTAACAATTTGTTTAGTTTTTCCCTTTAAAAAATAACAAAAAGTAAATACAAGAATACCGTTAAAGTACCGGATCGATAAGCAGTATCGATAAGACTAGTAGTACCATAGAAAACATTAGCGATACCCATCCCTAGATATTACACAAGTAAAGTGTCAAGAGAGTGAAATGTTGCTTTACAAATTTCAACACTTGATACCGTCACCTTGATTACAATGTCAGAAACCTGTATTTGCCTAACTGAATTGGTTTAAAGAGAGAAAACATTCAAAAATAGCTGCCAAAATTAACACTGGTCTACACCCAGCTCACCCTCCCAGGACTCTTTTATAGATGTAGTAGAGGCTAGGTCAGGGGTCGGCAACCCGGGGCTCTCGAGCCTCTTTAAGCCCTCTACTCTGGCTCCCTTGAGCTTGGACAAAAATAAGAAGGAAATAAAATAAAAATATTTGTAGGACTATTTACCGAATTTTTTTTCGTATCTTGTATTTTGTGGTGATAATGTGACACATACAAAAATAAAAACAACGGTTTTAATTAGGTCAACTAAAATATGCGTCACATCCTGCTACGGTCCCGCACCAGCGCCTTTTTTTGCAGGCGAATTACCTGACCCCCGGCTCGATGAGTGAACTATGGATGAACACAGAGGATTTAATTCTGCGTGGACAGAGTTATATGCTTTCACAGCAAACGATGCTGGCTTACCGGTATGTTTGATACAGTGGGGCAAAAAAGTATTTAGTCAGCCACCAATTGTGCAAGTTCTCCCACTTAAAAAGTTGAGAGAGCCCTGTAATTTTCATCCTAGGTATACCTCAACTATGAGACAGAATGAGAAGAAAAACAATCCAGAAAATCACATTGTCTGATTTTTAAAGAATTTATTTGCAAATTATGGTGGAACATAAGTATTTGGTCAATAACAAAAGTTCATCTCAATGGCAATGATAGAGGTCAAACGTTTTCTGTAAGTCTTCACAAGGTTTTCACACACTGTTGCTGGTATTTTGGCCCATTCCTCCATGCAGATCTCCTCTAGAGCAGTGATGTTTTGGGGCTGTTGCTGGGCAACACGTACTTTCAACTCCCTTCAAAGATGTTCTATGGGGTTGAGATCTGGAGATTGGCTAGGCCACTCCAGGACCTTGAAATGCTTCTTACGAAGCCACTAGTTCGTTGCCCGGGCGGTGTGTTTGGGATCATTGTCATGCTGAAAGACCCAGCCACGTTTCATCTTCAATGCCCTTGCTGATGGAAGGAGGTTGTCACTCAAAATCTCACGATACATGGCTCCATTCAATCTTTCCTTTACACGGATCAGTCGTCCTGGTCCCTTTGCAGAAAAACAGCCCCAAAGCATGATGTTTCCACCCCCATGTTTCACAGTAGGTATGGTGTTCTTTGGATGCAACTCAGCATTCTTTCTCCTCCAAACACGTCTAGTTTAGTTTTTACCAAAAAGTTATATTTTGGTTTCATCTGACCATATGACATTCTCCCAATCCTCTTCTGGATCATCTAAATGCTCTCTAGCAAACTTCAGGATTTGAGTCCCTGGCGGCGTAGTGTGTTACTGATGGTAGCCTTTGTTACTTTGGTCCCAGCTCTCTGCAGGTCATTGACTAGGTCCCCCCGTGTGGTTCTGGGATTTTTGCTCACCGTTCTTGTGATCATTTTGACCCCACGGGGTGAGATCTTGCGTGGAGACCCAGATCGAGGGAGATTATCAGTGGTCTTGTATGTCTTCCATTTTCTAATAATTGATCCCACAGTTGATTTCTTCACACCAAGCTGCTTACCTAATGCAGATTCAGTCTTCCCAGCCTGGTGCAGGTCTACAATTTTGTTTCTGGTGTCCTTTGACAGCTCTTTGGTCTTGGCCATAGTGGAGTTTTTAGTGTGACTGTTTGAGGTTGTGGACAGGTGTCTTTTATACTGATAACGAGTTCAAACAAGTGCCATTAATACAGTTAACAAGTGGAGGACAGAGGAGGCTCTTAAAGAAGAAGTTACAGGTCTGTGAGAGCCAGAAATCTTGTTTGTTTGTAGGTGACCAAATACTTATTTTACCGAGGAATTTACCAATTAATTCATTAAAAATCCTGCAATGTGATTTCCTGGATTCTTTCCCCCCATTCTGTCTCTCATAGTTGAGGTCTACCTAGGATGACAATTACAGGCCTCTCTCATCTTTTTAAGTGGGAGAACTTGCACAATTGGTGGCTGACTAAATACTTGTTTGCCCCACTGTATGTGGAGAGAAGTAATCAAAGGTGCTGCAGCCTTTACGTATTGGAGGTAAAACACGGAAGAGGAAGACAGCTGACGATCTTCAGTCATAATTCAATCAGTTAACTCTTTTTAGGGTGCAGCTATATGTTTTATTTATTTCAAAGTGGGCCCATTTGAATTATATTCATTTTCTTCAAATGTGCAGAGGACTCCCCAAGTGCAGTGTTTAATTATTTTAAAGTTGGCCTGTGTATTCTTTTTAATTCTCCTTATATGAGTTATTTGTTTATAATTAGAGGTAAACAGTTTTCTATAATGTAATATATGCAAAAGAACTGTAGTTTTTGTCTATGATGTAACAATATATACAACTTTATAAGCTATCAAGCTATGAAATTTGTTTTGAGGCTCCAGACAAAAAAAATTGGTGGAGAAGGGGGCAAAATGGCTCTTTTGGTCAAAAAGGTTGCAGACCACTGGGCTAGGTCAAAGGAGGCAAGTTTTTCATAAATAGTAGATACCAGCCTTTTTTTATCACAATCAAGGGTTCCTTGACTCAGGGGGCGGTTGGGAAAATGGGGAAATTGCTTTTGAGCAAAATGCCTGATTTGGAAGAAGCAGAAAAGATGACTGTTTGGCAGGTGATATTTGGCAGACAGGGATGCAAAGTCAAATTATTACTGATTGTGACAAGCCTGTTGGCAGCCCACATTCGGAAGGTAGGGTCCGAGCAGGATGGAGAGAATGAGTGATTATTTAATATTGAGGCTTGGATTGTGGCTCTGTGTAGGCCATGTTGCCTTCTGAATTGAAGCCAAATCTTAATAGTACTGGTGACAATTGGGTTGTCTGAGATGTTGTGCGTCATTACGGGAAGCTGGGAGCAAATCACAGAGTGTAAGGAGCTAGGGAAGGAAGAGAGGATATGGAGATCTCCATATGAACCCATGGTGGGCTGGAGTTAGGAGTCTTGGAGCCAGTCCAGTAAAGGAGTCGGTTAATATTAGAGGCCCAGTAGTAGTGACGAAAGTTCCAAGTGCCAAGCCGCCCTCTGACTTGGGGAGCTGAAGAATTGATTTTTTAAGACGGGTGGGTTTGTCATTCCAAATGAACGCATTTAGTTGATCACAGTCAAGACGGGTGAAAAAATATGTATTGATGCAAATTGGGATATTCTGGAAGAGATATAAGAATTTCTGCAGAATTACCATTTTAATAAGATTGACACGGCCAACAAGGGATAGGGGAAGGGAAGACCACCTAGATAGATCCGATTTGCATTTAGCTAAGTGTGGTTGAATGTTTTTGGGAAACATATCTTTAACCTGTTAAGCCCCGAGCCCGTTTTTCAGGTCTCAGGCTTAAAATGACATTCCCAGAACAAATGACTATATCTTCACTTCAATTTCTCAAAGCAATGATACACCTGTGAGTTGGATGTAGAGGAGTCAGAATCAATATAGATGTTTTTATTTTAAAGTAAATTCAGATTGAACATAGTAAAAAAAATGTCAATTACAGTGTTCAAAAAAAAATTACTTATAGTGAAAACCACCCTTGAATATGAATATATGAAATATATATATATTAGGGCTGCACGATATTGAAAAAAACTGACATCGCGACACTTTTTTTCACGACACTGTGTCTCAGGGGATCTTAATATTTAAGAACGTATTAATGTGTTATACCAGATTAACGGAAATAATCTCAGCTAACTGACGATACAAACCATTTTTAGCAAAACAAAACGCAAGTCTCATAAGAAGCATCGAAATGACCCCTGAGCGAAAAATGCTAACGCACTTTGGCACAGAACTCAAGATAAAAGTACCCTTATTACTTATCGTAGCTGCACATACAAGATATCCGATTAAAGCTGAGGTTCCACAGATTATTTAGGTATATAGTATCATCACTGAGTGATCCGAACTCGGACAGGGGAAGCAAACACAGACATCACAACACGTACCTTTACGTAGCTTCTAGGGGAGATGTCTCACCGTAGTTGTCAATCTGATCAAAAGACGTGTTCAGGGGCATTAAAATGAGAAAAAACGCGGCTGAATCGGTTAATCCATAGGTTTTTAACGTCTCTGTATGAAAAAATTATTTCATTTATAATCCATAATTCCATTTTAATGTAAAAATCGCAGAGCAAAAGTTAGCTGCTAATGGTAGCCACCAGAGAGGCTGCTGCTTCCGGTCCTGGCTATGCGGCAGTCCAGCGCAGTCTAACGGAGCGTCCACACTACAGCTTCAAAAAAAGCTTGGAGCTGGGCGTGTCTGAAGCTTGGGGATTTTATTCGAGCAACGCGACCAACAACCAATCACATGAATCTCCCGCCCCCGACATACAAAGCAAAAAACCCCGGGGATTTTATGCGAGCATTATATATATATAAAAACTCCCCAAACAGGCGAAAACCTACCAGTTTCACCCACTGTCTCTGCCACCTCCCTCCATGACTGGTTCTTCTGGTTTGTATCCCGGTAGGTGAAGAGGGTCTGGTCATACAAAACCGGGTGATTTGCTACGGCGATAATTAGCTTCTCCTCCATCTTTTTTTGAAATATAGAAATGAACGGCGGGACATCTCTCCCAGCTTAGACGCGGTTTGATTGGCTAGGGCTTGAGCTGTCAGATTTTCAGAAACGGGATTTGATTGGCTGGCACTGGCTACTCCGGCGTCAGAAGTTGAACATTGTTCAACTTGAACATTGTTCAACATCTGACGCCGGAGACGGACCGCGAACAATTCAGTTCGGCGAAAAGCGAGGCAACGTGACGTCACCCCATTCAAAGTGAATGGGCAGACGCGTTGGAAGCCGTTTTTGAAGCTGTCGGAGCTGTAGTGTGGACGGGCTGTAACACACACACATTACCCAATAAGGAGTAGCCAAAACCGGAAGCTGCATACACTCTGGTGGTTACCATTAGCAGCTAACTTTTGTGCTCCGATTTTTACATAAAAATGGAATTATGGATTATAAACAATTGCTTCAAAGCCACAGACACATTATTAACCTATGGATCAACCGATTCAGCCGTGTTTTTTCTCGTTTTAATGCCATTGAACACGTCTTTTGATCAGATTGACAACTACGGTGAGACGATCTCCCGTAAAAGCTCCGTAAAAGGTGTTTGCTTTCCCTGTCGCAAGATCGGATCGCTTAGATACTATACTTAAATAATCTGTGGAGTCTCAGCTTTAATCGGATATATTGTATGTGCAGTTTCGATAAGTAATAAGGGTATCTTTATTTTGAATTCTGTGCTAAAGTACGTCAGCATTTTTTGAAAAAATGAATAAAACCGCACGTCGCTGCGGTGTGAATATCGCGCATGCGCATATTGTGGTTATCGCCATGACACGGTATATCGTTCAGCCCTAATATATATATATTAAATAATATGAAATGGATAGTAGACAAAAAGCTTTAGGAATCCAAACTTTAACATATAATAATTACCCTGTATCAAGATTGATGCAAAACAAGTGAAATTTGACCATTTTAGAGAGGTTTAAAAAAAAAAAAAAAAACATTTGGGAGTTCCTAAATCCACCTACACGTTACCATTGAGGAGTGAGAGTGATGTGCACGCAGTTTGCCCAAACCGAAAGCTATGTTACGCTCTGAAAACTGGGCTTATTGCCATAAATATGATGATGGATTATCAGTAATCATTTCAAAGGGACACAGAGACATTGGATTAACCTTCTGCAGCGTATATATGTTTTAATGCCATTGAACACAACGTTTGATCAGAAAACAGCAAAGGTAAGACGTATTTGCCGTTTTGGCCCCGTAAAGTGAAGTTGTGTGTTGCATTCCCTGCCCTGAGCTTTGGTCGCACAGTGATGATACTTATACCCTTGGAATCTGTAGAATCTCAGCTTTCATATGATATTTTGTTTGTGCAGATCCGATGGAAGTATAAAATATTGCTACCGTGAGTTATGTGCCAAGACATGCAATCTGCATGAAGTATAGAAATGTGAACCGCTCTATCGAAATCAGTCGGAAGTCGCAACGGCTCATTTCAAAATAAACGTGGATTTGCCCGTTTTTCGGGGTTCGGGTGTTTTGTTTGATTTTAAATAAACAAAGTCTTGGCTTTCAGAATATGAAACTTTTATTTCCAAAATCACACGATAAATACATTTTTGAAGCTTGTAAAGGGAAGATGACAGCTCTCACTCGCCACTCTGCTGTTCCGCAGCGCCGCCCCCCTCCCTCCGGCTGAAATTATGAATGTAAGCGTATAGTCATCATAGATAACACGGCAGGGTCCGTTACAGTTTGTTTTCATCTGATTTCAAATAAACAAAGTCTTGGCTTTCAGAATATTAAACTTGGTTCGGCAAATTCAGATGATAAATACAACTTTGAAGCTTCGGCATAATTACAAGCGGAGAACGGAGTAACTTTACGTCACAGCAGGCATAACAACAGCCGGTGTTTCTCGTGAGTGTTTTCTCCGGGAAACAAACAATACACACAAACGCAAACATACACAACCACACACACACATACACACACTCGCGACCTTCCCACAGACCAGTAATCCAAACGAAAATATCTTCCCCCGTACTATTTTGATAATTTGCTCCGCTAATAATCAATCAGATCAATGGATTCCAGAGAAGAGGAAACTTTGAAGGCCTTTTCCTCAAAATGATGACTCGGTGACAGTCATTATATAATGTGACATATTTCGCTTAATATTTGAAGACAATCCTGATATCATTAGAAAGCTAGGAATCTCCTCTTTCCAACAGTGTATACAACTCAAAATGTGTCTTCGGGTCAATGTGACTGGTTTCGATGGAGCAGGTCACATATGAAAAGCTGAGAGTCCACAGATTATATTGGTATAATAGAATGTGCGATCAAAACTCACTGTTAACCCTGTGTTCTAGTATGATAAATAAAAGAACATTGTACCTTGAAAATCAATGCATTCTAATAGCGGGTACATTTTACCCGTTGGCGGATTTAGGTATACAGCGACCCCTGGCGGTTCTAGTGTTAAACACAGCAAACATCTCATTCTTCCTCCCAGGGAGTCATTCAGGCCTGGATAAACACACAAAAAAGAGCAACCCTGAACAACAAGCACCATCGCACACAACTCGCGTTTTCTCCTCCTTGAGAGAGGCGGGGAGGGGGATGGCTCTGAGGCTGTGTGTTGGGGGGGGGGGTGGGGTCACAGGATGAGGGGGGGTTCTCTGAGTCAAACTGAGCGTTGCCGCAGGCTTGCTATTTCTGAGCAAAAGGTTTCTACTAGCTGAAAATCAATGTTAATCTGAGGCCACCTGGGCATATAAACAGAACCATAATGGAAGTACACACACACACACACACACACACCACACACACACACACACACACACACAACACACACACACACACACACACACACACACACACACACACACACACACACACACACACACACACACACACACACACACACACACACAAAGAAGGAGCACACAACATACTCCTCCACACACACACACACACACACACACACACACATGCACACACACACACACACACACACACACACACACACACACACACACACAAAGAAGGAGCACACAACATACTCCTCCACACACACATACTGTCCAGAGCTGATTCTGATTATTTGTGCAGTAGATGTACATGATGTTTAGTTTGCTAGTTATGACGAAGATTACTTCATGAATGTGTACACATTCATGGTTGCTAAGGTGGTTGCTATGGACGCTGCAACAGTTCCCAGACCACGTGATCAACAACAATGGCCGACCTTCGTGTTATTCTCGGTGGAAAACGCCTATTTTAAGGTTCAATTGGCCATTAAAATGCGTTTTGATGTCATTTTATGCCATTAATATGAGTTTTTATTTCTGATTATTTGTGCAGTACATGTACATGATGTTTAGTTTGCTAGTTATGACGAAGAGTACTTCATGAATGTGTACACATTCATGGTTGCTAATGTTGTTTTGGTGGGAATGTGGTTTTTCACAGCAAAGTCACCCTCTGTACGTGGGCTTATTGGGAGAATCTAAAGGCAAGAACATCCCAAATATTCATTTAGGTCTTTATTTTAGACCTTTAGTGTTGCCGTCTGTGAGGAAAATAAATGGGGCTCAGAGCCTCAGGATACTGAAATCTGTATTTTTTAAATATTTTTTCCTTCTAATTTGTTATTCTTTTCAAAATAACACACTGTTATTTACTCACCAATAACACACAATTATCCTTGCTTTTATTTATTGGTTTAATTCCATAATCTCGGGCTTTTTTGGCGTCCGTCAGGAACTGAAATTAAAAATAAAAATAACCGGAAACAGACGTAGGCCTATAAGGGACATTTCGAGCATCATTGCAATTGTCAACATTTTTGAGTTTAGGATGGCCGAAGACACTACACTACCCATAATCCCCAGCTATCGTTTAGGACTACAGTCCCCGTGATTAATCTTCAAGGTCTGGGATTGGATGTTGCAGTGCGCCAAGGTTACACCGAGCGTCAAACAGCTGTTTGAAATGGAACGAAACCACGCCAGACTATCCAAAACTGGAATCGAACGCCCCCCCAGAACTACACACTACACACTACACTATTGTGTTTCGCAAAATGTTCTATGGGACGTTTCTACTGAACGTTTTCGTTTTTCCCACAATTAGAAGTTGCCAGTATTAAACACATTGGTGTTATCAAATGTAAAACATATAATTACTAAATGGGTGAAAATGGCTTGTATCCATAATGCGCAGCATTAATATATACCCACATGACAGCTCATTGTTACTTTGTAATTCTACTCCACTACAATTCAGAGGTTAACCTGGTATTTTTACTCCACTACACTTATTTGAGTTACTTTGCAGATTCTGATTAATGATGTGAAATATAAACAACCCTTAAATCAGACTTTAGTTACACCTGAGTAAAATTCAGGTAAGGTGATTGTCAAGTGCCAACAATCAGGAGAGATATTTGATAGTTGGTGCTTGAGAAGACTAAACATGTATCTGCAATTGACATGAATGGAAACGAGTAATAAAGTATATTCATTACTTGTTATTCTCTACTAATAGTTAATTAAAGACCGTATATTATGGCTATTTTGCACATCCCTTTCAAGATTTCAAGATTTTCAAATCATATACACAACTACGGTGTAGTTATGCAATGAATGAAAAACTTGGGTCACAGGTTCCTCAACAGTGCATTACAAGACATCTATCAATATGTGTGTACCTCCACCATTAAACTGTCATATTCTGCACATTTCTTATTCTATCTCAGTGTTTCCCCTATATGCAAACAGCGGCGGCGCAGCGCCGCTACTGAAATATGCGCGCCGCTGCTTTTTTAATTAAAAAATGATAAGTGCTGCCCCCTAGCGCTCGCGGCAACTTTTCGCGCCACCGATACGCGGGAAAGCTGTCATTTTCAGAGCTGAAGGAAAGCTGCCTGACAAGACAGACAACAGCAAGTTGAAGCAGACATAACTTTATTTGGACACAATCACCTCAAGAAGAAGAAGAACGTCATAACGCCATAAATGTAAGTTATTATAATTTAAAATGTTGTTACATTTAGATTAAGTCAATTAATACTTTGATAAAAGCTTACAGTTAAGAATGAATGACAGCTAGCTAACTTAGCTAGTTTAGCTAGTTAACACCCAGTGTAATAGATTGTTCATCACATCTTATGTTATTTTCAGATGAGTTTAAAAGGCTGGATTGTCAGCAAACAAAAGAGAATTGATGATCGTGGTGATGAGGAGGAGGTTAGTTGGGTGAAGTTATGGAGGTGGGTCTCTGTTGTCTGGCAGCAATGTTTTGAAAGGGGAGCAAATGGATACACACATTTTGGGAAATAGTTTTTAAGTAGTTGTTTACATTTAAAATTGTATTGACTGATATCTCGTACTAGACCGGACATGCGATGAGAGTAGGCCAGAGCAGAGGAGGTGAAGGAGCAGGTCAGGATAGAAGAGAGGAGCGAGGTGCAGCTGCTGCTGTCAGAGGGTCAGAGGTAGGAGGATCAGAAAGAGCAGGGCACCGGCAATCAGGATTTGATCCAGGGTGGATGGAGAACCTGAGGTTCAAACCTTGGCTGTACAACACAGCTAACCATGGTGAGTATCTAACATATGGAGCAGTTAGGGGCTTGATCTCTCAAATGTTTTAACGATCATACAGTAGCCACAACCTCTTAGAGAAAAAAAAATATATATCAAAGATCTTTTCCCGACAGGAATGTTCTGCCGCTTGTGCCGCCAACACAAGCAAGCACCGAAGCGGGGGGTTTCTACGCGGCCATTTATTGAGGTTGGGTGCATGCTTTTCCGAAGCGACTACCTTGATAAGCATGCTGCCACTAAGCACCATCAAGAGAGTGTGAAGGCACACGCCGCACTGATTCAAGGTAAAATTCACTAATACTGTAGGCCTACTGTTTCAGTTTATTTATTTAAAAGAAAAGAATGCACATTAATCAACATATCAGGTTTTACATCAATGTAAATGTGACAGATTTAGCTAGTAGACCTAAGCTAGTTTTCATCTGCAGTCCCTCAGCAGGTCAACATAGTACAAACAACACATTAGGCTATAATACATTACAATTTTTATTTTTATTTTGTTTACCTTTCAACAGGGCTGGTCCCCTTTGACCCAGTTATCACCCTTGAACACGAAGCGGTGATTGGTGGTTTTAAGTGCCTCTACCACCTCACGAAAAAAGAACATGCTCACCATACGAACTATGCTGACCTTTTGGAGCTTGCAGAACTACTTGGCTGCCAGTATTTTGAGAAGTTAAAGGTAAGTTAATGCTTTCTTTAATCAACTTCATCACAAAAAAAGTGTGCAATATTTAATCTTAAATGCATTTGTTTTCTTTAAGAAGTGGGCAGTGTCGTTGAAGAGCCTAACTTGGCAAACATCAGTGCTTCTGTGGCAATTGGGCTTGAGGTGGACGAGACCACAGATGTGTCTGTGAAGAAGCAGCTCGATGTTCACGTTAGGTATAATTTTATTCCAAGAATGACAACAATTAAGACTTAAAATAATTTTGAATGAGGTGTCTTTATTATGTTTAATATAGTCTTGCATAGCCAGACCTAGGAACCTGGGACACGCTCTATTTCTTTAAACCAATCACAGTTGGTTGGCGGTTGCTAGCTTGTTGTTCTTTCACGTAGTCTGGATTGAATCTGATCGGGGCAACAACATATTCCACCGCCACTGATTGGGTAGTAATAATAAACAAATAAGGCTTATCCCAAAAACCTACATCTGTTGAGTCAGTCTGACTGTTTAATATGTCCATCAGATACATGGACAAAAATGGGCTGCTTTACAGCCAATTTCTGGACCTGGTGACAGTCAGCGATGGCAGAGCTGACACCATAGTCAAGGCAATAAGAACGATCCTCACAAAAAAGAACATTCCCACCCAGAGGATTTATGGCCTGGGGACAGATGGAGCAGCTGTCATGACTGGTATGAACTAACAACAAAAACAAGGTTGATATTCACTGCAGCTTAAAAACTAAAACATGTTTGTCTTGAAACAGGGGGAGTGAATGGAGTGGCCAAGCAGCTACAGGACACCTTCCCATGGATGGTGTCGGTTGCATGTGCCGCACACCGCCTCGCCCTGTGCTGCAAGGACGCCTCATCAGGAGTGGCTTACATGAACTCCTTCAGGGACCTTCTACAGCAGCTACACCTGTACTTCAGGAACAGTGCGAATCGCACAGCTGTACTCCAGGCTGCAGCAGAGTGCTTGGCCTGGATAACTTGAAAGTGAAGGTAATTTAAAAGGGAAAAAACATCTTCCATATTTGGAGGCACCTGATATGACTTAATATGCTTTCATCTTGTGGCTCTAAATATTTTTAGGAAGTGAAGGACACACGCTGGCTTTCGCAAGCCATGGCTGTTTCCAACCTACAGCGGAACCTGACCGCTGTCCTAGCAGGCCAAGGGGTTGTATGGCTTTCTGGCCACTTACCGCTTTGTGACATATCAGCAGGCTGTCAAGGCTGTTCCAGAAGGAAAATGTCAACTTCCTTGCTCTGAAAGTGCAGGTATACTTTCCAATGTTTTATTTTTGACACCACTGTCCATACACTGCTCATACTAACCAGATATTACACCTACTCTGTCTTTGTTATTAGGTCCCTGTGACAATGGCCTGCCTCCGAGCAATTAAGGATGCTGGAGACCATCAGCCACCAGGGTCTTTCCTTTCAAAGCTCCACGCAGACCTGGACAACCCTGCGGGACTTGGGGCTTACAGTATTGTCCATGAAGAGGAGAGGAACAAGAGAGGGACAAGAAAGGGACTGACCAGGGAAGAGCTCTGGGGCCGGTTCAGGAGCCAGGTATGTTTGTTTTAGATTTAGTATTTAGCAGACGCTTCTACTCACCAGAACTCACAAGTATATCTCCTTTCTAAACAAGCGACTAAGAGCATAATCTAGAGCTAAAGTCAAAGTGCAATCGTAGCAAACAATAATACAAAAGGTGCTTAAAGATCAAATGCAAAGATTTTTTTATAATTGCCACTAAAATCGAAATCATATAGCTACAACACTATTTAAGATATTGCAGTATTAAAATCGGAGATAATATGCGTCTGGCAATGCGCAATATTTATTTCTCAGCCGCTCGTCTCCGCAAGATGGCGTCGCGTGACGTCAGAGTGGCCAAACATATTTCCACCTGGCTTATCGCTCACAGCTGCTTCCGCCGATAGTACAACTTAGTTTCGTTATCATGTCTGATTCTGAGTCGGAGGCCACCCAAGATCTGGAGTTGTAAAAGGGGTAAATTAATTGTTGGATGTAGAAGTGTCAGAATCAATATAGATGTTTTTATTTTAAAGTAAATTCAGATGGAACATAGTAAAAACATGTCAATTCTAATGTCCGCCTAAAAAAAATAGTGAAAACCACCCTTGAATGATGGGTTAGTAGACTAAAAGCTTTAGGAATAAAAACTATAACATATAATAAGTACCCTGTATCAAGATTGATGCAAAACAAGTGAAATTTGACCTTTTTAGAGAGGTTTAGAAAAATAAAGTTCCATTTGAACTTTTTCACTGTAAAAATCATTTTATTACTTTGAATTATCACTATAGGTATTCATTCCATCCAAATACAACTGTTGTGATAAAAAACACAATGTGAGCCTCTGAATGTACTTTTAATGCTTCTCCACCAACAGACTTGACGATGGCAGGATCAACATCGTATGCATCACACGCGAAGTGGTCAGAGCACAACTTGCTCCATGTTGACGGCTGCCAGCCAACACGATTCACTAAAAACATCCAGTTTCGGCGGATTATTTTGTCTTGGGGAAATGCATGTAAAATTCTCCCAGATCCCGCACCGTTCGTACATCCAAAAGCACAACAATAACCCATGTTTTTGCGGATATAATTCAGTTTTCTTTTCGAAAAACACCGCTGACATGTGAACGAGACTGCCGAGTCGGGATATTTGGTCCAGAGACTGTTTGGCCACAATGACGTCACGCGCGGAGGCTGCTGGGAATGACATGTCAGAAATTCAGACGGCTTTGGGTCGAGTTTTGTATCAATAAAAAGCTTTTTTTTGGGTGTATTATCTCGATTTAAATTAAATAAAAAATACAGGCAGTCTTAAAAACAAAATTTCTATAAAAATGTAGCATATTTGGAAGCTTTGCATTTGATCTTTAAGAGGGAGGATCCTGTTAATACTAGATGCCTATTAAGTGGTTTGAATATGAACACAAGTTTCAGTTTAATAATCTGTTGCTGTTATGGTTAGGTGATGGATCCATATTTCGATGGCCTGCTGGAGAGCCTGGAGAGGAGGTTCCAGAATCTGGACCTTTTAGAGGCCTTCCATGTGCTGAGCCCTCAGGCAGCAACTGGAGATGAGGCCATTTACGTAGCCAATTTGCGGCAAATTTCTACAGGCTGACTGTAATGAGGTGCTGCAGGAATGGTCCTCTTTTAAACAGCAGCTGATAGTTGGGCCATTCAAGGTATCATAATGAATTACAGTAACATTCCTTTTCAGAAGTTCTATAGCCTGGATTGATGTTCATGTTGTGTTTCATGTGTCTCAGGACTTGGATCAGCAGCAGGTGATGCAGGAACTGGCCTCAGAGGTGGGTGAATGGGGGCTGCTTTACCCATCTCTGAGCAAGCTGGCTGCCATTGGCCTGACCATCCCAGTTTCCAGTGTAAACTGTGAGAGGGATTTCTTAACATTGAACCGGGTAGGATACTTGAACAAGTGATATCATTATTTGACTTTATTCAAATATCAACCCCATGCGCTCCACATCTACTTGTCTGTTGATTATTATGTTTGTATTTACAGGTGAAGACTGACTTGATAAATCACTTGCAGGGGGAACACCTTGCCACCTGTATGCGATTGAGCATCAATGGCCCCCCAACCAGAGACTTTCCCTTTAGGAGAGCCTTAGAGCTATTCTTTAAGACCCCCAGAAAATAAAGTGCTCTCAGGCAGGATGCCAACTGTGCCATCATCACTAAATCGAATCAAGTCAAGTCATTTTATGAATAGAGCATAACAAAAACATATATGGATCAAGAAACAAGGCAGGACAAATGATATATGAGAGAAAAACTAAGGAAGTAAACCCCTTGGCAGAACCCAAGATATTCAAGTCACTGGGGCAGTGGAACGAAGTGGAGACATTTGGCACATTCATTACTACTGTAGGTGCCATGCTCTTTTGACACCTGATATTAAACTAAAAAATTGCCAGATGAAAGTGATGTAAATGAACAACAAAAATAAAATAAGTTACATATATGTGTTATTGGCTATGGTAGGTTATTGGTATGTTATATTATTTGATTATTAAAATGTAAAACGATCTTTTTCATATGGGTGTTTAGAGTTAGATCTAGTCTCTAGTCATTGTGTGCTCAAAGTGCACCAGATTGAAGTATTTTATATTAAAATGTAAAAAATAATCTTCCCGGGGGGGCATACCCCCGGACCCCCCTAGAGGATGTGATGTCCAACCACCTGTGCTGGTAGACACATAGAAACACAATGGCGGGGCGCACTTCGCACACGCGCACACACTTAAAATGTCCACACGCTCCACGCTCACATTTAGCTGGGCCCGCGTGCCTTAGCACCGCTGCTATGACTCCATCCAAGGGGAAACACTGTATCTACATACATAAGAGTATAATCCATGTATAATATCAGTTACAATAAGTGCTTCAACATAGTTAACATTGCAGGAAAGCAATATATTAGACGTTAAGTACTTTGTCAGGCTTAATATTTATCTGTAGATAGATACCCCCAAAGTTTTTTTCTTATTTAAAAGAAGACCTTAGTCTGTTATTTAATGTTTAAATAAAGGTTAATTCGTTTTTCTGTTTTGCACCTCCTCCTATTAATATCTGTGTACATCCTGCACTAAACTATTTTATTGTAGAGGTCACTTATAGTATCTTCTTGATTTTTTATATTCTACATTTCTATCACAGATCTTCTACTTTCCCCCTATGAAAGTATGTACTCTTAATATTTTTTTAATCAAATATAACACATAAAAACAATAATTCAATAACGTGCTTTAACGACTAGGTACACACAGCCATAATAACTTTGTATTATTAGTGTAGGACACTTATGTTGTCACAAGTTAGACACCTATATTATTGTTTGTTTTTATGCCTCATCTAAACTCCTCTGTCATTTCAGATCCCGCTTTCCTCCAGGCCCTTGTAATCAGCTCATTTCCCTCACCTGGTCTCCTCAGCCCTTCCCCTCACCTGTTACTCATTCCCTCATCACTCCCCAGTATTTATACCACCTCACTATCACTTGTCCTTTGCCAGATTGTCTTGTCGTTTCCGCCAAGCTCTCCAGTGAGTGTTGTGCTCTAGCCTAGATTTTTGTCCTGCCCGGTTTTTGATCCCTGCCTGCCTGTTTACGGATCTCGAGTTCCTGCCTGCTCCCTGTCTGGTTTTGGTTGCCTGTCTGACGGATTTCCTGGTTTTGACCCTGCCTGTCCCTGACCTGAATAAACTGAACATTACTACACTGGTTGTATCTGAGTCGTGCTATTGGATTCTTATCTGTACCTGTGACCGTGACATATGTAGGTCCAACATCTGAAGATGTGTAGTTTTATTCATGCTTTCACATAATTGTACAGCATATTGCTATACTATTTCAGACTCAGTATTTACATTCAATTCAAATCAGTAATATCTTTAAAAACAACAAGTCCTTTTATATCAGCTCTGGACCGTTATATTGTGAATATCAATTAGATCAAATGTAAAAGTCAGCCGAATTAGTGTTGATACTGCAAGGAGACGTATTGTGTGAAGAGAAATTGAAGATGTTGTTTAATTGTTGATATATTTATGATCCACGTCAAGTATTCAGTTTCGGCGGCATTTCTTCAGTTTTTCCAAAGGTCTTCTCATCAGGGCTCTATAAATAAAGAACTACGGCAGATCTGTATATGTAATGCAGCCGAACCGTGTATTACAATGCCGTTATGTGATGACTTTCAAAGAGAAAAGCAAGAGCACTCGGAATTAAGTATTATTTTATTCTTTTAAAATGTTTACCGGATTTCATATAATATAAACACCAAATCCCAGCATGCATTGCGGCTAAAACGTCCAATCAGCGAGCTTAAACCATAGCTGAGAATCTTGGGTAATCGCTCGAAATGCCTACGTCTGTTTTTATTTTGAAATGCAGTTCCTGACGGACGCCAAAAAAGACAGAGATTATGGAATTAAACCAATAAATAAAAGCAAGGATAATTGTGTGTTATTGTGTGTTATAACAGTGTGTATTTTGAAAAGAATTTTGAAAAGAATAACAAATTAGAAGTAAAAAATACAGATTTCAGTATCCTGAGGCTCTGAGCCCCATTTATTTTCCTCACAGACGGCAACACTAAAGATCTAAAATAAAGACCTAAATGAATATTTGGGATGTTCTTGCCTTTAGATTCTCCCAATAAGCCCACGTACAGAGGGTGACTTTGCTGTGAAAAACCACATTTCCACCATAAAAAACATTAGCAACCATGAATGTGTACACATTCATGAAGTACTCTTCGTCATAACTAGCAAACTAAACATCATGTACATGTACTGCACAAATAATCAGAAATAAAAACTCATATTAATCGCATAAAATGACATCAAAACGCATTTTAATGGCCACATGAACCTTAAAATAGGCATTTTCCACCGAGAATAACACGAAGGTCGGCCATTGTTGTTGATCACGTGGTCTATGAAGGTCTATGGGACGCCCTGCCCGTAGAAGCCTGACGGTCAAGGGGTACCCTGTACGTAATATAGCGACGGGGAGGGGCACTGACCGTCCGTCAATATGTGACGGGATGGGAGTGAGAACGTGTTGGTGTGTGCGCGTGTGTGTGTGTGTGTGTGTGTGTGTGTGTGTGTGTGTGGTGTGTGTGTGTGTGTGTGTGTGTGTGTGTGTGTGTGTGTGTGTGTGTGTGTGTGTGTGTGTGTGTGTGTGTGTGTGTGTGTGTGTGTGTGTGTGTGTGTGTGTGTGTGTGTGTGTGTGTGTGTGTGTGTGTGTGTGTGGAGACACACTGTGATGGATCGTTTGAGCTATGTGCAACTCAAGGCATATGCTCGAACAGGAGCTGCCTGGACGCTGCAATCATGTTGCGCGCACTATCCGTGCTGAGTGTGCTGACTTTCCGTACAATGTCCCACTGTCTGGCTTCCTGCATAAAGTCAAGTGCTCGGCGCAGTTGTCGGCGAAATGTCACTCCTCTGTTTTCATTGATATATTATATCCGTTAGCGCAGCTAGCTAGCACCAGATGCTAACAACAACAACAATACACGTAAGGTCTCTCTCGTGCCACACATACACACACCCTCCCGGTCCTCCCGATGGCCAGTCGGTGCCTGCCAGTGAGCGTGGAAGTGTGGTCTGCCGCAAGCGGACGGCAGGAGCGGGGCTGTCAGCATCAGCTTGTAGATGGTATTTTAAACTTGATGTGCTCTGAAACAACGGGGCAGCCGAGGACAAAAAATACACATGCGTTAATCGCGTTAAAAATAATTAGTGGCGTTAATTTTGTTTTGCGTTAACGCGTTATTAACAGCCCTAATTATAATGTATTGTATTATTAAGTAATATCACACATTGATGCCACATTGAATGGATGAACACATGTATGCATCAATAATTACAACAGAGTATTTCTAAATACAAGTTGTAAAAATACTTATATGTATTTAATATCAATAACTAGGGCTGTAACGGTTCACAGAAGTCACGGTTCGGTTCATACCTCGGTTTGGAGGTCACGGTTCGGTACGGTTCGGTACAACAAGAAAAAGCAAAAAAAAGTCCCAAATGCATAATTCCAGGTTTGTTGTTATTTATGTTTGAACAGTAGTGCAAGTTTCAGTTTAAAAATAAAGAACTCTGACATTTTGAATAATTAACTGTATTAAACAGTTAAAAACAAACCATACACAGTACACTCAGATGGCCATATTATCTATAATGGCTGATGTCAAACAAAACAAACAGTTTCATCAAGCTGCAAAACTAAAAAGAATGTCTTGAAAATATGACATGGATAATAAGAAAGTGTTTCAAGAGCGCAAAGTCGTTGAAAAACATAAGCCAAAAGCTTCCGTTATGTCTATTGGCTTCTTAAAAACAGCGGGGATAAGCTGTTGAACGGCTGTTGTCTTTTGCCGGACTCCGGCAAATCTGGGTGATGCCTTCTGATATGATATAGCATGTTTGGCGTGTGTTACCATTAGCATACCGCACCACTGTAGAACAACGGCGACACACCCCCGACACACCGTCCTCGTCCGATCCACCACTCGCACACTTCATCGTTATTGTAGTCCACAGGGAACCCGAAATGTTCCCACACAGCTGATATAAAAGAAGCAGATGGGTTCTAGCTCTTGTGTGTTATCTGAAATCGCCATACTAACTTTTCTTCTTCTTGTATTTTGTTCGTTTTGTTGTTGTGTTTCTTCTTGTTCTTCATTTGTCGTTTAAGGGCGGCTGGCAAACAGCTTTTAGGCGCAATACCGCCCCCTGGATTATAAATAGTGTAGTGGATACTGCCCTGAATGAAAGACTTTTTTTCCACTCGTAAAAAAAGGCGTATTCGTCGTGTGACTGCGTGTGCTGAACCGTGACGTCTGAACCGTGACGGTACGGGACGAATACAGATACCGTTACACCCCTATTAATAACATAATGATTACTTTCAGATGATAATACTTTTCAGGGTTAGGTCCGGTCTGACAGCGCATAGCTCTCTGCTGCAGGGAGGAAGAGAAGTACACTGCTCTAAACAAAGTAAAAAATCCTACATCCAAACGGAATAAATATAATTAATTATTATTAATACGTTAAGTCTTGTTCATTGTTTTTCACTTTTATTAAATGTTTGATATTTCCAGCACAGACCCTTTCTTACCGGCAATGCGCGAAAGAAGCAACAGAAAGTGCGACATCTTAAATATGCCAGTGTTAATTTCGTCAACGAAAACTATGACGAAAAATGTTCGTCAACGACCTTTTATACATGACTAAGACGAGACGATGACGAGCTTAAAATAGATTCTTGATAACGAAAACTATGATGAAATGTATATTTAGTTTTCGTTGAGGAGACGAGACGGACTAAAGTGTTAATGGTGGACATTCAAAATGCAGCATATTTCCCCCAAGTGTCCATCTTGTCTGTCAAAATGCATTTTACTTTCTAACTTGCAATATCATTATTTCCGCTCTCTTCACTCCAGAAGAGCGATCTCCCTGTGTCTCTGTGTGCGGGGGATCACAGGAGGGGCGGGGGGGAGCTGTGGAATGTGACTCCACACATTCCGATGGCCAATTAGTTTTAAACAAAGAGTTCCCAACATACAGCATAGGCAACATGGGGGGTGGGGGCTGGTGAACGGTATGGTCCTAAGGATGTGTCCTAATCAAACTATCTATATATTGTATACTATACTTGCACTGCTTACCGTTTTCATATTTTATATATCTTAGCATATTCATACACACTGTTAATACTGTTCATACTGCTCACAGGCTGATATCTAGTGTATTCATACCCCTCCTCACTGTTTATTCATCATTCAATTCATTCTATATTTTATTCTGTAGATTGTGTGCATTACTTTTCACTTTACTGCTTGTTGCACCTGGTTGGAAGCTAAACTGCATTTTGTTGTCTCAGTACCTGTAATCTGTGCAATAACAATAAAGTTTAATCTAATCTTGAGCAGGAACTAATGTAGGCTATTTACTTAGTATAGGGGTCTGCAACCTTTTTGACCAAAAGAGCCATTTTGCTCCTTTTTCCAAAACATTTTTTTGTCTGGAGCCGCAAAACATATTTCATAGTTTTTTATTGTTATATCAGACAAAAACTACAGTTTTTTTGCATTTATTAGGCTATTTATTACATGATATAAAACTGTTAACCTCTAATAAGAAACAAATAACTCTTATAAGGAGAATTAAAAATAGTACACAGGCCTACTTTAAAATAAATGAAACACAGCACTTGGGGAGTCCTCTGCAGATTTGAAGGAAAATAAATATTATTAAAATGGGCCCACTTTGAAATAAATAAAACATATAGCTGCACCCTAAAAAGAGTTAAAGGTAGGGTAGGTAAGAATGGAGAAACCAGCTCGAGTGCGCTAGAATTTGAAAGTACACAACCGGAAAAAAACTGCCTCTTCCTTCAGACTTTCTTACAGAGTCCCAGATATTAAACTCATAAAATAAATGGTAGACATATTAGTACTCTACACAGAAGTACACAGAACTGTTCTTACAATGTGTGTTGGAAGGATTTATTATGCATATTTTATTGTGTAAACACACAGCTGATCACCTGAGAGCTGCCGTTTCATTCAGACTGTTTAAAAAAAAACAACGGTCTGATTTTAACAACTCAATGTGTGATTGTTATAGCAGTAATATTAGACACTAATAATACAGTAAACTATTAACACTGTACATATTATTGTTTGCCCGTGGGATTGGGATTATTGGTAGTGAGAGCGTGCTGCATTTTCCTCCGGTCGGATGTGATATAAAAACAAAGCGATTATTTGTGTTGTTGTAAACTCACGTGGAATAAACTACATGTATTAGTGCATTCATTTCAATTCGCGAACATATGATATATTAAATGATCGTGACGATGATGATTGAAAATCGTTTGTTTGAGCCGGGGTGCATTTCCTGATGAAAAGACATAGCGATGGTTTTGTACTTACGCCAACGTGAATTAAACAACATTATTTTGTTAAATAAAAACATGGTGATGTTTTCTAAATGATTACATGTCTCTTATTTAGCACAGAATAGGATTATATCCGTGACATAGGCCTATGGATCTTAACAAATATCCGCTATATCAGATACCTGTAGATCAGCTGTTTATTTCACATGATAATCACGGCTCCCCCTGGTGGATCCATGATCCATTGCAGCTGGTTTCATTATAATTAAATGTATTTATCAAGGCGGTGTATCAAGTCCTGCGGGGGGTTTTCCTTTTCAGCAGGGGCCCACCCCGTGCCGATCACGGACACGCACGGGTAGGCGTCTGAAATGAAGCGCTACATCTGTAGATGCGTTTTTAGTTTTAAAAATAGGAAGTGTTTCGGCGGATGTGCACGATTTAGGCAGTTTGTTCCAAATTGTTGGAATAATAACTAAAAGCTGCTTTTCCATGTTTAGTGGTTATTCTCGGAACAGAGAGCAGACCCGACCCAGAAGACCTGAGACTCCTGGATGCTTCATAGTGATGGAGTAGGTCGTCTATATACCTCGGTCCTAAGCCATTTAGAGAATTAAAAACTAGCAGTAGTATTATAAAATCAATTATTTGGCAGACTGGAAGCCAGTGTAATGATCTCAGAACCGGAGTGATGTGATCCACTTTTCTAGTGTCAGTGAGAACTCGTCCAGCAGCTTTCTGAATCAGCTGCAGCTTACTGATAGATTTTTTAGTGAGGATTTTTTTAATCCTTGATATATTCTTCAGGTGGTAGTATGCAGATCTAATAACTGTTGTAATGTGACTGTTAAAATGCAGGTCTGAGTCCATGACTACACCCAGATTTCTGGCTTTGTGAGTTACTTTGTATTCTGCCGACTGAAGCTCTGTGATTACTTTTAATCGGTCCTTCTTTGCTCCAAAAACAATGATCTCAGTTTTTTGTTTGTTCAGTTGGAGAAAGTTCTGAGTCATCCAGTCAGTGATGTGCTCAATGCACTTGCTCAGTGTTCTAATCGGAGAATAGTCTCCTGGTGTAATTTTAAAATAAATGTGGGTGTCGTCTGCATAGATGTGATAGCTTAGATCGCTGTTTTTAATAATTACAGCCAGAGGTAGCATATAAATATTAAAAAGCAAAGGTCCTAAGATGGAGCCTTGAGGAACCCCGCATGACATATTTATCAGGGTTGATTTGTAATTGCCTATTGAGACAAAGTTTGTTCTGTCCTTCAAGTAGGAGCTAAACCAGTTTAGAGCTTGTTGCTGAAACTCCCACCCAGTTTTCAAGACGGTCTAGCAATATGTTGTGGTCAACAGTATCAAAGGCAGCGCAAAGATCTAATAATACTAACACTGATATTCTGCCACTGTCTGTGTTCAAATGAATGTCATCTAAGACCTTAACAACTCAGTGCTCTGGTTAGGTCGAAAGCCCGACTGAAACACATCAAAACCGTCAGTTAAAAACATGAAATTACTCAACTGTTGAAAAACTGCTTTTTCAATCAATTTGCTTAAGGAAGGTTTGATATTGGCCTGTAATTATTCATTATGGTTGCGTCTAGGTTATGCTTTTTTAGGAGCGGTTTAATTAATGCAGTTTTCATGGCCTGTGGAAATACACCCGAGTGGAGAGAGTTGTTTACTATGTGTAGTAGATCTGAGGCCATGCAGGGAAAAACAGTTTTGAAAAATCCTGTCGGGATGATGTCGAGGCTACAGGAGGAGGATTTCAGATGTTGGATAATGTCTTCCAGGTCTTTAGCATTTATCAGACAGAATTGTGACATGGTGTCTGGATTGGCTTTAGGTGAACATAGGGACAGTACATTTGCTGTACCTGATGCAGAGGCACTGACTACCTGTCTAATTTGCATGATTTTGTCAGTGAAGAAGGCAAAATCATTGCAGGCCCAGGTGGATAGAAATTGTGAGGCTATCGACACTGGGGGGTTTGTTAGTCTGTCGACGGTAGCAAACAAGGCACATGAGTTGTTTTTATTTTTGGTAATGATGTCAGAAAAGAAAGACTGTTGTGCCTTTTTTATTTCCTGATTATAGAAACCGAGTTTCTCTTTATATATTTCCAAGTGAACCTGGAGATTTGTTTTTCTCCACCTGCGTTCAGCTTTTCTGCACTCAGTTTTTGCTGTTCTCACAGTCATGGCTTTTCTCCATGGAGATATTTTATTGCGAGATACTTCCTGTATTTTAATGGGAGCGATGGTATCATGACATTTGTTATTTTAGAATTAAAATAAAGTACAGTAGAATCTAGCTCATTTACTGAGAAGTTAGCATGGGCAATTGAGGGAGTACAAATCTGGGCAAACATTTCCTCTGCATTTTCAGTTAAGTGACGTCTAGTGGTTACCTCTTTCTTAACAGTTGTATGGACGGTAATAGAGCTCTCAAAGAAAACACAGGAATGGTCGGAGAGCGCTACATCAGTCACCACAAGCTTAGAGATGTTCAGACCCTTTGATACAATTAAGTCCAGAGTGTGCCCCTTATTGTGCGTCGGACCCTTGACATGCTGAGTCAGTCCAAAATTGTCGATAACACAAAACAGTTATTTAGCCCCTCTGTCCTGGGGGTTGTCAACATGGATATTAAAATCACCAACAATGACTAGGCGGTCAAAGTCAATACACACTATAGACAACAACTCGGTAAAATCATCAAAAAAGCTTGCACAGTATTTGGGTGGTCTATAGATATTTAGGAAAAGAGCTTCAGAGGAGCATTTCAACTGAAGGGCCACATATTCAAAAGAAGCAAAGTTTCCATACATAGTCTGCTTGCATTGAAATAAGTCATCAAACAAAATAGCTACTCCACCCTCTTTATTATGTAGTCAACAGGGAAATAGGCCTTTACAATAGTCAAACTAATCAAAACAAAAAAGGAAAAACTCAAATAAGATAACTATCAAATGAGCTTGTCCCTCTCTCTTTCCTTGTGTAGGCTTATATCATTTTAAACGATAACTTAACAATTAAAACTGTGTCTCAGCGGCGTCTTCCACACAGGATGCCCATCTCTGCATCTCTATAGAGGCTGGCGCTGTGGGAAATGTAGTCTTTTATACTTCTTTGCCTACAGAGGTCAGGATAGGTGACAATATTTGGCCTTTTTTACAAAAACTAAAGACTGGCTCTTACAGAGGGAATAAAGAAATATCTTTAGAAGGATTGCGCTATCCCTCTAAGGTTTTATTTTCTACCCTCACTGTGGAACAATAACTTACCAATATACTTTAAGCTGGGATTTATGGAAATATAAACAGTACAACAACCTGGGACAACAAAATGCATTGGATCGCCCCAGGTTTATTAAATTAATTTAAAGAGGATGAAATACATATTCATAAGAAAGTCGTTTTGATTCTGATTGAACAGCTCAGTAATTGGCTAACAGAATCCTCAAGCTCTGATTGGTTAATGGTTTCATACGTTCAGAGGACCGCTTTCATCTGTAACTAAAGTATCAGAGAGATGGACTTTCACCATGATGCCAATACTTCATAAAATAAATAAAACATAATAGTTACATAATAGATGAAAATAAATAGAGAAATGTAAGGATATTGCCAATGTCCATTCTGTTTATCCTCTGGGCACCGTGACTATTTGATCAAGTGATGTTTGTCACAATGTTTCAGTAGGAAGTTGTGCAGACTGATCCTGATCAAATCCCAGGGAGTGCAGATCACATCCAACCCCCGGCTAATGTCAAGGCCAGTTACAGTACACTGCCTCAGGAACACACACAAACACACACACAAACACACACACCCGTCCACCCACCCAGCTGCTCCTGGGCTGTTTTCGAATACTTAAATTAGATAATATGTCTACATTTGGCACAAAATTAGCCCCTTTGTGAATACGTCTCATTGCTAACCCAAGTCCATTCATATGATCAGTGCTAAGAGTTACAGTAAAATATGAATGTGCTTTATATCGGGTCTGCTCAATTAGTTTCGAGAGGCAGTGACAGAATGCAATCACTGTTGGTTCTTGAAAAAATAAAATAAAACGTGCCTACATTCCAAATTAAAATAAGGTTATTATAGAAATGAATAAACAAATTATGTTTTACTGTCCCAAATCTTATGCTTCCATTTTTCCCTTTCCTCTGTATTTGTGGGTTTGGATAGAAAGGACACTCTCCACATCTCAACCCACGCACGGCCTCAAGCACACAAACGTTCCTCTGCCACATGAGAAATTGCAATCAGATGAAAAATATGACAAACTGTACTGAGCTGCAAAGTGTTATGGCGTGTTTGTGCTGTAATATCATAATGACACATGTCTGTAAGATCCCTTTGTTATGATATCAAATGTTACATGAGTCTAAAGGAAAGAACAATTCAACACTTTAGTCGACAGCATGATGAATTATCACAATCCTATCTTGAATCATTCTGCTGATGTTTTTTCATTTAATGTCTCATTACGTTATTTTCATGTAACGATATGTCTCTTTATTCCATGATTTGCCAGGTTGCATCTATCGTTTTTCCAACTCAGTTTAGATTAAACCAAGCCCACTTATGCATCAACTAAGCTCCGCACGACTCTGTCCCCATGGTAACAATGCTCAGCTTATATCATTTCTACTCTAGCTTGGGGAAAAATCCGATATGAGCTGTTTTTTAGAACACAAATAATTAGCTAACCGCCTCTCTCCTAGTACCGCCCCCTCATTTCCTCCTTCGTTTGCTTAGAGACAACTTGACTGGGGGCTGAGCGGCAGAATGCAGGTGTAGCTCCTCCCATTGCAGTCAGTGCAAGCCGTGCAGGAAATCGTTACAGCGGTCCTGGGCAAGCATAATATTTAATATAACCTGACTGTGTTGGAAAGTGACAAAGTACAAACACTGTAAAAAAGAAGAGATTTAAGGCTACATATTGCTTGCAAGTTTATTACTAATAAATCCATGGTGAATTAATAAAAAAAAAAAATTAACTAACATTAACTAGCCCTGCATAACTGTGATCTTCATTCATACAAAAGAAGAGCTCTTTCCATCAATGTACTTTGAAAAATATATATTTTATCATACGGAAGCTGGTTTGGTCAAATCTAAACTGGGTCGGGGGACCGAAAGACGCTGCCAGGTTGTGTAACTTGACGTAGAAAGAGGTATGGGTTTAAGAAAGCGTGTCATTATGTCTGTTTGTGATCAGATGTACTCACTCGACTGCGGCAGCATGGAGGTGTACACTTTTGGGTCGATGGTCCCCATGGGGGGTGGCAGCAGTGGGTTGGTGAAGCTCCGGAGGGGGTGGGTGGGCCGCACGCAGGCTGTGGGGATGGTCCGCCCACTTCCTGTCTGGACCTCCTCTGGGGCGGCAGCAGCAGGGGCCCCTGGGATGGCAACGACCCCAGGAACATGGTCCCCGGGCGGGGCAGAGGACCCGGGGAGGAGCGGAGCCACCGGCTGGGGGGGCGGCTGCTGCTGGAGCAGAGGGTTGGTGGAGGCCTCTGCAGTCATGGCTGAGGAAGAGGAAGGAGAAAAAAAGAGGATGAAAGAGATGTGGGATGTCAGAGATGGATATTGGGATGGGAGGAAAGAAAGAAGGACAGACAGAAAAACACTTAATATATTTGAAAAATACAGCTTCAAGCATTTAGCCTGCATATCGCTTCTTTGTGTGTCTTGATAAGCGCTATATAAATTAGGTGTATTATTATTACTATTATATCCAAATGCACTTCTGTGTTTATTTCATAGACAGTGTCGGCTCAGATGTTTCCCCTCAATAAAGGTATTCTGATTCTGATGATGTTGCTGCAGGACGAGTGTGTCAGTTGCATTGATCCAAACCCCTGTGCAGGTGAGCTCACACTCCCTGTCAGAACAAAGCAGTGTGTCCTAATTGTACATAATGCATGTAAAGGCAGCTGCAGGATGTACTGAAAGGAAAAAGGAAAAGCATGCGATTTGTAACAGACTCTGTTTTTTAAAGTTGTGTTTCTCTATGCCAGCAAAATAAATATCATATGTTGTCTTGTTCATACTGAAAGGCCTATGGATATTTAAAATGGTATATTCCTCAACTTTATTCAAATATCAATCGTATCTGTTAGGGAATCATTCTAACTCCTTTACTCCTATGATATCTAACCTTTTTGTCCTTCGACGTTTATGACCAACCCTGACTCTGTTATCTCCCTTAAAGGGGACCTATCATGCTATATTTGAAACATATATTGTAGGGCCATACCTATATAAAGTATATAAATATAGTTTTTTTTTCAAAATACCAAACAGATCCTGCATTTTAGCCATGCTCATATCGCTCTATTTGCTCTTTCCAGCCCTGTTTTTGCAAGGGCTGATTCTGTGAGCTGCAGCTGACCACGCCTGCAGCTCACACTCTCCCGTGCTGTCAGAACCTCTGGCTGCTGTGACTTGTGATGTGAATCCTCCGGCCGATACTCTTAATAAACCATCAGTGTTTGACATCTAAGCTCCAGCTCTCCTCTTGTCTCTCTGAGTCCTGACTCTCCATTGCTACAGAAGTTTCCCTTACAGTATCCACAAACATGAGAGAACCCTGAGCTCTGCGGTTGTATTCTTTTACTTTCAAGTCTCTCGCTGTTCTTTCTGTATTTATATGTAGACTGAATGTCTTCACAGGTGAAATCCCAATTGTTCTTGTCAGAGTTACATTTAAAGTGTAATAAGAGAGCTTCCTGCTAAAGAAAAGAGAAACACTTCCAAACTGTGCAGTAACACGCTCAGATGTGACATGAAGATGAAACGATAGTTACGGCTGTAACTACGGTTCTATGAGTCCCGGATGACCGCCAGAGGCGGTGCTTTAAGCACTGGATATGTCCATCGCGCGCATGCGCAGTTCGAGTACTAATAACAACAAAGTCACCTGTGACCCACGTGACACCGGCTATATCAGCCGGTGTCGTCAGAGGATCTGTTCCTTTCATCTTCTCGCTGCAACACAAGAATTCTGAGTGACAGGAAACTCTGGCGGTCATCCGGGACTCATAGAACCGTAGTTACAGCCGTAACTATCGTTCTACTTCGTCCCTACTGACCGCCAGAGGCGGTGCTTTAAGCACTGGATGACTTATACCAACAATGTCATGAAGAATCCAAGCCCTTGCTCACCACTGGAAGCAGCGGAGCTCGGCAAAAGGGCCACGCCCAAAGAATGGGGAGTGGCGACATTGACCTGATGACAACTGGAGAATGTGTCAGAAGACGCCCACGACGCCGCAGCGCAGATGGTCTTCAGGGGCACCACCCTCAGGGCAGCCCAAGATGTTGAGATGCTCCTTGTAGAGTGGCATCTCAGCCCGATGGCAGGGGGCGGCCACTGGCCCCGTAAGCCTGTGAGATGGTATCGACAACCCAGTGGGGCAGCCACTGATTAGAGGGCGTAACCTCCTTTAGTGCCCCTAGGGCAAAATCAAGAGTTGCTCCTACTGCCGTATACAGGCAGTAGCCTTGATATACGCCCTTTGGGCACCCCCAGGGCACAGCAACTTCGACATGCCGTACTCCTGAATGTCAAAGCGTGCCAGCTGGGCAGGCTGATTGAAGTGGGTTTGTGGAAGGACCCCGGGCAGGAATGCCACATTTGCCCAAAGGGCAACGCCTGAGAGTCCCACCTCGGCAGGGGTAGACATTAAGGGTAAAAAGCCACTGGCCCTCCGGGCCGGTGGAATTGTATTGTCACTGGCCCCACCATTGTAACCACTGGCCCGGAGCATTCGTCCAAAAAAAAAATATCGACTAATAATGAAGAAAATTAACACATTTGTTGCTATAGTAATGTATGCACTTACTACTTGTACTACAACATTTGAACAATCAGTTCTTCCTCATTTTCCTCAATTGTTCATATTTGGTTTATTAAAATAATGATATTGTGGTCATTGTTAAAAAATGTCTGCTATTATTATGAGTATTATTATTTGTATAATGCACTTTCTGCCTTCCTGTCATTAGGAGTTAGACATGTAATGGCTATACATTAGATTAGATCCTTCATTATCCTAAACTGCTGGGACATTTCCCTATAGCCAATACCTTTATATTTTCTACTCTTCACTTGCTTGTCAGCATAGGTCGGCATTGATGTACAGAGCCGACAGAAGACCTTGTTTATATTGGCATCATATTGAGAGGTGCAGTGACGTGTCCTAAAACCAGGAAGTAAGCTGCTGGTTCCCTCGACAAAAAGTAAATAGGATTTCTCCACAGGGTTTTGGAAAATAGCTGGAAATAAGGTCTGTGGAAAACAACCCTGTTTGATAAATGCACGTTTTGTTCAGCCGGATAATCTCCACATGTTTACCCTACTTTTATAATGTTCGAATCATAAATCTAATCGATAGATTATAGGGTTTTAGGACACGTCACTGCACCACGCTCAAACTGGCTGAAACTTTCTCTCCCTCTTCTTCTCATGCTCCCTGTCACTCTCCTTTAACTCCTCCGGTGACTTTCTTTTATTTGAAAATTGTTTTTTGCTCGGCGCTCGGCCGGTTACCGCTGGTATTAAAAACATTTTGGCGAATGGTTAGGTGGCGCGATAGTCTGTCGTGATAGTCTGCGCTCCGCAGCAAACAGCTGTTTGCTTTTCACCCAACAACGACAAGCGACTCACGAAACGCTATGTTGTAGCGTTAATAAACGAAACAATTTAACTAAATTGCTTGTCAAAATACCAATACCACAGGAAACATTTTTTTTTAAACAATATTTGTAGTGGCCCAAGCGGGCAAGTGGAAAGTACGTTATGCTGGCCCGGGGTGTATAAATAGTGCTTCCGGGCCAGCGGGCCAATTATAATGTCGAGCCCTGCTCGGGCATGTATCGTTTATGGAGAGGACATGCAACTCCCCGACTCGCTTCCCTGAGGCTATGGCAAGCAGAAATGCTGCCTTCGTGGGCAGCCACCTAAGCCCCACCTGGGCCAGGGGCTCGAAGGGAGGAGATGATAGGGCATTCGGCAGCAGGGGCAGGTCCCAAGCAGGAGCCCTCGGGGTGCTAGGGGGACGCTGCCGTAAAGCCCCTCTCATAAAGAGGGACACCGACCTGTGGCGCCGTCGATCCGAACATGTAGAAATAGCAGCCACATAAATTCAGAGTGGAGTGAGAACGTCCACTATCTAGAAGGGACTGTTGTCTAAGCAACAACGTACATGCTGTCCCCAAGGAGCAGCCAAGCGGCTGCTGCTAACAATCAAGCGACCAAGTCAGAACACAAATGTTAAGACCAGATAATTAGCTTCTATGAAATAGAAAGTACTTACCTTACTCTCTGCATCTAAACGAAAAACGGGTTTAAAATATGACACTCTGGGCTTTCCATACTAAATTGAATGAGGGACGCAGCCAAAGATGGGACTCAAATTCTAATGATAGCTCGGGCACAACGCCACAAGCCGAACTTTCAAAAGAGCATAAGGGCAACTTTATGGGAGAGGAAGCGGGAACACTGTCGTCACCAGAAAGTCTAAGCCAAACAAAAAATAAGACGGCTATCAGGACAACTTAGCTGTGAGAGGGTGCGGGGACACAGCCATCACCAGCAACAAGCTGACACAAACCTGTCTGTCGAGGCTCTGCACAGCGCACAGCCGGCCACTGCTCCTGGAGGACGCGTTAACGACCCATAGCTCCAACTGTCAGTCGCGAAGCTGCACGCGGCCAGCTGCTTGCAGAGAAATCCCTCAGATTAAACGTTCAAACCTGAACGCTGTAAGCTACAAAAATGTAGCCATGGTACTCTCACGCAGCGAGAAGATGAAAGGAACAGATAGCCGGCTGATATAGCCGGTGTCACGTGGGTCACAGGTGACTTTGTTGTTATTGGTACTCGAGCTGCGCATGCGCGCGATGGACATATCCAGTTCTTAAAGCACCGCCTCTGGCGGTCAGTAGGGACGAAATAGAACTCCTGGTGTAGCTCCAGTCAGCTGAATCACAGCCAACATGGCAGAGCAGACAGATGTGACTACATGTAGTCCCTGTGAGTGCATTCACCACAGAAGAAGAGGAGAGCTGCTCCCCATGGGAGAGGAACGACAAAGAGCAAAGAGGAAAGGAAAATCTCAAGTGAGCCCAAAGGAAAGAGGAACAAGAACTCTGATCTAGGATGTTCGGCAACCAAAGAAAAATCTCAAGGAATTTGACTTTTAGAGCTTTCATCACGGAAGAGAGCTCTTTTTTCTAATCTTTCAAGCATATGCAGCTATAAACCAGTATACCTTTCAATTGAAATCCAGACTGACACATTGTGGATCGTTGGATCTAACACCCCTATCAGCAGCATATCATTTGTCAGTGCCTTTCACACATGCATTGTCAAAGGTACAATGTGTTAAGCATGGCGGTATGGTCCAAATAAACATGGGGCAGTATCCTATCTACTGTAATACTGGCTCCATACAACGTAGTCATCAGTTATTGGAAACATGTTTAGCACACACCAACAGCTGCCTCTCAGGCTCACTTCAGTAGATATCTCTGGAGCATCAATACTGTAACCTCTGTTGATTATGAACAAAAAAAACAGTTTAAACCTAAATTCGAGCCAGTCACACATTTCTGGCTTAATGTTTGGTTACATTTAGAAATGATATGGTGTCAAAAAAAGAACATGGTCAGTGTTAGGCAAAGTGCTCTGTCAGTAGGATGAGCAGTTGAGAGTTAGCAGAACTAGCCTTCTAACTGGTGCAACAGCAGTCCCAAAGGAACACTGAGTTAGTTTACATACATGTCCGTGCGCAGTAACTCCTACTCATTGGGACACACACTACTTGTTAGTCTCAGATCACTAAACCACAGAGATCAAAACAAAACTTTCCTACATCAACATACTTAATTGACTTTTGTGAAAAAGTCACTCCTATCAACCCCTAAACTTCTGAGTGGACTGGGAATGGACACTGCACTAGTAATGGTGGTTAGGGCAGACTTTCACCAATACATCTGTCAACATGGGCATGAACAAATGTGGCTCTCTGAATGACCTTTTAGTCTGATCACTACAATGGAAAGGCTTACATACTACAATGTAATCAGCACATTAGCAAAGACATATCACAGTTATCGGACTCTCCAAGGATCAGAGGATGGATACACTTCAGAATGAAGAAAAGAATGGAAGTGTAATAAACACAGACGAATTGTTTGTTTTGCTGAAGCAACAGTGAAATGAGCCTCTCTCATTAAAAAGACAAACAAATAATGATCCATCTCTGGGATCATATCTGCCTCCTCTCAGTCTAATCACCTTCACATTTAAACAAGTGGAGTTCACGGTCTCATTGTCTGTGTCCCTGCTAAGTTAGTTTGTTTACTTATTAATATTTAAAGTATATTATTAGTGTGTGCTAATTATTATTATTATGTGTCCCTCATTAACTGTTGTATGTATCGTACGCAATTTGTCCAGTTTGATTTTTTTCACCACTTAAAGATGCCAGAGCCCTTCCAGTTTACAGCTTTATTTACAGCAGCACGTTTGTCCTCCAGCTGCAGAAATCTATCATCTAAATATATTTTCAGATGATTCATTTTAAGTTTTTTATTGCAACGTTTTTCACTTTTTCCTCAAATTCATTCTTCAATTCTCTCCAGACTCTTTGATGCCATCCACAGCAATATAATGTCATCTGTCAACGTCAATGTCAATGGACTGTTCCTTCATAACGTGAAGCTTTTTACTCTTGTTCAAACTTCTGTAGAAGTTTTTTTTCTGTTCCAACAATTCACACACAAACAACTCCTCAGTGGAGTTGTTTGACCCTGTGGGTGGCATTGTTTTTGTCCTCAGCCTTATAGGCCTACTGGGCCAAAGGAGCAGCGGGACAGAGCTAGAAATGTCCACTAGATAATAACAATGTCCACGATTCAGCTGTACAGTGTAAGATCACATATAGCCAACAGCAGGCTCTCCATTCCACCCCCCAGGGGTCAATGATTGAAATGACCCTACTGAATTCCAGGTGACTTGATTAAAAGATGTAGCCCTTGGAAAGCCTGTACATGGCTTTGCCTGAAAAATGGGGCGTCGAATCAGGGGGTTAGTAGTTCAATCCCACCCTCAAAATGTCAAGTGTCCTTGGGCAAGATACTCGACCCCAAATTGCTCCTGTAGGCTGGATCACTGGATTGAGTCGCTTTGGGTAAAAACATCAGCTAACTAGCATGTAGTGAATACAAATCCTGCCAAAAAGCCTTTGAAATATTGTGTTTTATATGAAAATGATATTAGTGCTGAAGGCTGTTGTAACTCACACCCACCTGGTGTGTATCCTCGGTCCACGGTCAGACTGGGGAAGGGCATGGGTCTCAGGCTGAACTTATTGTGTGTGAAGCCACAGGAGGGGGACGGCAGGATGCCCGGGTACTGAGAGGAGTCCAGGGCCGGCACCGGGATGGCACTGACCACTGCTGTACACACACACACACACACACACACACACACACACACACACACACATTATACTTTAGCAGTCCTACAGAGCAGGGGTTCCCAAAGTGGGGGTTGCAAGATGATTAAAAATAAATAAATAAATAAATAATACAAATTAGAAATTAAAAGAATATTATTTTTTAAATTATTATTATTATCCAGTTTTTCCCACATAATTTGATTGTATTTGTAGGGGCAGCGCACTTCCCCCCCCCACCACCATGCAAATGAGCCATAATATCATTAAATATGCACATATTTTAATACATTTCAGGAACAACAATCTGAACATTGGATAAAGTCAGAAATCATATTAGAATCTAACGTTTTTACAGAAGGGATTTTTTATCACTCCATAAATCATAAAACAGCCGTGAAATATCAATGTTCACCATGTTTTTTCGGTATAAAATGTTATATAATTCAGGGGGGGGGGCAGGATGCTGGCTCCTGCTTCCTCTTGTTTTGAACAACAGGGTCGGATTGTATTAATCTCTGCTCAATGACTGTATGGGGTCAAATAATTGACAATTTGGAGGGCTGTGATGCACATCTTTAGGTGTGTGTGTGTGTGTGTGTGTGTGTGTGTGTGTGTGTGTGTGTGTGTGTGTGTGTGTGTGTGTGTGTGTGTGTGTGTGTGTGTGTGTGTGTGTTGTTAAATGAAGTGGTGCTGTGATAATTTCAAGAGAAACGTGTTTGATTACAGCGGCGAGACGAGCAGAGATGAGCAGGTCTGATCAATACTCACATCGACACACACTGTGTGTGTGTATGTGTTTTTTAATTTGTGAGACAAAAACATAAATGTAACACAAGATTTAAAAAAAAAAAAGAAAGAACAACAATGAGAAAGTGATTGATAAGAAAATGGACAGTGGAATAGAGACACAGTAAACATATATAAGCAAACAGAAGACAAAAGAATAAATGACTTTGGAACAAAGGGAAATGAAGAGGCAGCGGGTTTAGAATAAGATGAAATTAAGACTCAGAAAAAGATAGATAGTAAAAAAAACAAAGAAGAGGGCAGCAGAGAGAAGTGAGAGAAGAATGGAAGAAAGCTTCATTAGAAAATGTGTGTGAGATAAAGTCAGATAGTGAGATAGAAAGAGAGACAGAGATAAAGATCACCAGATCCACTGAGCTGCAGAGGCAGGCAGGTGGTATGGAATGCCATTTTACGCCAAAATTAAACACATAAATAATTAAATAAATACATATATATATATATATAAATATGCCTATGAAATAAATTCTGAAATAAATAAATGAGGCAATAAATATGTATACATGCACATTTAAATACACATGTACTTATTTCATGGGACTTTTATTTCATAATGACACATTTATTTATTTCAAGACACTCGTATTTCATAATGACACATTTATTTATTTCAGGTGACTTGTATTTCATGATGAGACATTTCCATTCCTTATATGCAAATGAACGGGGCGTGGTTAGCTCACAGATCCAGAGACCTAGACCAAAGCAACAGCACCACACTGACTACTCGAGAAGAGGAAGAAAATGGAGGAGAAGGACTATAAGGCAAACTACTAAATTCTCAGAGTCAGACATCGCATGTAATCTGATACTCTAAATTTCACCCGCCAGAAATGATCGCTTCTTCTTCTTCGGTGTAAATTGTCCGTTGGCAAACCAGTTGACTTCTTCTTCTCTCGGTTTTTTGGCGGATTGCAAACCACTTTAAGGAGCATACCGCCACCTACTGTACATGAGTGTGAATCATCATATCATTCCATCTCTTAACTCATGGACGTATCTATGATCTAATCCAAAAAAAAACATAATAAATAAAACAAAACAACAATCTATGATCTTTCCTGACCTAATGTTAGATAATTTTACCTACCCCAGTTTCACTAAAGGTAAACAGTGCCTTTCTGGTAGCTTTCTCCCTCTCCTTTTGTTCCCAAAATACCAACCACACTCCATTCCCTCTCTGCCTCTAAAAGGTTATCCTTTAGTTTTTCTCTTTCAGCTTTATAGATGTTCCACATTTTCTTTAACTCCACAGTTCCTACACTTGTCACTGTTACTTTTCCCCATGACATGCAGCGTACCATTCAATGCTGTGTGATTTATTCTGAGTCTAGCTATCATAATTTCCTCCCTTCTGTTTCTTTCTTTATAAATATTTGTCTGCTGGCATACCAGCAGACCAGCATTTATCTATCACCAGCTTATGTTAGTATTAAATATACAATGTAGTCTGGTAACTATCAAAATAAAGACATTGTATAGTGTTCATAACAGTATTTTTATTTAATAAATTATACTTAACCTCTTAAGCCCCACGGACCCGAGCTCGGGTCCGAAAATGCTATATATGTAGCAACAGTGTTATATCTGTCTCACAAGAAGCCTCTAAATGAGCCCATGTCAAAAACGGGCAATTGCTATTTCTGCTCATAACTCACAAAAACGATCATTTATAATTCATACTTTCTGCACAAACAACACATTTCTTTTTCCACAGATTCCATGGGTATACACCCCATCACTACAGGCACAACATTAACCGAGCTAGCAGCCAGAACATAGCAAGTAAACAATATCAGTTTTCAAATCCATGACAATAATTAGGTCTTACCTTGGCTGTTTTGTGATCAAAAGTTGTGTTCAAAGGAATAAAAACGCTGCTCAAGGTTAATCCAATGTCTCTTGTCACTTTAAAATGATTACTGATAATCAATCCTTTCATTCACGGCAGAAGAGTAGGTCCAACGATTAACAGTCCGTGGCTTCAGCTGCCGGAGATGCAGTTTACGCATAGCTCCACCTCCGCAGGCATATCGTATTTACGTATTTTGAAACTGCCACTCGATTTGATTGGCTCTAACGATTCAAAAAAGGTGTCAATCACCCAAATCGACCAATGGGTTCCAGAGATAGGATCTTGCGTAAGTGTAAATACAGGCAGTATAGCTGGTTTACGCACACCCCACTCTTTTTACGCAGCATACTATAGCATAGCATAGCATGTCCCGCGACGACAGGAGAGCAGAGAACGGCAGATCGATCAACGAAACGGCGAAACAGCAGGATTTGTTTTCTTTGTCTTCATTGTAACCATGGCAGCCAGAAAGAAGACTTTTTTGTCCGTCGAGGAGGCATTGGACATCGTATTTCAGGACTCTCCGTCGTAAGATAGTGATCTCGTCACGCATAAAGGGGACAGTAATGACTCTGATTATGAACCTCCGTCACTGGAAAGGTATGTAATCTCTCGGTTTGTATCGATTACTTATTTATTTGGTGTAAGAGTATTCATCTGTTTATCTTTTTGTTATTTATTTGGTGTAAGAGTGTATTCATCTTTAGTAATTTCGCACACGTGACAATAACACGACGGCATCCATCTTGTGATATAATGTTCTTTCACACACTCGACAACAAACAAATAAGATGGATGCCGTTTCTTGTTCTTGTTGTTGAAATAAACAAGACATATACATTGAATTTAACACGGTATTACATTACATTTCATTTAGCTGACGCTTTTATCCAACAACAACAATCTCTCTGTTTGTATCTATTACTTATTTATTTGGTGTAAGAGTATTCATCTGTTTATCTTTGTTATTTATTTGGTGTAAGAGTGTATTCATCTATAGTAATTTCACACACATGACAATAACACGACGGCATCCATCTTGTGATATAATGTTCTTTCACACACTCATGCCCTTTCTTGTTCTTGTTGTTGAAATAAACAAGACATATACATGTTGAATTTAACACGGTATTACATTACATTTAATTTAGCTGACGCTTTTATCCAAAGTGACTTACAACTATATATATGACAGACGGAATATTAATATTACATATTGAACAGATTATATGAACCCCGTCTCACATAATTTACACGGTATACATTTTGAGTGATATAATGTTATTTCACACACTCAAAATTGATGTTCTGCTGTTGTTGTAGAGAAATTATTTCTGATTTGAGTTACATTTTTGAAAGTACAAGCCAGATAATTAATTTGTTTTTTCCACATTTGTTTTCACAGTGAGGAAGGCGATGAGGATATGGCTTCTGGATGCCCGAGTATTATGGGGAAGATGCCACCAAGGTCAGGAGGTACTGCAGGAGGTGCTCTGATGCTGGCAACAGAAGGGTGCAGACACCTGTGTACTGCAGGAAGTGTCAGGTTCCTCTGTGCTTCACTACCAAAAAGAACTGTTACAGGGCATGGCATGACTTACTGGAGTAATACTGTAACATTCAGGGTTTGTATAAAGTTTTCTTTTTTTACCCAAAAAATGCTTGTTGTGTGTTGCTAATTTTTTTAAATAAATCTGCTCCAGTTGGAGTTAAATGTTTCCTAATTTTTATTGTGCAAGTAACATGCATCTCATGCAAAGAAGGAACCAACCACACACACACACACACACACACACACACACACACACACACACACACACACACACACACACACACACACACACACACACACACACACACACACACACACACACACACACACACACACACACACACACACACACACACACACACACACACACACACATACACACAAACCTTGCTTTGATAAAAGAAATTATTCATATAACCCTTTTAGAAGTTAAGTTATAGTCCTTTGTTTTGGGCATGTCATTTTTGAGCCTGAAACCTGAAAAACAGGCTTGGGGCTTAAGAGGTTAATACAATAAAATTACAAAAAAAACCTACATCTAAATAAATATATCATCTAAAATAGATGCATTTGATTTAAAAATAACAAATATAATTCTAAATGTAAACAGCAACAAAGAAATTATAAACATTATTTTTCTTTTTCTTGTTAATATCCATTATCTTCTCTGTTATGTATCTTCCGGTCTTTGCCAATCTGGCCAGCATTTCTTGGTCCTCCACTGCTTGAAGCAAACTGAAAATAAGAAACAACAATGTTTTAACAAATCGTATTAAATAATGTGATGACAGAACTGCAAACAGAATAGCTGTAACTTTAACAAAATAAATAACTCAGTTACCTCTAATCATTAACCCATGTTTGTATCATTGAGTTCACTCTGTGTGTTGCTGCTAGCATACATAACACCTGACGTGGAAACGTTACGGGTGGATGGGGCTACAGAGCTGCTAGAAAGACAGTGGAACCCGGTGCATTCCTCCGTCTGAATGTGGTGCACTTTTGCTAAATGTTTAGACAAATTGCTCGTGTTACCGCCCTTACATGCTAAACTCTTATTGCACTATTGGCAACAAGCATTTTCCACCTCAAGACCAAGCCCCCAGGAAGTGTGCCGGACTCTGAGGAAAATATTTGTTGTGTCCAAACGGCGGTACTACAATTTCCTTATCAGTCTGTGACGTCGACCGGCCCAGAAATACTTTTTCCCATTGACTAACATTGGGAAAGAGACATCTGTAAATCGGTGGATAATTTTTTTGAAACTAAATAAACTACCCAGTATGAACTATTGTATAGCCCTAGAATCATTAAGTCCTTAAAGTTGTAAAATGCACTAAAAGCCGAATCTAGATTTATTCTCTCTCTCTATTCTTTCTAGTGAGCCGAGAGTGGGTGCTCGGGGGGCGGGGCTTAAAGGGTGCATGCTCTGAGCGCACAAACGGGTTCTTCTGCTCTGACAGCCAGGCATGATGGGTAATCTGTGACATTTCGCTCTCTCAAAAGTTGGGCCATTTTGACTTCATGCGCCAATGAGCAGCTCTCATAAGAAAGATTGAGGCCCCTCCTCGGACGCTGTATCCAGTTCTTATTATACATCCATGCTCAAGACGGGTAACATAACTACCCTCTGGGCGCTTAGTTCTCTCCGCCATTTGTGTTTGTGTGTGTGTGTTGCATGCATGTAGCAGGTTCTGTGTGTAAACTGCCCCACCCCCTCGCACACCGACAGGGGAGAGAGATCTCTCGTCTGGATTGGAAAGATCGAAAATAAATCATAGACGCACTTTGTAGTCTTATTGCATATTAGAAACGGAGTTGGCGACAGTAAGACTGCGATATAATGTTTATGTAGATATAATACATATGACATCTATTTTTTAAATGTCTCCAGTACCGATAAAAAGATCGATAACGTTGGACGTTAAAGCCCCTGTCACACTGTCCCGAAATTGACACCCCATGGACACACGATAAAGGAAATGTTGAAATTCGGCTGTGATCGTAGCAACATCAGGCCATTCGTGAAGGCATCTTAAGCCATCGTATGACCGCCGGTAGACTTTCTCAGGCTCCGGCAGCAACTTCGTGAGCGGCAACTTCGTAAGGCACTCGTGAGGGCATCTTGTCAAGTCGTGTCATCTTCGTGTTATCATCGGTGCAATCGCCCTCACTCTGATCGGGGCGAATGCCCGATGGCACTGATGATAACAAGATGCCCTCACGATGGCCTTACGAAGGGCAACATTGACACACGAATTCAACACGAAAATGAACCTTCGCAAGGTCCTTCGGCTATTTTTTGGCATGCCAAAGATTTTGCCACCGCTCACGAAGTTGCTGCCGGAGCCTGAGAAACTCCACCGGCGGTCATACGAAGGCTTAAGATGCCCTCACGAATGGCCCGATGTTGCTACGATCAGAGCCGAATTTGAACATTTCCTTTATCGTGTGTCCATCTGGTTGTTTTATTGCACAACAAAATCATGTAAACATATTATGTAAATAACCCAATTTGTGTTCTGTAAAACTGAAAAGGATATAATATATTATTTTGAAGGCGAGTTGACAGGAAGTTGTTGTTGCTATGGAAACAACAACATGACGGAGAAAACGTAATATTTTCTACATATAAAGACGGATAAAGTAAAGAACAAAGTCTGAAAATATCAGTACAGTATCATAGTACTGTAACATAATTGTTTTTGTTACTTTCATTGCAGTTGTATGTCTTAAATGTAATGTAAATGTTGCCTTCGTGTGTGGTTCGGGGCCATCTTCGTGCGAAATTCACAATTCCATATTTGTGTGTCCATCGGGTGTCAACATCGGGACAGTGTGACAGGGGCTTAACGGTACCACGGCCTTTAATAATTCAGCCCCGGGGCCCGTTAATACTGGGGCTCGGTACCCATCCCTAGTTTTAATAAGTAATTATTAAACTTAATTTAAGTACTTGGTATCTCACAAATCGCAAGTGGCTAATGCTGCTAAGAACATACCTGGTGATGGTGATGATGGTGGCTCTTCGCTGCAGGATCTGGTCGATGTCCTCCTAGCAGAAGCGATTGCCTTTGTCGTTCTCGACCATGATGGCGGCGTAGGCTCCTTTCCTCAGCAGGTCCTCGATCTCCTTCTTGGAGAACTGCTGGACCGGCTAAAGGCGACGCAGAGAGACATTTACATAAGTGGATTTAGAAAACTCTTTTTGAAAATAAACTAAGCATACTGCAACAGCGACTGACCCAAAAATGACTTGGCATCTAGAAATATGACAGATTTTCTTTTTCTCACCCCGTTGTTGTTCCCACTCATGCTCTGCAGGACGGCACGGTCCAGCCCGAGCTTCAGACTAGCTTTATCCAGCATTTCCCTCTCATAGTTTCTAGTGATCAGACGGTACACCTTCACCACCTTAGACTGGCCAAAACGATGACACCGAGCTTGAGCCTGAAATAAAAAATGAAAAGAGGGGTCAAAAGAGCATCATGTGCAGCTGCTGTTCAACGTTTTTAAGCATTAAATGGGAAAATAATATACACTTAAAGAACCGAGGGAATAAACGGAAAGACTGTTGTTGTTGTTGTTGTAGCCCTACAGCTAACATGCTAACCTGGTAGAGTTAGCTAACGTTAGCTAACTTCACGTCCAACTAAAAACCTCTAACGTGCATTACATTGACGATTTTAAACACAACTTAACTCTCTCAACTTGTAAAATAACGTTAATTTAACATGCCCTTAAATAACTACATCACGTTTTTCAGGGGCAACACAAACTGCAGAAAACATTAGCTGCTAACTGTTGTTAGCTAAGATAGCTAGCTTGTAACAATAGCCTCCTAGCAAATGTAAGGTTACGTTAACATTAACTTAATGTTGTAAGAAAGCAAAACGAACCTTCGAGAAATCTTTTACTCTCAGACTGGGTGTAATTGTGTAGCGTTGCTTACCTCCAGAAGGACTTTTAGCTGTTTCCCAGTAGAGACTAGAGAGAGCTGTCAGAGCAGTTGCTCTCAGAAGAGCAGCATTGGGCGGACCAGAGAAGACCAGAGAAGAACCAGTTAAGCACCAGAAAAGCACAAGAATGGTTCTCGAACCGGTTTGGTTTAATGGCAGTTTGCAAACCACTTAAGAGTACTGGAGTGTGAAACAAAGGCTATTGAGTCAGTGTTGTGGTGCTGTTGCTTTGGTCTGGATCTATGAGCTAACCACGCCCCGTTAATTTGCATATAAGGAATGGAAATGTCTCATCATGAAATACAAGTCACCTGAAATAAATAAATGCGTCATTATGAAATACGAGTGTCTTGAAATAAATAAATGTGTCATTATGAAATAAAAGTCTCTTGAAATAAATAAATGTGTCATTATGAAATAAAAGTCTCATGAAATAAATAAATGTGTATTTAAATGTACATGTATACATATTTATTGCCTCATTTATTTATTTCAGAATTTATTTCATAGGCATATTTATATATATATATTTATTTCATAGGCATATTTATATATATATATATATATTTATTTCATAGGCATATTTATATATATATATATTTATTTAATTATTCATTTAATTTTGGCTTAAATGGCATTCCATAGGCAGGAAGAGTCTCTCACATCCACACACTGATACACTACACCTGACTCCACAGACCAGGTCACTTCCTTCAATATTTTTGTAAATCTAATTCAACATTTTGCTGCAGTATTTTGGTTCTTTATAGAACATTTAACTTATCTAAATTGTTTGTATTGTGTATTTTTGTGTATGTCTTTTTCTACTACTGTAGATACTGTATGTTTACTGTATATATGCTTTTAATGTTTTTATTTTATTATGTATATACTTTCTTCCAACTTTTAAATATTTTAATACCTGAACACACTGATGTTGTAACAAACTAATCTCTCAATTTGGGATCAATATCCAATATCTATATATCCATCTATATCTAATATTACACCCTAAAAAGTTAGAAGAATGCTCATCTATTTATCCATCCTGAGCGTGCATCTTTTATAAAACACAGTTATCAATAAAGTGCAGTGGTTTAGCGTGCTGATCTTCAGACCTGGGGCCCAGGGGAGACCCTTCCCACCTTAACCCCTACTGCAGTCAAGAAACATCCCCCTACAAGTATCCAGTGGGTATTGTCCACAGTATTCAACGTATTACAGTACATCTACGTCTAATATATGTCATGTAATTGAGCACTTGGAAGAGCGTTAAAATACATACTGTCACAGTCTGCTTTCTCACTCACCTATTTTCTGCATTATCATTCCTTAGTCACCTGGTAGTCACACCCTGTCTCTCTCTCTCTCTCACTCTGTTACACCCATCAGCTCCATTAGTATTTAGGCCCACTTCACCTTCACCTCAGTGCCAGATCGTACTTCGCAGCATGCTTGTCTTTCCCGCACTACTCCTCAGATTGCTCTCCCGGTTTCGACCCTGCCTGTCCCTGACCAGCCTGCCTCGCCTGCTCCCTGACCCGTTCTGTGCCTACGACTCCCGTCCTGCCTTCTCCCGGAAACCTCGCCTGTCCCCGACCAGCCCTTTGCCTACTATCTGCCGTGTTGTCTCCTACCAGCCTATTGCCTCTAATAAAGCTGGTTACCGACTATCTCTGGTTTCCCGTGTTCTGCATTTTGGTCCTCAGCTCGTTTGTGACAGAACGATCTGGCCAGAAATGGACCAAGCAAACACCGGGTCTCCTAGAGACCCCTTTGAGAGGGTTGAGGATGCCATCCAAAGACAGGAGGTCACAATAGCTACCTTAGCTATCGAGACCCACCAGGCAACCTCAACCCAGGGACAAACGCTGGCTCACCTTACCTCCCAGATGCAACAGATGGCCGCCACCGTACAACAGCTAGCCGCTACCATGGCTGCTACCGTCCCTCCGCCCGCAGCTCCGATGCTCGCTCCAGCCCCTGGGTCGACGGGATACGCTCCGGAGCCTCGTGTGGGAACGCCGGAACGCTACGCTGGTGAGCCGGAGGGATGCAGGCCTTTTCTCACAAACTGTTCCATATTGTTTTCACTGCAGCCACACACCTTCGCCTCCTCGGCGGCTCGGGTAGCTTTCACCGTTAATCATCTGACGGGGAGAGCCCGTTTATGGGGAACTGCTGAGTGGGAGCAGCAGACACCAGCCTGCGCCTCGTTTGCTGCCTTTTCCGCTGAGATGCGGAAGGTGTTCGGTCCCGTTCGTCTGGGTCCCGACGCTGCTGGAGGCCTGCTGAGTTTTGTGCCAGGGTTCCGGCACGGTGGTGGATTACGCTATTGACTTCCGCACCAGCAGCCGTCGCAGCAGCTGGAATGAGCCGGCGCAGTGTGACGCATATCTGAGAGGATTAGCGGATTATATGAGAGATGAGCTGGTTTCCTATGATCTCCCTGCTTCCTTGGATGGGTTGATAGAGCTCACCTCTCGGATTGACGGACGAATCCAGACTCGGAGAGGAGAGCAACAGACGCGAGCGGCGGGCCGCTGCTCGCGACAACAACTTCCGGTTTCCGGGAGATTTCGACTTCCGGGTTCGGCGGAGAGTTCCCACTCCTACTCTGACTCACGGTACGAGGTCGAGCCCATGCAAGTGGGTCGTACCAGTCTTACCTCTGAGGAGAGGGAAGTACGTCGAAGAGGTAAAAGACAGAGCTCATCAGTAATGGGGAGTATACTGGTGGGCCAAACCTCTGAGCTGATCCCCAATCTAAGACCCTTGTGCCATGCTCGACTCCTCCTGACAGGCAAATCTCAGGCTCTGGCTGTTTTTATCGACTCCGGATCAGATGTTAGCATCATTGACGAGGAGCTCGCACGACAGCTGGGCATCCAACAGGTTCGGCTGCTCCAGCCGGTACCGGCTAATGCTTTGGATGGTCACCTGCTGGGAACAGTGACACACCAGACGACACCGGTCCGTATGCTCATGTCGGGGAACCACCATGAGACAATCCGGTTTCATGTGCTACGGTCCCCCCAAATCCCTCTGATTTTGGGTTATCCGTGGCTCCGCCGCCACAACCCGAACATTGACTGGGCAACTGGGTCCATCCTAGGTTGGAGTTCTTCCTGTCATCAGGTTTGTCTCAAGCAGGCCGCCGCACCTCAACTATCTGTGGATATGAACCTGGTTCCGGATGTCACAGGGGTTCCGGCGGAGTATTTGGACTTTAAGGAGGTGTTTAGCAAGGCTAAGGCGACATCTCTCCCACCTCATCGGCCCTATGACTGCGCCATTGAGCTACATCCAGGCGTAGTCCCACCCAAGGCCCGGTTGTACTCGCTTTCGGCACCGGAGAGGAAGGCCATGGAGACCTACGTCAATGACTCTCTGGCTGCGGGAATTATTCGTCCTTCCACATCACCCGCAGGAGCAGGGTTTTTTTTTGTGGCGAAGAAGGACAAGACCCTGAGACCCTGCATTGACTATCGGGGTCTGAACGACGTCACGGTGAAGAATCGTTATCCCTTGCCACTCATCTCGTCAGCATTTGAGTTACTACAGGGGGCTACAATCTTCACTAAGCTGGATCTACGAAACGCTTATCACCTGGTACGAATCCGGGAGGGGGACGAATGGAAGACCGCCTTCAACACCTCTTCGGGACATTACGAGTACCTGGTGATGCCATTTGGACTTACCAACGCCCCTGCAGTTTTCCAGGCGTTGGTGAACGACGTACTCCGAGACATGTTGGATCGTTATGTTTTTGTCTATCTGGACGACATCTTGATTTTTTCTAAGAACCTCAAGGAGCACGTCCATCATGTCCAGACAGTCCTCCAGAGACTTCTGGAGAACTCACTGTTCGTCAAGACGGAGAAGTGCGAGTTTCACACTTCTTCGGTCGCCTTTCTTGGCTACATCGTGGGTCAAGGAAGTGTGGAGATGGATCCTTCTAAGGTCTCAGCAGTTACCTCGTGGCGGGTCCCTGATTCCCGGAAGGAGCTGCAGCGTTTCCTGGGATTCGCCAACTTTTACAGACGGTTCATCCGTGGCTACAGCACCGTGGCCGCCCCGCTCACCGCCCTGACCTCATCCAAGGTGACGTTCCGATGGTCCCCTGCAGCCGAGGAGGCTTTTCAGGACCTCAAGGGCCGGTTTACGTCAGCTCCTATCCTTCAAGTACCAGACACCGCTGGTCAGTTGGTGGTGGAGGTGGATGCTTCTGACGTAGGGGTGGGGGCCATTCTGTCGCAACGTTCTGGTGAGAACCAGAAGCTCCACCCCTGTGCTTTCTTTTCGAGGAGATTGAGTCCGGCGGAGAGAAACTATGACGTGGGGAATCGAGAGCTTCTAGCAGTCAAGTTGGCGTTGGAGGAGTGGCGACACTGGCTTGAGGGGACAGAACAACCATTTCAGGTATGGACCGACCATAAGAACCTGGAATACATCAGGTCGGCACAGAGACTGAATTCTCGGCAAGCCAGGTGGTCGTTATTTTTCACCCGGTTTCATTTTTTTCTCTCCTACCGCCCGGGCTCCCGCAACGTGAAGGCCGACGCTTTGTCCCGGCAGTTCGGGAGGGAGGGAGACACCCGGGGTATTCCGGACACTATTCTTCCTGCTCCTCGAGTGATCGGCGTCCTCGCTTGGGAGATTGAAGAGAGGGTTAAGACCGCTTTGGTGGACCAACCCGGTCCTAGTTCTTGTCCTCTTAACCGCTTGTTTGTGCCTCAGGTTTTGAGGGCTGAGGTGCTTCAGTGGGCTCATAGCTCCAGACTTTCCTGCCACCCTGGAATTCAACGTACCAAGGGGATGGTCCTACAACGGTTCTGGTGGGCCACGCTGGAGGCTGACACCCGGGAGTTTGTGAACGCCTGTCCTGTGTGCAATCGGCACAAACCATCTCACCAAGCGCCAGCTGGCCTCCTTCATCCATTACCGGTCCCACGTCGCCCTTGGTCACATATTTCATTGGACTTTGTGACTGGTCTACCACCGTCCCACGGACATACTGCCATCTTGACGGTGGTAGATCGGTTTAGTAAGATGGCTCATTTCATACCCCTGCCTAAGATCCCGTCAGCTAAGGAGACGGCAGAACTTATTCTGCTCCACGTGTTTCGCATTCACGGACTGGCGACTGATGTGGTTTCCGACCGGGGGCCCCAATTCACCTCTGTGTTTTGGAGGGAGTTTTGTGAGCTCATCGGGGCGACGGTTAGTCTCACCTCCGGTTTCCACCCACAGGCCAATGGCCAGACCGAACGGAAGAATCAGGAGATGGAGACCACTCTCCGCTGCATGGCTTCCGATCATCCCACAACCTGGTCAAAACAACTCCTGTGGGTGGAGTATGCCCACAACACCCTCATCAGTTCCGCTACTGGTCTTTCCCCTTTTCAGTGTGCATACGGTTTTCAACCCCCATTGTTCTCTGCATTGGAGAAGGAGGTTACCTGTCCGTCTGTCCAGGCTTTCATCCGACGTTGTCGGAGGACTTGGAGGCAGGCTCGTATAACTCTGCTTCAGTCTGCTAACCGGTACGCCACATCAGCGAACCGCCGACGAACCAAGGCACCTGTGTACCAGGTAGGCCAGAGGGTGTGGCTTTCCACCCAGAACATTCCCCTTCGGATGGAGTCTAAAAAGTTAGCGCCCAGGTTTATTGGACCCTTCGAGATTGTCAAGGTCATTAATCCTGCAGCAGTTCGACTGAGTTTGCCCCGGAACATGAAAATCCATCCCACCTTCCACGTCTCTAGGATTAAACCTGTCCGGGAGAGTCCTATGGTTTCCGCCGCCCCTCCACCACCACCCCCTAGGATGATCGATGGGGGCCCTACCTACACCCTTCGTCGTTTACTCCGTTCCCGTCTCAGAGGAAGAGGGGTTCAATATTTGGTGGACTGGGAGGGCTATGGTCCTGAGGAGAGGCAGTGGGTTCCGGCTCGTCATATCCTCAACCCTCAGCTCATCCGAGACTTCCACCTGCGTTACCCGGAGCAGCCGTCTAGGACCCACGCTCGACCAGGCGTTAAGCCAGGGAGTACTCGTCCGCTACGGACCAGAGGCTTCGTCGAGGAGGAGGGGGAGTCGTCATCGGGCGAGGAGGACGAGGATTTCCAGGAGGGAGAGGCCGAGAGAGCAGTCTCAGACGAGTACTAACCTTTCCCATACCTCCACCTTCCACCCGGTGTCTGTAGGGTTTTTTTTTCTTGGGTCTCTTTTGTTTGTTTTTTTAGTATTGTTTAGACATCTGGAGCCGTCCATTAAGGGGGGGGTTCTGTCACAGTCTGCTTTCTCACTCACCTATTTTCTGCATTATCATTCCTTAGTCACCTGGTAGTCACACCCTGTCTCTCTCTCTCTCACTCTGTTACACCCATCAGCTCCATTAGTATTTAGGCCCACTTCACCTTCACCTCAGTGCCAGATCGTACTTCGCAGCATGCTTGTCTTTCCCGCACTACTCCTCAGATTGCTCTCCCGGTTTCGACCCTGCCTGTCCCTGACCAGCCTGCCTCGCCTGCTCCCTGACCCGTTCTGTGCCTACGACTCCCGTCCTGCCTTCTCCCGGAAACCTCGCCTGTCCCCGACCAGCCCTTTGCCTACTATCTGCCGTGTTGTCTGCTACCAGCCTATTGACTCTAATAAAGCTGGTTACCGACTATCTCTGGTTTCCCGTGTTCTGCATTTTGGTCCTCAGCTCGTTTGTGACACATACCACACATGATTATTGTTATTATATTAGCATAAAATAGGACAGTAGTCCATTTCACATCAAACGTGGCGCTAGATATTGAGATATTTCAATTTGTCCATGTGTGAATGTGTCATATATGAAAAGAGATCTGAAACTGGGCTACTTTTAAATTTGATTGAAGTGAATATATTTATATTTAAGTGAATGCATTTGTTAGGAACATAAATATATAAACGTTTAAAATCCTCTCTGTCTCATAAGTTTTATTGTGCTTTTATTTAAAGGCAGAAATGTAGTAGGTATGTAAGTAAGTAGATATTAAAACAACATCACTGTGAATATTGTGAAGGAAGAGAGGATCAACAAATCTATTTTGTCTGGGACTATTTCGGGACAGTGAACATTTTTTTTTAAAGTAAACTTCAAAATGGGTGTTATTTGCAAAGTCATTGGGCTGTCAAATCATAGAATGCATTCTACGTCATCCACTCTGCTGCTGACTGCTGCTAGACTCGCGCCAATGCAACGGTCACGACAGTTAAAAAAAGAAGAAAGAAATGCTGAGGTGGTTGAATAAACAGCCCCCTGATGCAAGCCCCAATTCTGCCGACTCCCGAAACGAAAACATCCCAAGTCCTGGTCATGATGCATCGTCTTCCACTGTGGTAAGTTAGTTGTCTTAAGTGTCAATGTTAGCTAGCGCTAACTAACGCTAGCAACTGTAGTGTGCCTTACAATGCATACAAACGTCCTAAAATGCGTTCTTTTGAAGTTTGTGAAAATTATGTGAAATACAGTTGATCAGAATAAGAGGTGTAGCCTATCATTTTTGTATTTTCTTTGTCAGCCAGTCAGTGACCAAGCTAGAATCTTTAGCTGCAAAAACGTAAGGCATTTAGCTAATCATTTAGCTTTTCATCTTTTTTTAGTGTTTTATTTTTTTTTGGTCAAGAACGTCAGTCAGATTGGGTGACAATTAGAAAGGGGGTCGCAAGGTAATTTTAGTTTGTCAATCAACTCTGGTATGAGAGTAATGTGTCATGTTAAGAGATTAATGTTCCAGTTGTTTTTGTGCCTAGCTAATCTCCCAGTAGATTTTGCCCTTCAAAGTAAGGCTACAATGTGCATTAGTGATGGCACGTTCGATGGCACGCTCGCTCGAAACGTGTCTTTAACAAGAACGAACTGACCTGAAAAATATTAAAATGACTAAGATTATAATGCTCATACAAATGTTGCATTTCACCACTTTTGTAATAACATTTCTTTTACAATTGATAATGTTTTTATCTTCTACATCTATATTAAAACAAAACAGGGGTCTGGCTCAAAGACATCATCAGGGCTTTAAGACAAAGTTGTATACAACATTGTACCCTACTATGTTATGTAGTGTTATATTATATTATTATAACATGAACATATGTTTTGTCTTAACTAAATTCAGGAGCTACAAGTGCCCAAGGTCAAGGACAGAGGAGGCTATGAGGCAAAGAGGAAGTGGCTTCCTGAATGGAGGCAACAATACCCCTTTGCCGAGTTTGATCCAGCTGCCAAAATGATGTACTGCTCAACATGCAGATCCTTCCCAGCAAAGGCCAAAGACAGTTCTTTGTTCATCGGTGTAAGTGGCGACAATGTACGTGTGAGAACACTAAAAATGCACGTCCTTACATCTGCTCACAATGATTGTGAGAAGGCTCTCAGAGTACGGGAGAATCCTGAGATTGCACCTCTGCCAAGCTGTCTTCTAAGAATGGATCAGGGTGTTAAAGAGAAATTAATCAAGCTATTTAACATAGCATACTATGTTGCAAAGGAGGAGGAACCCTTGACAAAATTTCCCAAATTAGTGAATCTGCTTTTCAAGAATGGCCTTAACTTGGGAATCACATACAAAAATGACCACACTTGTCAGACATTCTTAGACAACATAGCTAAAACCATGAACAAGTCTTTGGAAGAGAAGATAAAGGCTGCAAGATTTTTTTCTAGAATGTCTGACTCTTCTGTTGACCGATCAGTGCAGGACCAGGAGATCATTTATGTCACCTATATTGAAAATGGTCTACCTGTCAACGTCATGTTGACTATGGTGACATTGCAGCATGCTAACAGCCAGGGCATCCTAGACGCCATAATGTCTGGACTTCACCAAGCTGGGCTCTCAGAAGATGACCTAAAGGCAAAGTTGGTTGGGTTCGGATGTGATGGGGCCTCTGTGATGATCGGGCATAGAAATGGAGTGTCTGCCAGGCTGAAAGAGATGTTTGGATCGCTGGTGACCATCTGGTGTGTGGCTCATCGTCTTGAGCTGACCGCATTAGACAGCATGAAATCTTTTCCAGCTCTCACAGAACTGAAGAAAAGTATCAACGGAATCTACAAACACTACCATACATCCGTCAAAGCTAGCCGTGAGCTCAAGACTGTGGCAGAAGCCCTCAACATACATCTGGTCAAACCAGGGACTATCGATGGTACACGGTGGCTTCCGCACACACTCCATGGTTTGTCAGCCCTTATCAGGAACTACCAAGCCATCCTTTTCCATTTGGAGAGCCACACAAGTGACATGCATGATAGAGAAGCAAGTGACCTCATGAAGGGGCGGGCCAGCCACACTGTGAAAGGACTTAAGCAATTCAAGACAGTCATTTTTGTTCATCTTCTTCTTGACATTCTCAGTGAGCTGAAAGACCTAAGCCTTCTCTTTCAGAGGGATAGGCTGACACTACAGATGGTGTCAGATGGACTGCAGAAGACGACCCTGGCTCTTGTAGCCATGAAGGTAAACCAAATTAATAGTTGATAAATAAACTCCCTAGAGAGAATTTTGTATGCTACAGTGTATGTTTAGTGATTGTGACAGTGAAAGACATTTTTCTTTTATCGTGTATTTCAGACAGTCCCAGGCCAGCATCTGAAGCAGTTCCTTGATGAAGTGGGGCCCTTTCCTGGAAACATGTACTCTGGTATAGAGCTCGACAGGAAACAAGTGGATGATGACAACCTCCACAAAGTGAAAGAAAAACTTATCAATGGCTTCTGTGACTACGTCACCACACGGTTTGGCAGCCTTGATGATGGTGTCTTTAAAGCTGCTGCCACCATGTTTGACCTTAGCAACTGGCTAGAGGATATCACTGACCTGGCTACCTTTGGCCTGGCTGATCTTGAGACTTTTGTCTCTCACTTTAAGGGAATTCTTGAAGCATGTGAGGACTTCAGATCAATTCAAGAAGCGAAGCGAAGTGAATGAGTGAGAGCAAGATGATTGACATTCATGAATGAAGATAGGCAAGGCAAGTTTATTTATATAGCACTTTTCAACACAAGGCAATTCAAAGTGCTTTACAAAAAATGAAAGACATTAAGAAAATCAGTCATTAAAAATGTAAAATCAGTCATTAAAAAGAAAAGCTAATAAAATAAACATTAAAAGAAGAAATACATGGATAAACATTAAAAGAAAAAATACATGGATAAAAGTTACAGTGCAGTCTAAGATATGAATAGTTCAATTAAAAGCAGCGACAAAAAGAAAAGTCTTCAGCCTGGATTTAAAAGTAGTCAGAGTTGCAGCGGACCTGCAGGTTTCTGGGAGTTTGTTCCAGATATTTGGAGCATAATAACTGAACGCTGCTTCTCCTGGTACTGGAGAGGGGCCAGTTCACCTCCTGGGCCACTGCCGAAGTGCCCTTGAGCAAGGCACCTAACCCCCAACTGCTCACTGGCGCCGGCTAGACTGGCTGCCTCCGCTCTGACCTCTCAACTGCATGTGCATGTGTGCATATAACTGCGTGTGTATTTGTATATTCTAAAAGGTGTGTACTGTATGACCTGTAAAAAACGCATGTGTGTGTACGACAGAGTGGAAACTGAATTTCCCCCTCGGGGGATTAATAAAGGTCTTCTTCTTCCATGTTTAGTTCTGACTCTGGGGACAGAAAACTGACCAGTCCCTGAAGACCTGAGAGATCTGGATGGTTCATAATTTAGCAGTAGATCAGAAATGTATTTTGGGCCTAAACCATTCAAAGCTTTATAAACCAGCAGCAGTATTTTGAAATCTATTCTTTGACACACAGGAAGCCAGTGTAAAGACTTCAGAACAGGAGTGATGTGATCCACTTTCTTAGTGTTAGTGAGGACTCGAGCAGCAGCGTTCTGAATCAGCTGCAGCTTCCTAATAGATTTTTTAGTGAGACCTGTGAAGACACCATTGCAGTAGTCGAGTCTACTGAAGATAAAAGCATGGACAAGTTTTTCCAAATCCTGCTGCGACATTAGTCTTTTAATCCTAGATATGTTCTTTAGGTGATAGTAGGCTGATTTAGTAACTGTTTTAATGTGACTGTTGAAACTCAGGTCAGAGTCCATGACTACACCTAGATTTCTGGCTTTATCTGTTGTTTTGAACATTGCAGACTGAAGCTCAGCGCTAACTTTTATACGTTCTGCTTTGGCTCCAAAAACCATTACCTCAGTTTGATCTTTGTTTAATTGGAGAAAGTTCTGACACATCCAGTCATTGATTTGTTCAATGCACTTACTCGGTGTTTGAATTTGAGCATAGTCTCCTGGTGAAACTGTTACGTAAATGTGTGTGTCATCTGCATAGCTATGGTAACTTATTTTGTTGTTTTTCATTATCTGAGCCAGTGGTAGCATGTAGATGTTAAAGAGAAGAGGCCCCAAGATGGAGCCTTGAGGAACCCCACATGTCATATTTGTCAACTCAGATGTGTATTTACTAGGGGTGTAACGGTTCACAGAAGTCACGGTTCGGTTCATACCTCGGTTTGGGGGTCACGGTTCGGTACGGTTTCGGTACAACAAGGAAAAGCAAAAAAAAGTCCCAATTGCTGTTATTTATTTTTAACAGTAGTGCAAGTTTTGGTATGAAAATAAGGAACTCTAACATTTGGAATCATTAACTGTATTACACAGTTAAAAACAAACCACAAACAGTAACACTCAGATGGCCATATTATAATGGCTGATGTCAAACAAAAAGGTTAAATAAGCTGTACAACTAAAAAGAATGTCTTGAACATATTAAAATAAATAATAAGAAAGTGTTTGAATCACAATCAATAAAAGGTAATACAGAACTGTATAACATCTCCTGATGTCAAAATATAAAATAAATACAATGATAAATATAAAACAAAATAAAATCTGTACCTTTAGGAGCAATGTGTAATTAACTTGTGAGTGTGTGAGGCCATTATGCCTAAATAAAGGTACTCAAGCTTTACTCTATTTTCAAGTTTGTCTTCAAAAAGATGAGTTTGTCTACGTTGTCAGCAGTGAGGGCAGATCTGTTGGCGGTAACTATGTCACCTGCCGTCGAGAAAACCCTCTCGCTGGGGACTGAGACTGACTCGGATGTGATAGAGCATGTTCGACGTGTTACCACTAGCATACCGCACCGCTGTCGAACAACGCCGGCACACCGTCCTCGTCCGATCCACAACTCGCACCCCATCGTTGTTGTAGTCCACAGGGAACCCGAAATGTTCCAACACACCTGATTTAAAAGAAGCAGGTGGGTCTTCTAGCTCCTGTGTGTTGTGTGAACTCGCCATACTAACTTTTCTTCTTCATGTATTGTGTTCGTTTTGTTGTGTTTTGTTCTTGTTCTTCATTTGTTATTTACGGGCGGCTGGCTTTTAGGCGCAATACTGCCCCCTGGAGTATATATAGTGTAATACTGCCCTGAGTGACAGACTTTTTTCCCACTCGTAAAAAAAGGCGTATTCGCCGTGTGACTGCATGTGCCGAACCGTGACGGTACGGGACGAGAGCTTGCCCGTGAACTGTCAACGGGGGGAGCGCCGTGTTATGCATGCCCACTCAACCCAGTCTCACGGCATTTCATGTTATAGTCACGACATTTAATGTATTGATTCGTTGACACGATTTTCCACTTTTTTTCGTGTCAATATCAAGCCACGATTATTGTTTTTATTTTAAATCGTATAATGTCGGACTTTTGTTGTCTTCTGTGAGGAAAAGAAATGGGGCTCAGAGCCTCAGAATACTGAAATCTGTATTTTTTAAATCTTTTTTTCCTTCTAATTTGTTATTCTTTTCTAAATAACACTGTTATTTACTCACCAATAACACACAATTATCCTTGTTTTTATTTATTTGTTTGATTCCATAATCTATGGTTTTTTTGGCATCCGTCAGGAACTGAATTTTAAAATAAAATAACCGGAAACAGATACACACCCACTGAAATGATTACCCAAGATCCTCAGCTATGGTTTAAGTTTGGTGATTGGATTGTTTAGCCGCAATGCACGTTGGGATATGGTGTTAATGCCATATTAAATCCGAAAAACATTTAAAAAAAATATATATACTTGATTCCGAGTGTGCTTGCTTTTCTCTTTGAAAGTCATCACATAATGGCATTGTAATACACGGTTCGGCTGCATTAAATATTACATATCTGCCGTAGTTCTTTATTTATAGAGCCCTGATGAGAAGACTTCTAGACAAACAGGAAGAACTGCCGCCAACACTGAATATGTGACGTGGATCATAAATATATCAGCAATTAAACAACATCTTCCATTTCTCTTCACACAATACATCTCCTTGCAGTATCAATACTAATTCGGCTGACTTTTACATTTTATCCAATTGGTAGTTAGGTTATAACTACACCATAACGGTGCACAGCTGATAGAAAGGGACTTGTAGTTTTGAAAGATATTACTGATTTTCTTTGAATATAAGAATGTAAATACTGAGTTGAGAGAATAGTCAGGGGATTTGGGTGATGGGAGACACATCTATGGAATCACAATTTCAATAGCTTACCATTAAATGACGGATATACCTTTCTGTCTGATGTTTTACAAATCAGATATTAATGTGTAGAAGTAAAACATGAGAAATAGTATAGCAATATATCTGAAGATGTGTAGTTCTCATTCATAACACTCCGTTCGATGTCTCACTTTGGGATGCGCCTCAACGCATATGCAAACAGAAGCATCAATCTCATTACGCCAATCCTAATTGGCTGGTGATCTTGACGTCTACGTTAGGGAATCCACCCACCCTTTAAGTAGCTTGCGCTACGTCGCAGCGTCATTCAAACACCTCTTCTTGCTTCAGAGCACATCTCGAATATCAGTAGCCGGGCTAGCTTAACGGTCCACAGACTGAACCCAAGCTAACATTCGGTCGACGGGCGCTTGCCGGTTACTTTTTTTGCTTTGCAGAAGAATTGAACAAATATTAACACACCAGTTAATATTGTAATCTATTTGTAATCTGTTTATCCCTCCGCACCGACACCACGGCGAGCGGGGACGGACTCTTCTCTCCCTCACACCAGAGGAGACGGAGATAAGAAAGATATTAACACACCAGTTAATATTTTTTAAAGAAAATGTACCCCGTCGTTTTTTCTTTTCGGAATAACGATAAGGTTGGATTTTTTTTTCGGTAACATACCTGTTACTAGCTTGTCCCTCCGCACCGACACCCCGGCAAACGAGGATGGACCCTTCTCTCCCTCACACCAGACGAGTCGGAGGCTCGGCTCGGAGGCTGCGGGTTTAGGATCTCGGGCACGGACTCACACCAGGTCTGCTCGTCCTACCTTGGGCTGGAACACGCCCAGGAAGCTATCAATACCCCCGGTTCGTGCGGGCATTGTGCCCGCTTTACCATCAAGAGCCTCTGCCGATGGCTAGCGCGCCAAGCTAGCCTGTCGGGATGGGACCCCTTCATGTCCGTTGATTCGCCGGCCGGCAATCGGGACATGGTGGCGACCGCCGCGGAGATTGAGCCCCGCGCTGTGTCAGGCTGGGGCTCAACAACGGCGGTAGCCGCGGAATCGGAGCCCCACGCCGTGTCAGGATGGGGCCCGGTGGCGGCAAGAGCCGCGAGAGCGGAGCCCCCCGTGTCAAGCTGTGGCTCCCAACTGGACCTCACCGTGGTTCCACCCGCGGAGGATGTCCTACAGCTGGATTACGAGCTGGCCAAGAAAGTCTCCGGTTCCGGCAGCAGCCGCTCAGGCACAGCCGGCCCAGACTTTCAGCCACCAGACGAGGAAGAAAAAGAGGGAGGACTGACAGCCTCCTCTCCTCGATAAAGAAGCTGGAAGTTCCCTGTTCTCCAGCTCCAGAACACGTTCCAGTGTTAGATGCTCATGTGTTTCCGGGGTGCAACCATGCCCCCATCTTCCCGCCACCTCGAGTGATGTCAGAACGTCATCCTCAAGTTCGCGCCATGAGGGAAATGGACTTAACATCAACGACAGCAAGCTCCGCTGCTCGTTTAAGTCACACAAACACATGTCATCACTATTGTCTTTTAATAAATAATTTTCCACTGTCGTTTCCAGGCTTAAAGCCAAGGGCGCAGTCAATAAAAATGAAAAGAAAGACAACAAAACAATAAACAGTCTGACGTCTACCCCCCTTCTAAGAGTGGCTGCTACCTCTCTCAGAAGGCGGACGATGGACGGAGCTGTGAAGGCATCACCGCCACGAGCATGCGCAGTGTCGACCGGGGTTGTCAACCTGGGGTACCACCGTGTTCAGACACTAGAGGGCCCCATAACACAACAAATAAAGACACAGAGGGCAGATGGCAGAGATGTGACATCTCCACTCGCTTTGAGAAGCGAAAAGTGGAGGATGCTCACAGATTCTGCTTGGGTTTTCAAGACAATAACACGGGCTTACAGACTCCAATTCGCTGTCACCCCCTCTCACTTTTCGGGCATTCTGCATTCGCAAGCCCGGGGAGAGTCGGCCCATATTCTAGAGCAAGAGATCCTCTCGCTACTAGACAAGAAGGCTATATCTATAATACCCTCCGAACAGAGTCAGAGCGGCTTTTATTCCAAGTATTTCCTCGTTCCCAACCGGGGAGGGAACGGGATTCGGCCTATACTAGATTTGAGGGCTCTGAACAAATATCTCAAAAGAAACAAATTCAGAATGCTCACTCGCACATCTCTGTTGCGTCTCGTGCGCCAAAACGATTGGTTCACATCAGTCGACCTGAAAGACGCGTATTTCCACATCCCAGTATATTATCCACACAGGAAATATCTGAGGTTCGCCTTTCAGGGTGTCTGTTACGAGTACAGAGTACTTCCCTTCGGTCTGTCTCAGCCCACGAGTGTTTGTACGGTGTACGGAAGCCGCGATAGCCCCATTAAGACAACAGGGTATTCGCCTGGCAACTTATCTGGACGATTGGCTCCTTCTCGCACAGTCGGAGTAAGAGGCTATTACGCAGACGAATGTCCTCGTAAAACACCTGCTCGACCTGGGTTTCGTAATAAACACAGAAAAGAGCATGTTGTCCCCAGCCCAGACTGTACTCTTTCCTGGGCCTACGCCTGAATTCGGTGCCCTTTACAGCCCACCTGTCAGCAGTGTGAATGAGTGAAAGCCTTCAGGGCTTGCCTCGCTCATTTCCAGCCACGCAAATATGTTCTCTTCAGATCATGTCTGCGGTTACTGGGGCTCATGGCGTCAGCCATCCTGGTGGTACGACTGGGACGCTGACACATGAGGGAGTTTCAGCGCTGGGTAGCTGCCCTCAGACTGGACCTCGTGCGTCATGGCGCGCGGAGAGTGATGGTCACTATGAAATGCGTAATGGCACTGCGCCACTGGCTGCACCCGACTTTTCTAGTAAGGGGCGTGCCTATGGGTGCTGTCCTATCGCGGAAGGTGGTCACCACAGACGCATGTCTGACGGGCTGGGGGGGTATATACGAAGGTCGACCTGTGAGGGGTCTCTGGAGCAGAGACCTCCAACGGTCAGACATAAATTATCTGGAGCTTTTAGCGGTGTTCCTCACCGTGAAACGCTTTCTGCCTTTTCTCAGAGGACATCATGTCCTCGTGAGGACAGACAACACGACCACAATATCGTATATAAACCGCCAAGGGGGTTTGCGTTCTCTCCAGTTACACATGCTGGCACGCAAACTGATCGCACGTACCAGGAGTGATGAACCTCGGGGCAGATCTGCTGTCCAGAGGTGCACCACTATATGCAGACTGGACTCTACATCCAATAATTGTGAGTCAGCTGTGGGTGTGTTACGGCCGGGCCGCGGTGGATCTGTTCGCATCAAAAGAAAATGCTCAATGTCAGCTGTTCTTTTCAATGCGCGATTTAAACGCACCGTTAGGCGTGGACGCGCACGCTTGGCCTCCGGTCCTTCTGTACGCGTTCCAACCCCTGGCTCTGATACCCCCAACTCTGGCCAGTGAGAGAACAACGCCACACACTGATCCTAATAGCTCCACACTGGCCTGCAATGTACTGGCTGGCGGAGATATATCAGCTGCTGTGCGGGCAGCCGTGGCAGCTCCCGCTACGCAGGGACATACTGTCTCAGGCCGGGAGGGACGATTTTTCACCCACACCCAGAGCGCTTGGCACTATGGGCCTGGCCCGTGAGTGGTACAACCTGAATACAGTGGGACCCGCTCAGAAGGTGATAAACACTATTCAGAGTGCAAGAGCTTCCTCCACCAGGTCCCACAAGGACACATCTCTTTTCAATGTCCTGTCGGTGTGATTCTATCATTTCTACAGGACCTGATTAATAAACACAGAGCTTTCTCTACGATCAAAGTGTACCTGGCTGCTATTACTGCATGCCATGTGGGCTTTGAGGGAAAGACGGCTAGCCAACATCCCTTGGTCTGCCGTTTTATGAAAGGGGCTCGCAAGCTCCTCCCTGTTTCCAGGTCACTGGTGCCCTTATGGGACTTGGCAGTGGTTTTAGATGGGCTCACTCAACCTCCATTTGAACCCCTGGAAGAAGCTGACATGAAACACCTGTCACTGAAGACAGTGTTGTTACTGGCTCTGGCATCTGCCAAGCGAGTCAGTGACATTCATGCGCTCTCTGTACATCCTTCATGCACTCAGTTTGCCCCGGGGCAAACGAGAGTGTTGCTGAAGCCCAACCCTGCCTTTGTACCTAAGGTGGTTGGCTCATGTACCCCCATTAACATTGAGGCATTTCCTCCGCCACTGTGTTCCTCTGAGGAACAGCGGCCGAATTTGCTGTGCCCAGTCTGTGCTTTACGCATCTATATGGACAGGTCAAAAGAGTTTTGATGCAATGACCAACTCTTTGTATCCTGGGCTTGCCCTTATGAAGGTTAGCGGCAACGGCTCTCCCACTGGATTGTGGAAGCGATTGCTCTGGCTTATACGAGTCAGGGTTTGCAGGCATCAACAGGCTACATCCTGGGCTTTGTTCAAGGGTGTTTCCATCCAAGGCATTTGTGCAGCAGCGAGCTGGTCCTCACCGCTCACTTTTGTCCGCTTTTACAGGTTAGATGTCTCTGCTCCAAGTGTGGCCCGCGCAGTGCTGGGCCCCGTGTTGAGACAGGGTTCTACCTGTTAAGTTCTGGTTGTTTTGGTGACTTTCGAGATAAGCAAGTCTAGCAATACGGGAGTTTCAATATCCCATAGTGAGACATCGAACGGAGTGTTATGAATGAGAACTATAGGTTACTTACGTAACCCCAGTTCTCAGAGTAACATGAAGTGAGATGTCTCACCAGACGGCCCTTCTTGCTAAGGCGAAGCGAGAAGAGGTGCTTATTTTGAATGACGCTGCGACGTAGCGCAAGCTACTGAAAGGGTGGGTGGATTCCCTGACATAGACGTCAAGATCACCAGCCAATCAGGATTGGCGTAATGAGATTGATGCTTCTGTTTGCATACGCGTTGAGGCGCATCCCATAGTGAGACATCTCACTTCATGTTACTCTGAGAACTGGGGTTACGTAAGTAACCTATAGTTTTATTCATGTTTTCACATCATTTTACAGGAGTAAAATGATGTGAAAACATGAATAAAACTACACATCTTCAGATGTTATACAAACATAAGTATCCTACACTAATAATACAAAGTTATTATTAGTATGCTGTGTGTACCTTGTGTGCACCGCCTAGTGGTTAAAGCACGTTATTGAATTATTTTTGTGGAATAATGTCATTTTTGTTGAATAAAGTTATTTGATGAAAAAAATATTAAGAGTACATACTTTCATAGGGGGAAAGTAGAAGGTCAATGATAGAAATATAGAATATATAAAATCAAGAAGATACTGTAAGTGATCTCTAAAATAAAACAGTTTAGTGCCGGATGTACAAAGATATTAATATGAGGAGGTGCAAAACAGACAAACTAATTAACCTTTATTAACACATTAAAGAATACTTTAGGTTAAGGTCTTCTTTCAAATAAGAAAAAAGCTTTGGGGGTATCTTTCTACAGATAAATATTAAGCCTGACAAAGTACTTAACGTATAATATATTGCTTTCCAGCAATGTTAACTATGTTGAAGCACTTATTTTAACTGATATTATACAAATTAATTATACTCTTATGTATGTAGATAGTATAGGAAATGTGTATAATATGACAGTTTAATGGTGGAGGTATACACATATTGATAGATGTCTTGTAATGCACTGCTGAGGAACCTGTGACCCAATATTTTCATTCATTGCATAACTACACCGTAGTTGTGTATATGATATGTCAATAAACCTTTGAAAATCTTGAAATCTTTAAAGGGATGTGCAAAATAGTCATTATACAGTGTTTAATTAACTATTAGTAGAGAATAACGATTAATGAATATACTTTATAGAGATCTGCAGATAAATGTTTAGTCTTCTCAAGCACCAACTATCAAATATCTCTCCTGATTGTTGGCACTTGACAATCACCTTCCCTGAATTTTACTCGGGTGTAACTAAAGTCTGATTTAAGGGTTGTTTATATTTCACATCATTAATCAGAATCTGCAAAGTAACTAAAATACATGTAGTGGAGTAAAAATACCAGGTTAACTTCTGAATTGTAGTGGAGTAGAATTACAAAGTAACAATGAGCTGTCATGTGGGTATATATTAATGCTGCCCATTATGGATACAAGCGATTTTCACCCATTTAGTAATTACCTGTTTTAAATTTGAACACACCAATTTGTTTCCTATCGCCTAAACCTCCAGGGCTGTACACAGTTTAATACTGTCAACTTCTAATTTTGGGAAAAACGAAAACGTCTTTTAAAACTACAATTCCCAGTAGAGACGTGCCATGGACACAAGCGATTTTCACCCATTTATGAATTATATGTTTTACATTTGATAACACCAATGTGTTTAATACTGGCAACTTCTAATTGTGGGAAAAACGAAAACGTTCAGTAGAGACGTCCCATAGAACATTTTGCGAAACACAATAGCCAGCATGTGTAGTTCCAAAATGTTTTTCGGATTTCATATCGCATTAACACCATATCCCAACGTGCATTGCGGCTAAAACATCCAATCACTGAGATTAAACCATAGCTGAGGATCTTGGGTAATCAGTTCAGTGGCTGTGCATATGTCTGTTTCTGGTTATTTTATTTAGAAAATTATTTTCCTGGCCACCATTTTGCGCCTCTGAGAAACCTTTAATGATAAAAATAAACGAGACCTCGCCTTCAAGGGTCAAATCATATTAACGTTGATGATCCTTCAGCACCATCATTAAGAATAATTAGCATGTGTCCAACATTTTTGTTCACAACTAAATACCTGCAAAATAATGGAAAACTATGACTATTTGTAATACTAATAAGAAAATCAAACAATACTAACACAGTAAACTTGAACCTGATAAAACTGCTGAACATCAGTATAAGCATAACCATTGTTAGCATTTAGCATGTAGGTACCCACACACTCACACACATACATGTGTTACTTACGTGTGTTGCTCGGCTGTGAGTCCATAGGAATCATCATTTTGCCTCGTGTTCCCCTCCTGCCGGCCAGCGAGCGGTCCAGGGTGGAGATACAGCTGGAGGCCTCGTCTCCGTCAGCTCCTGCAACATCCACACATTCACATATTCAAACAGGGATTCAAATATTTGCTCTCCGTCATTTAAACTGTTAAACGAGAATTTAAAATGAGTTCCACTGACTCATTTTCTACTGGGAGAAAGTCACTTAAAACACTCAATCAGGCTTGATTTTACAGCTATGTAAAAAAGATAAAGTATCATACTTATCAAATAAAACACGTTTACAAAAGTGAATAACTGTTATTTACATAAAATATATGTGAATGAATAAATACATGAATCAGCTTCCTTCTTGTACCTGAGTGGCTGCTCTTACTGCCCATCTGGCTCTCTGATTGGCTGTGTGCCACTTGGGGGAGGTCCTGGCAGGATTGGATGGGCGAATCACGTCCGGACGGAGCGATGCTCGGAGCTTTCTCCATGTTCTTCATCTCCATCTCCTCATGGTGGATCCATAGGTCAGGGGGCCGCAGGTCCTTCTGGCTGCCTTTCCTCTTACTGGCACTGTGGCTCGCTCTCTTCCTGCACAGAGGACGAGATAGGTGAGGAAGAGAGGTAAATATGTGAGGAAGGGAAGTAACCATGTGAGGAAGGGAAGTAAACATGTGAGGAAGGGAGGTAAACATGTGAGGAAGGGAGGTAAACATGTGAGGAAGGGAGGGAGGGAGGTAAACGTGTGAGGAAGGGAGGTAAACATGTGAGGAAGGGAGGTAAACATGTGAGGAAGGGAGGTAAACATGTGAGGAAGGGAGGTAAACATGTGAGGAAGGGAGGGAGGGAGGTAAACGTGTGAGGAAGGGAGGTAAACATGTGAGGAAGGGAGGTAAACATGTGAGGAAGGGAGGTAAACATGTGAGGAAGGGAGGTAAACATATGAACATGTGAGGGAGGGAGGTAAACGTGTGAAGAAGGGAGGTACACATGTGAGTAAGGGAGGTAAACATGTGAACATGTGAGGGAGGGAGGTAAACGTGTGAGGAAGGGAGGTAAACATGTGAGGAAGGGAAGTAAACATGTGAGGAAGGGAGGTAAACATGTGAGGAAGGGAGGTAAACATGTGAGGAAGGGAGGTAAACATGTGAACATGTGAGGGAGGGAGGTAAACGTGTGAGGAAGGGAGGTAAACGTGTGAGGAAGGGAGGTAAACATGTGAGGAAGGGAGGTAAACATGTGAGGAAGGGAGGTAAATATGAGGAAGAACAGGAGACAGACCAATGTAAATGGACAACACAGTGTATTATGGGTGGAATGCTTATACAGTCATGTTACAAAGCAAACATCTACATTTCAGCAGAGCATGAAGGCACCATGACAGAAACATCAGAGTGCAGCCTGGCTCATGTTTACTGCATTCACAGAAAACACAGCCGCAGACAGGTATTGGTGCATGGAGAGGTGGGGTCTGATCTGTTGTGCTGCAACAAACCAATTAGATTTGTTGAGGTACATTATAAAATATCACTAACCTAAATCATATAATCTAAAACCAGTCAAACCAGATTGCAATAAAACACCTATTGAAACGCCATGAACTGGATTAAAAGATTAAACAGCGGTGACATTTCACAAATAGGATTATGAAATGTCTTGAATTGGATTATAAAATAATACTGCCTGAAAGAACATGAACTGGATTATGCAATAGTACCGTCTGAAATATCAGGAACTGGATTATAAAATTAAACAAACCTGAAATTTGAATAATGGGATTATGAGATGTCATGAAACGGATTACAGAATAATACCTCTACAACAGGATAAACTGGATTATACAATAGTACTGTCTGAAACAATATGAACCACATAATAACATATCTTCTCTACCTTCATGAACCTGATTATACAAATACTACCATCTGAAATGTGATGAACCAGCATCTTAAATACAACAGACCTATCACGTATTTACATTTCCTCTCTGCATAGTAGCTTTGTTTTGGTTCTGGGTTATGGTGTTGTATTTTTGACAAAGAGGCTGCTAAAAGGTGTTGCAAAACTAACCAGGACAGACAATTAAAAGAACTGTAATTGAGTTTGTGATATAATATATGTAAAGGACATTGTAAAATGTGAAATAATGCTTGTACGATATGTATATAATACGATTACACAACAACAATGACTGAAACCTGATGAATGCGATTGAAATGAAATAAATGAACCAGATGTAATTAGCCACTTAGGTCAGGTCCATCAGGTGTAAGTAAAACAGCATTAGAGATTTGAACACCGGTTCAGACCGGTTCGGGCCTCTTACTTCCTCTGCTGGGCGGAGGAGTGCCGGGTGCAGATGAGGGCCACGATGACCACCACCACCACAGTGATGGCCCCCACCGACACCACGATGATCACCAGCAGGTTACTGTTCTTCTGAGGCGTGGCGCTGCCGTGGGGGGGGCGCATCTGACCAATGGGAGACTCTGTTAGGTGCAAAAGACAAGAAGGTCAAATGAAATATTAAACACTTTAACTTTTGCAAACCATTGTTCATAACAGTTGACTTGGACATTTGTGAAACGAAAACCAAACACTTTTGAATGATTACCATGCAGTTGACAAAATACCTTGAATTTCAATCTTTTTATTTCACAATTGCTATTTAGAATTATAATTCAAATGTTGTCACAGTTTATATTTGCATGTACGCAGAAGTTGCTTCGTTATGAAAGCCGACATAGGCTATGTTATCATGACATAAAGACTCAAGATGTAAGTGAGTTATTGTGTATAAAACTCAACTGTTATTTGAATCCCAGAACAAAAACTGAAAAATAAATGTAGGTATTTATCTCTCAAATCTCCATGATGCTGTTCATTCACTGTATCTCAGTGTTTCATTAAAGTGTACAGTACATAAGCAATAGGAAATACATTATTTCATACTTCTGTTTTTAAACATTAGTGATTTAACAACAAGGAACATTTAAGAAAGCCTGGCATGAAAACACAATGCTTATGCTACCAGTCAATACACAGTGTGTGTGTGTGTGTGTGTGTGTGTGTGTGTGTGTGTGTGTGTGTGTGTGTGTGTGTGTGTGTGTGTGTGTGTGTGTGTGTGTGTGTGTGTGTGTGTGTGTGTGTAAGTGTGTAAGTGTGTGTAAATGTGTGTGTACGACGTACGTGTGACAGGTGTAAAGGGAGAGAGGGGATTGATGACATGCTCTGTCATTCATTAACCGACCTTGGAGCAGAGAGAGAGAAAATGGGAAACAAAGGGGGAGCATGAAGTCTGGTGAGGAGAGGAGAGAGTGTGAAGAGAGAGGAAGAGAGATGAGAGAAAGAGAAAGGGCATGACGGCATTCTGAAGAAAGGAGAGGCAGAAGATGGTTGAAAATCTGATGAAGGAAAATATGTGAGAGGTACTTTACCTCCCTCACCTCTCTCCCCTTCTCTGCGCTCAGTGGTCTCTCTCAATGAGAAGCACAATCCATCACACTGCAGCGGCACCATTTCCCTATCCCTGCTTTTAGTTAGATTTGATCGTCCTCTCCTTTTTTTTAGAAAAAATAAGTTTCATGTCTTTTCTAACAGAACTCTGGCCCTTTGCTACAGCCTTTAAGGTGCTGAGAAAGGTCCTCAGGTCATTCCAATGTGGGGGGGTTCTACCTCTGGGGAGGGGATACGATTCAATCTAACTGGCAGTTGTTGAGATATCAGTACGAGAACAACACGCTGCCTCCATATACTGTACACCCCCCCAGCAGGATCAGTTACCCCAGGTGGGGAAAGTACTCAGATCTTGTATTTTAGTAAAAGTAGAAGTACTCAGATCTTGTCCTTGAGTAAAAGTAGAAGTACCAAAGAGCAGGAATACTCTGTTACAGTAAAAGTCCTGCATTCAAAATGTTCCTCAAGTAAAAGTAGGAAAGTATTCTCATCAAAATATAGTGAAAGACAGTGAATGTAGTCGTTGTGCAGATTGGTCCATTTCAGAATAATATATATGATATGTTTTATAATGATTGATCATGAAAGTGTTCTCAAAGCTGGTGAAGGTGCAGCTAGTCTGAATGACTTTGTAGACTGCAGGGTAGCTGGTGAAGGAGCAGCTAGTTTGAATGGCTTTGTAGACTGCAGGGTAGCTGGTGAAGGAGCAGCTAGTTTGAATGGCTTTGTAGACTGCAGGGTAGCTGGTGAAGGTGCAGCTAGTCTGAATGGCTTTGTAGACTGCAGGGTAGCTGGTGAAGGAGCAGCTAGTCTGAATGGCTTTGTAGACTGCAGGGTAGCTGGTGAAGGTGCAGCTAGTTTGAATGGCTTTGTAGACTGCAGGGTAGCTGGTGAAGGTGCAGCTAGTTTGAATGGCTTTGTAGACTGCAGGGTAGCTGGTGGAGGTGCAGCTAGTCTGAATGGCTTTGTAGACTGCAGGGTAGCTGGTGAAGGTGCAGCTAGTTTGAATGACTTTGTAGACTGCAGGGTAGCTGGTGAAGGAGCAGCTAGTTTGAATGGCTTTGTAGACTGCAGGGTAGCTGGTGAAGGAGCAGCTAGTCTGAATGGCTTTGTAGACTGCAGGGTAGCTGGTGAAGGTGCAGCTAGTTTGAATGGCTTTGTAGACTGCAGGGTAGCTGGTGAAGGTGCAGCTAGTTTGAATGGCTTTGTAGACTGCAGGGTAGCTGGTGAAGGTGCAGCTAGTTTGAATGGCTTTGTAGACTGCAGGGTAGCTGGTGAAGGTGCAGCTAGTTTGAATGGCTTTGTAGACTGCAGGGTAGCTGGTGAAGGTGCAGCTAGTCTGAATGGCTTTGTAGACTGCAGGGTAGCTGGTGAAGGTGCAGCTAGTTTGAATGGCTTTGTAGACTGCAGGGTAGCTGGTGAAGGTGCAGCTAGTTTGAATGGCTTTGTAGACTGCAGGGTAGCTGGTGAAGGTGCAGCTAGTTTGAATGGCTTTGTAGACTGCAGGGTAGCTGGTGAAGGTGCAGCTAGTTTGAATGGCTTTGTAGACTGCAGGGTAGCTGGTGAAGGAGCAGCTAGTCTGAATGACTTTGTAGACTGCAGGGTAGCTGGTGAAGGTGCAGCTAGTTTGAATGGCTTTGTATACTGCAGGGTAGCTGGTGAAGGTGCAGCTAGTTTGAATGGCTTTGTAGACTGCAGGGTAGCTGGTGAAGGAGCAGCTAGTTTGAATGGCTTTGTACAGAGGCGCGGGAAGGTATTTTGAGTGGGGGTGCTGAGGTGCTGGACTCCAGTGAACACTAATACGGGCACTATAGAGCACGCACAAAAGCACTCCCCACACGCAAGCACACAGTACACCCGCGACTGTTACAATGAAGGCTCGATAATCAGCTCACGGCATATAGGCAGGGGTAAAGTGCTATTTTTTGCGAGTGGGGAGCGGACCTCACCTCCTATAGGGGGGTCTGGGGGGATGCTCCCCCGGGAAGATTTTTTTTAAATATTGCTGTTAAAAGCATCAATCTGGTGCACTTTGAGAGCAACATTAAGAGATCTATGGATACATCTCTCAACACCCAGATGAAACACAACTGTAAGCAGATGTTCTTTTTCTTTATGGATATTTTACAAATCACTCCCCTTTCAAACTCTATTCTTGTTTTACTGCCATATAGTATTCCATAACTGTTTTTCCTTTATTCTCTTATTTTTTTATAACTATAATGATCATATGAAGGTGTGCCGCGGAAATAATCTTTTGAATAATTTGTGACCAAACCGTTTGAGACCCACTGAGATAACTTAGACTAAAGTGAACTATCTAAACACTCAGAGAGTCCTTTAGCTCACCTGAGTCTCTCAGTCTGTCAGGAGAGCCTCCTGACAGACTGAGAGACTCAGGTGAGTCTCTCAGTCTGAGAGACTCAGGTGAGTCTCTCAGTCTGAGAGGAGAGGACTCTCCTCCAGCTTGTTGTGGAACCAACAGCTCCGTATGTCCGTTAGTGCAGCTAGCTAACCAGATGCTAACAACACGTCCCTGCTGCTGGCACCGGTCCCTCTCTCTCTCTCTCTCTCTCTCTCTCTCTCTCTCTTTCTTTCTTTCTCTCTCTTTCTTTCTCTCTCTCTCTCTCTCTCTCTTCTCTCTCTCTCTCTCTCTCTCTCTCTCACACACTAAATGCGCTATTTCCGCACACACACACACATACCCACACACACACACACACACACACACACACACACACACACACACACACACACACACACAAACACACAGAGAGCCGAGCTTGAATGACACAAGCACACTTTTATTTCCATGCAACTTTCTGATTGGTCTGGTGTCTTGCCTCTATTGCATTCACCGAACACGGGAAATTACATTCCTGCCGTCCTCTCTAGTGTCTTGATGAGGTTCACATAAAGCACGGTTAATGTATTATATTATTGAGGTAGAATTGTCCGGGGCTACAGAAAAAACATTCGGGGCAGGCCAAAATATTATTTTACCAACAATGTGGAATTTATTGGCTAAACAGATTATGCACAGCGGGAGCAGCAATAACCGTCAAATAATAATTCAGACAGGGGAGCTCCGCACCCCCTGCCTGCCGCTAGGGGGTGCTGCAGCGCCCTCAGCACCCCCCTTCCCGCGCCCATGGCTTTGTATACTGCAGGGTAGCTGGTGAAGGTGCAGCTAGTTTGAATGACTTTGTAGACTGCAGGGTAGCTGGTGGATTTACTCCAGGTGGAACTAAAGTCTGATTTAACACTTGATTATATTTCACATCATTCATCCAGATCTGTAAAGTAACTAAAGGTATTAAATACATGTAGTGGAGCAAAAGTACACCATTTACTTCTGAATTGCAGTGGGGTAGAAGTACAGAGTATAAACAAATTAAAATATTCAAGTAAAGAATGGGTACCTCAAAATGAGCAAATGTACTTAGTTACTTTACACCACTGTATCAACCTGCTATGATCTTGCCATGTTTGCTACCTGGTCATGTGATTTTACACAGTGAGGGGGTTATTATTTCAAATCAAAATGGATTGGACGCATTTATGTTTGCACACGATAGAACAAGATGAGTCAGCAAAAAGTCAATTGTTTTCGAGGAAAAGGAGGAATTTTGACTTAGCAATACAACTATTTAGCATGTAGCAGGAGACAGATAGAATAATCAACATACGGAAATAGAAGTTGGCAGTTCATTTAAATGTGTCTTTAATGATGACTCTTAGCTTCTGGGTTTTTATTAAATGTTATTATAAGACCTGTGCTTTTCCTATAAACACTGAGAACAGCCTGCCATGTCCAGGGTATCAAAGACGTTCCAACCCCATTGTTCCTTCCAGATTCCGTCTAACAGCAGGCAGCAACCATGTCATCTCCGTACAGCATAAATGGGTTGTCAAACGATATGACAAAGTGATATTTCATCGACTCATACTCTCCTACAGCCGACAGCTGAATCCAAGGCTTTACGGTGCTGGTATATCAGAACACTCTACTTGGGCCTTCCACTGTGGAAGATGGATAATAATAATAATAATAATAATAATAATAATAATAATAATAATAATAATAATAATAATAATAATAATAATAATAATAATAATAATGGATCATTAATAATAACCTCCCAGTAGGTTTCATGGAAATAATGATGTAAACTGGTATGAATTGAAGGGAAAATATTGACAAGGATCGGACACTTAATATTAGAGTTGAGCTATGTTAGTCATGTGTTAATTAATGTTTATAGAGCCCGTTGACGGCGGCTCGGTTCGCTGATGGCCGGCACCGCCCTTAATTTTTTTAAACGGCATCATGTAATTTGCGCTGACAGGCGACAGAGGTCCACAGTTGCCCCGCAGCGAGGCCCCCCCCACCCTCCCGTAGACAGTTCACAAGCTCAGTCACTTCATAACACCAAAGATGGGTCTCTAAAGTGAGGCTCCACTACACTAAAAAAGAAAAAGACAAGGCACAGTGTAATGCCTGCTAATAGCTTGCCACAGGCATAGCTCAGTTCAAATAAAGCACAGCTATTGTGCAATACATTTGTATTGCATGTATATTTTTTATTTGTAAAAATGTCAGTTAAAGCTTAAGGCGAGACACCCGAGGTGAATAGGGTAATTTTTTTAACTTAAAGATATCAGCTAGAAATGTATCCCGTTAATTACTTACAATAAGGTTTCTGAAATAGCATGTTTAAATATGCAAATGATCCATTATCTCATTAAATATGCGCCCATTTTACACATTTCAGGAACCCAGTTCTGAACATTGGATAAAGCCAGGTTCAAAATTCTTGTTTCATTCAAACTAAGGCTTTTATAGAAGGGATTTTGGATATCTCTTTTTATCACTCCATAAATCAGAAAATACTGTCAAGCTACTGCCCCACCTCTCGCTTTAAAAAGTTTGCAGCATGTAGTTTGTGGCTACCAGGTGTTTCCCCATTATCCTCTGCTTTCCTATACCAACACCAGGAGGGATTGCACCTGGTGTGTAAGGGGCTGTCATCTGTAGACATGCCGTGGAGGAGACCTGCCCATATTTCGGCCTTCATCTGATCAATTGAACCCTGGTTGTTCAGAATTGCCCCCCTGTAATAATTTTGCATTGTTTTGCATTTCTTTGCAGTCAGCTTCCCTACACCCTTCCCTCCTAACTTTCCCTGTGAACTCAGTTTTCTGAGTTCTGTACCCATTCGCTTGTGGGCATGATTGATGCACTCTAATTTCACCACTTCATGCCCAGGGTATGGATTCAGTGCAACCACCTCCCTAAATGCTGCGCTCTCCCCATCTGACAACATCTCAGTGTATCACACCTGGTGGCGATTCACAGACCTGGCCCACATCCTCTTGGCTGACTCCCGCTCCATTGCCTCACTTGAACCTGCAACGTTTCTTGCACAATCAATGTGTGTCTGTCGCCAACTGTCATACTCCTCCTCTGTAATATTTTGCGCTTGCTTGGCTTTTCCCTTTAGAGCACAAGCATGGCAATATGATGATAGGATTTAATAGTCTATCACCAATCCAGTAAGGATGTCAATGCACACACCTATCCCATAATGGGCTGTGAAGCCTCGCTTTTGCCATGTGCCATCAAATGACACGCTGATGTTTATCACTGCATCTGCATCCTCCCTCAGCAACTCTGCAACATCTGGGTCCACATCTGCATAAGCCTGCCTGACCTGCTCCCTTGTCCTGTGAAGTGACTCCAGGCCTCTCTCTATTTCTGCCACTAATTAGAGAAAAAAATAATTCAACTTGAATGTCCTGATAAGTTATACTCTGTATTCAATAGTTCAAGTTTTCTTGGTCTCAATCCTGTTTCTATACCTGTCACTCTCTTGTCATGTCTCTGATAGGTTTTGAGATGAAGTCCAGGAATCCCCAACACTTTGCTGATTTCCTTCAGAGCTGCAAAGCCCAAGCCTAACTCGTGCGCAATGAGCACCATTCGCACATTCACGTCAAAAGCAACATCCTTCCTGGTTTCGTCTTGAAGACGCGTAGATGTGTACACACTGTTGCGGTACCCGCCATCACACAGACTGCATTCTAAAATTAAGCTGCTACAGAAACCATGGTTTTGCGGATCAATATTGACTTTGAGCACTGTCCCTGCGCAATTTGGACAAATCAACCCACTGAGCAGTTCATTCAGCCGCGCTGCATGAATTATCAGCCACTGCTGTGAGGCGCTAACTAAACCCTCCTGCTCTTACATATATATATATATATATATATATATATATATATATATATATATATATATTGTGTATGTATAAGGGACATATAGGAGGGAGGTAGCAGATTGCTAACCCTTCCTCCAATCATGTTGAGAGTCCGTGTGGTTGGTTTGTTCTGATTTCCAACATGCACAGACACCTGCGTATGGACAGTAAACTTATGGCTTACCTTCACTACAGCGCGGAGCGCGGTTTAAGCGTTTTTTGGTTGCGTTTCCACTTGGCGTAGTACCGGCTAGCGGGTACTATTACACAGTTGTTCTGGCCCCATAAAATCGAGGTTCTTAGCGGGCCAACAACCAGGCTGAGTTGGGCTGAGTGTGCTAAAATAGAGAGAATTGCTGGCAAGGGGGCTACAACTACAACAAAATGAACATATTTGACTGTGATTTAATTGTAATACACGTTTCAAAATGATGCCGAAGTAACAACATACTGATACCGGTTAGTAAAAACCATGAATTAATGCTTTGACAAGTCTGCAGACAGACGGCAGGCGAAAAACCTTTTAAAATGCGTGTTTTCTAAATGGAGATTGGCTAAGCTAACGCAGTATATGCTCCGACCGTCCACACTCACAACAATGGCCTACAGACATAAATAAACCAGCGACTGTATTCTCCATGACACAGACAGTCTGTGGTTTGTACTTGTTTAACATTTGTCTAGTTTCTGAACAGATATGAGGAGCTGTGAGCTCTGAGTGCTAACAGCTAACGGCTGATGTTGTTTTTCTGTGGTTGCATTGAAGATGACGTCACGGTTCCGCCTACACTGCGTTACTATAGTTACTGCCCCAGCAACACACTCTCACTCCCTAAATGTCCAGGAGCGACGCTTGGTCAGGGTGTCCATGCCGTCACAGTAACCCATCCTATACAATTAACCATTGTTGTTCACTACCGTCCGCCAGGCGCCTTGGGGGACTTCTTGGAGGAATTAGATCATCTCCTCTCACATATCCCTGAAACTGGCCCTCCCGCTGTACTTCTTGGAGACTTCAACCTCCAGATGGGGAAGATAGACGAACTAACATCTCTGTTAACTGCCTTTGCTTTCTCACTGTCTCCATCCCCACCAACTCATAAAGCTGGCAATGTCCTTGATCTCATATTCTCAAGGAACTGCACTACTCCTAACCTCTCTGTAAACCCGCTCCACACATCCGATCACTTCTTCCTTTCATTCTCTCTACCCCTTTCCAAACATAACAAACTAATCTCTTCTCATCCTGCACCTGTTCGCCGTAACCTTCGTTCCCTCTCCCCCTCTACCTTTGCCTCATCGGTGCTCTCAGCCCTCCCTTCCTCTGACTCGTTTCAACTCCTGCCTCCAAACTCTGCTGCAGAAACTCTCCTCTCTACTCTCTCATCCTCTCTGGACTCTCTCTGTCCTCTCAAAACCCGGCAGGCTCGTCAGTCCCCCCCCTGCTCCCTGGCTAAATGACGCACTGCGTGCTAATAGAACCGTCCTTCGGGCAGCAGAGCGGAAATGGTGGAAATCCAAACACCGTGACGACCTCCTAACCTATCAGGCTCTCCTCTCCTCTTTCTCTGCCTCGATCTCTCAGACAAAAAGCACTTTCTTTCAAGATAAGATCCAATCTTCCTATTCCAATCCCAAAAAACTATTTTCCATCTTCTCCACCCTTTTGGACCCTCCGAAAGCCCCCCCCCCCTCCTCACTTCTGTCAAGCGACTTTGTTAACCATTTTGAAAAAAAGGTTGATGATATTCGCTCTTCTTTTTCTGACTCACCTTTACTCACCGCTGGGTCACCAGACCCTCTTTTCACCCACACACTGACCTCCTTTTCCCCTCTCTCTCCAAGTGAGGTTCTTACCCTCATTACCTCTGCACGCCCTACCACCTGTCCTCTGGACCCTATCCCCTCAAACCTCCTTCAGACTATCGCTCCTGATATTCTACCGTTTCTCACCCATTTCATCAACACTTCTCTAACTTCTGGTCACTTTCCAAACAGTCTCAAGGAGGCAAGAGTAAACCCTCTCCTAAAGAAACCCACTCTCAACCCGTCTGATGTTATAAACTACAGGCCTGTCTCTCTCCTCCCGTTCCTGTCTAAAACACTTGAACGCGCTGTCTTTAAACAACTCTCCTGTTATCTCCATCAGAACAACCTTCTGGATCCGCACCTGTCTGGTTTCAAGGCAGGTCACTCCACAGAAACGGCCCTCCTTGCTGTCACTGAGGAACTGCACACTGCCAAAGCAGCCTCCCTCTCCTCTGTCATCATCATGTTGGACCTTCGCACTCTCCAAGAACTTGGAGTTTCAGGCTCTGCACTTTCCCTCCTCACCTCATACCTCAAAGACCGTACCTACAGGGTAACTTGGAGAGGGTCCGAGTCCGACCCTTGTCAATTAACTACAGGGGTCTCTCAGGGCTCTGTTCTTGGTCCCCTCCTCTTCTCCCTGTACACAAACTCGCTCGGATCGGTCATTAGCCCGCATGGTTTTTCATACCACTGCTATGCTGACGACACCCAATTAATTCTGTCCTTTCCCCGCTCAGAGACCCAGGTCGTCGCACGCATCTCTGCTTGTCTAGCTGACATCTCTCAGTGGATGTCTGCTCATCACCTCAAGCTCAACCTTGACAAGACTGAACTGCTTTTCCTTCCGGGAAAAGATTGTCCCACTCTTGACCTGACGATCAACATCGGCACCTCTGTTGTTTCCCCGACTCAGACTGCAAGGAATCTGGGTGTGACCCAAGACAACAACCTGTCCTTCACTGCAAACATCGCTGCTACAACCCGTTGCTGCAGATATACGCTGTACAACATCAGGAAGATTCGTCCCCAGCTGACCCAGAAAGCCACCCAGGTTCTGGTCCAGGCTCTCGTCACCTCACGCCTAGACTATTGCAACTCCCTCCTGGCTGGTCTACCTGCATGTGCCATCCGACCTCTGCAGCTCATCCAGAATGCAGCGGCTCGTCTGGTCTTCAACCTTCCAACATTTTCCCACACCACTCCGCTCCTTCGCTCCCTTCACTGACTCCCGGTAACAGCTAGAATCCACTTCAAAACACTAGTACTTGCATACCATGCTGCGAATGGATCTGGCCCTTCCTACATCCAGGACATGGTTAAACTGTACACCCCAGCGCGTGCACTCCGCTCTGCATCAGCCAAACGACTCGCTGCACCCTCGCTGCGAGGGGGACCCAAGTTCCCATCAGCAAAAACACGTGGGTTTGCTATCCTGGCTCCAAAATGGTGGAATAAGCTCCCCATTGACATCAGGGCAGCAGAAAGCCTGCACATCTTCCGGCGCAGACTGAAAACTCATCTCTTTCGACTCCACTTTGAGCGATAGAATTAATAACAAGGCACTTATATACTAATATAGGACTGGCTTATCTATAGCCAGCTGAGTAGCACTTGAAATGTTTGGCTCTATGATACCTGATGTACTTATATGATTCTGTTTTCTTCAGGGTTGTGTCTTCCTGGTCGTATGTACTTATTGTAAGTCGCTTTGGATAAAAGCGTCAGCTAAATGCAATGTAATGTAATGTGTCCGTGGCGTGCATTTGGGACGTGCCGAGGCTCCTTCAGCTTCATAAACGGACGCAAAGAGCTTTCAACTGATTGCAATGTATTCCCATCGGCGGCGGTATTTGACGCTTAGGGAAGCACTGCATCCATTTATGTCGGCAGCTCTTTAAGGCAATCCCATTGGATAACGGAGAAATGTACACCTCGAAGTAACGGAGCGTCCACACAGCAGCGTGCGTTGACGCTTGGCGGTGGGCGTGTCTGAAGCTTGGGGATTTTTTGTGAGCAACGCGACCAACAACCAATCACATGAATCTCCCGCCCCCGACATACAAAGCAATAGCAATGTTAAAACGAAGTAAACAGGCGAAAACCTACCAGTTTCACCCACTGTCTCTGCCACCTCCCTCCATGCCTCGCTCCTCCGGTTTGTATCCCGGTTGATGAACAGAGACTGATCATACATAACCGGGTGATTCACTACCGCAATAATGAATTTTCCCTCAATTTTTTGAAATATGAGGAAATTACCTGCGTAGTCTCTCCCAGCATACACGTGGTTTGATTGGCTAGCGGTTGTACTGGCAGATTTGCATAAACGGGATTTCATTGGCTGACGCTTCTACAGAGGCGCCAAATGTGGAACATTGCTCAACTTTTGAAGCGAGCAACGCCAGCAACGCTCCACGTCGCTTCCCAAAATGCAGTTTGGCTAAAAGTGACGTCACCCCATTCAAAGTGAAAGGGCAGAAGCGTTGTAAGCTTCAACGCACGCCGCTGTGTGGACGGCCCGTAAGTATTCTCCTTACTGTCGATTGATTTGACAGTGATATCTCCACTACTCATCAACACCAGATTACCTTTGTTAATTAAACGACATTGATAGGTTTAAATTGTGTACAATGCTTTTGTGTTTTTCCCCTTCAATTCTGAGAAACAACTTGTTTTCTCTGAAATGTGGAGCGCCAAAGAGACTACACTACCCACAATCCCCAGCTATTGTTGTGATGACTTGACAAACCTCATGATAAGTCAACAAGCTCTGTGATTGGATGTTGGAGTGGCAGTGCGCCAAGGTTACGCCGAGCGTCAAGCTCTTTGAAATGGAACGAAACCACGGCAGACTATCCAAAACTGGACTCGAACACCCCCCAGAACTACACATGCTGGCTATTGTGTTTCGCAACATGTTCTCTATGGCACGTCTCTACTGGGAATTGTAGTTTTAAAAAGACGTTTTCCCCAAAATTAGAAGTTGACAGTAGGGCTGTGCGATTATGGCAAAAATCATAATCACGATTATTTGGGTCAATAATTGATATCACGATTATTTTGACGATTATTCATTGACCATTTATTGAACTTTAAAACAAATAATATTTTACCAATAAACAAGAATGTTGGAGCGCACTTCCAAAACCATACTAAACATACATTATTAATATGATAAATAAAAAATAAATGAAATCAAATATGATGCTGTCACAACCTACTGAAAACTCCTTAACATATAGCCAACATTTTGGTAAAACATATTCAACATATTCCACTCAGTTAAACATTGAAGGCTGGCCAACCGTCATGGTCCAGAAGTAACAGGAAATAAATGTTGAACTACAATTTAAGACCAAATAAAAAAATGTTGGCCACCATGGCAAATGCTGGTAGGGCTGCTCATGTCATCTCTTAAAGATTTTTTGCAAGAAACACCAGCCTGTTTACATGGTCTGGTTTCAGAGATGAGCGCAGGAAGGTGACAATATTGCCACCTGTACTGAAGACCCTCTGCCACGGCCCGACACATGGGGTGACGCCGGCCAATCACAAAGCTTTGATGCGTTCAAGTGCATTATTCTGGCACAGGAAGATTATGTTCCAGGACATTAACGATAAAACACACAATATTGTGTTCTATTTTTAGACACATCTCGCGATCGACTAGTTGTGCACCCCTGGGATAGACCATAGTCCGTGTGGTGGCAAAGTAGTCAGCTGAAGCCACATCTCTCTCAACTTCCACACGGCATTTGTCATATAGCGGAGGCAGCGCAGACCTGCTGAAATAATACCGAAACGGCATCGCGTAACGCTTGTCCAACGTGTTGACAAGTTGCTTAAAGCCCTGGTTGCTAACAGTGCTAACTGGGCACATATCTTTAGCGATGTGAAATGTAATGGCACCTGTAATATCTCGGTCTCTGCGAGCTCGTCGCGTAGGCCGTTGCTACAATGCGTCCTGAATCGATCACTGTGATGATGTGGTGGATGAAGTCGAGCGGGCATCTGCTTTTTGTTGTATTATTGCCCGGTCGTATTGCACTTTGTGGTTGTATTTCAGATGATTAAAGAGATTGGTTGTGTTAGCGTGTGGTGCCAACACAACCTGGTAACAAATCCTGCACTGTACTTTGTTTTGCTCCACGTCGGACTCCTGAAAGCCAAAGTACTTCCAAATAGTGGAAATAGTTTACCCTTCTTTTTAACGAGTTGCTGCTCTTGTTCTGACATCTTCGCTCGCGCTGAACACTCACAACACACGTCACTCCCACGTGGCCGAGTGGGCTTTTAGGGAGGGGCGAAAGCCACCCAGCTAAATAATCGTATTTTGTCAATTATGCGGTTTTCATAATCGTCGCAAACCATAATCGTAATCGCGATTAAAATACGATTAATTGCACAGCCCTAGTTGACAGTATTAAACTGTGTACAGCCCTGGAGGTTTAGGCGATAGGAAACAAATTGGTGTGTACAAATTTAAAATATGTAATTACTAAATGGGTGAAAATCGCTTGTATCCATAATGGGCAGCATTAATATATACCCACATGACAGCTCATTGTTACTTTGTAATTCTACTCCACTACAATTCAGAAGTTAACCTGGTATTTTTACTCCACTACATGTATTTTAGTTACTTTGCAGATTCTGATTAATGATGTGAAATATAAACAACCCTTAAAGCAGACTTTAGTTACACCTCAGTAAAATTCAGGGAAGGTGATTGTCAAGTGCCAACAATCAGGAGAGATATTTGATAGTTGGTGCTTGAGAAGACTAAACATTTATCTGCAGATCCCTATAAAGTATATTCATTACTCGTTATTCTCTACTAATAGTTAATTAAAAACTCTATATAATTGCTATTTTGCACATCCCTTTCAAGATTTCAAGATTTTCAAAGGTTTATTGACATATCATATACACAACTACGGTGTAGTTATGCAATGAATGAACAACTTGGGTCGCAGGTTCCTCAACAGTGCATTACAAGACATCTATCAATATGTGTGTCATATTCTGCACATTTCTTATACTATCTACATACATAAAGAGTATAATTAATGTGTATAATATCAGTTAACATAAGTGCTTCAACACAGTTAACATTGCAGGAAAGCAATATATTAGACGTTAAGTACTTTGTCAGGCTTAATATTTATCTGTAGAAAGATACCCCCAAAGCTTTTTTCTTATTTGAAAGAAGACCTTAACCTAAAGTGTTCTTTAATATGTTAATAAAGGTAAATTAGTTTGTCTGTTTTGCACATCCTCATATTAATATCTTTGTACATCCGGCACTAAACTGTTTTATTGTAGAGATCACTTATAGTATCTTCTTTATTTTTTATATTCTATATTTCTATCATTGACCTTCTACTTTCCCCCTCTGAAAGTATGTACTCTTAATATTTTTTTCATCAAATAACATTATTCAACAAAAATAACATTATTCAACAAAAATAATTCAATAACGTACTTTAACCACTAGACGGTGCACACAAGGTACACACATCATACTAATAATAACTTTGTATTATTAGTGTAGGACACTTATGTATGTATAACATCTGAAGATGTGTAGTTTTATTCATGTTTTTACATAATTTTACAGGATATTGCAATACCATTTCTCATGTTTTACTTCTACACATTAATATCTGATTTGTAAAACATCAACGTTAGCTTAGCCAAGCTCCATTTAGAAAACACGCATTTTAAAAAGGGTTTTTCGCCTGCCGTCTGTCTGCAGACTTGTCAAAGCATTAATTCATGGTTTTTACTAACCGGTTTTTATGTTGTTACTTCGGCATCATTTTGAAACGTGTATTACAATTAAATCACGGTCAAATATGTTCATCTTGTTGTAGTTGTAGCCCCCTTGCCAGCGATTCTCTCTCTAGTTTAGCATACTCAGCCTGGTTGTTCCTGGCCCTAGAACCACGATTTTATGGGGCCAGAAAAACTGTGAATTAGGACCCGCTAGCCGGTACTAGGCCAAGTGGAAACGCAACCAAAAACGGGCCCCGCACGGCTCGGCACGCTTAAAGCGAGCTGCCCGCTGCAGTGGAAACGCGCCAATAGGGAGTGAGAGTGTGTTGGCCCCAGCTACTAAACTGCAATGGAAACGCAGCATAAAGTGAGCCTGGCCTAACAAGGCCTAACTATACCGTACTAAGCAGAGCGAGGCCCTGCAATGGAAATGCGCCAATAGAGATCTAAACAAAGGAGACCTGTTAGAAAGATTGCAAGGTGAATAATCTCTTCAGCTCGTTTTTCAAGTGAGAGGAAGCTCTGCATCAGCAATGGCTTTTGGTGATAGGCGACGTGATTAGGGTTGGGTACCGGTTCGGAACCGGTTCCAACATTTTGATTCCAACGGCATCATTTAGACATGTGAATTTCGGTTCCGCTTTTCGATGCCTGAGGAAATGTTTCTCGCCGCTCTCCGTAGCCTACTGTATGACTGCGGCGGGGCGGGAAATGTAGCGTTGTACCCATAGATATATATTGTACCTACACTTCCTACAGCGTAACCTGAGACCAGGGCCGGCCCGTCGCACTGGCGTTATAGATGTTCGCCTAGGGCGTCATCTACAGTCAGACTGAGTGGCTGATAACTACAGCTCAGTGAGGTAAAGGACTCTGAGGGTTTAGATAGTTCACTTTAGTCTAAGTTATCTCAGTGGGTCTCAAACGTTTTGATCACAATTCACAAACATATTGAAGCGTTGTTCAAACATTTCTTCCCGGTATGCTTGTTTTTCTCATCAAGAACTTTTTTTAAATGGTGGGGGGGGGGGTTCCTTTAAAGTTGGACTGTTGCACTGTTGTAGCTTCAGTGGTTCTCAGGTTACAGTTACATAGCAGTGAATATAAACAGACTGATTAATGTGAATATTACTGTAAACTAACCTGTGTAAAAGTTTCTCGAATAAATGTAATTTTTTTGGTGGAAGAAGCATGTATCATTTTTTTACCCTGCCCCTCAAAGAATCAGAATTGAGAACCGTTAAGAACCGGAATCGTAAAGTAGAATCGAAATCGGAATCAGAATCGTGGAAATTCAAACGATACCCAACCCTAGACGTGATACACGAGTTTCATAGTTTTTGCAGGTTACTGAAATTAGATTTGACTGCATGGATGTTCTCTTTGTTTCTGGATGTTCTCCTGATGGAGAGAGTCTTCCCCTGGTCTTATTCCTCTGGTCTCATTCCTCTGGTCTCATTCCTCTGGTCTCATTCCTCTGGTCTCATTCCTCTGGTCTCATTCCCCTGGTCTCATTCCTCTGGTCTCATTCCTCTAGTCTCATTCCCCTGGTCTCATTCCTCAGGTCTCATTCCTCTGGTCTCATTCCTCTGGTCTCATTCAGGGAGTGGAGCTGCTGGGTCCACATGAGTCCCTCAACACGGCCACGTTATAAGAGTGTGAGTGGAGGAGTGAAGGATCCATGAGCACTCAGTGAGCTCCACAGGCTGACCCGGGACACATAGAGACACTAAACATTGCTTTTAAAGAATGGGTATACCTTTATGGCCCATATTAAAAAAAACAATTAGCATTACCAGCAGCATAAGTATGAGTGTGAGACCTCATTGGCTCATTGAAGTAACAATAATAGGTAATTAAGCTCTCTATAGCTAATTCTATATCCTGGCATTGCTTTGGAAAACAGTGTTTGTCTTGAGGGTAAATATATCTTTACAGTATGTGAGCATTAAATATATTTAAAAGATCAATTTAAAGTAGTACATTCTTCCTATGTAAATATGAAAAGCAAAGGGCTGTAATAGTAATTATTCATTGTGATCATTTCATTTAGGTATTCTTAGTTGTAAAATCTACAAACTCATATTTCCCTCTATTATTGTGCTATTCAAAAACGTTTCACAATAATGTAGTTGTTGTTGTTTTTGGCAGTATATTTAAAAATACAGACAGGAGATGTATATGCCACACTCCTAACCCTGTTCCTCCATAAAGACCATTTTCTCCAGTTAGTAAAAACACTGATTGATGTTGAGATGGTGAATGTAATTAATTATTCCTGCCTGCAGCGATCCCACAGAAGACAGGAAGCAATGCTAACGGATGTAAATCAGCACAGTCATTTAACTCGGTTACATGGCTGAGCACAGTGATCAAAGAAAAACAACGCTGAGTCGCTGTGATAATCTAATGATGCTGCACAATGTCCTCCACACACACTCAGCTCCTACAGCTACAGTAAAGAGTCCCAGAATGTTATTTCCCCTCTGACGGTTAGTTTCGGTCGAGCAGAAGAAAAGTGTGCGTATGTGTGTGTGTTAGGGGTGTTGAAAATAATCGTTTCTACGATGCATTGCGATGCGGACGTGGACGATTCGGTACCGATGCAGTGACGGAAGATAATCGGTTATAGCGTAGCAACGTTGCTTCCTGATTTTCCGGCCGCGGCTTTACTATAACGTTTTTTTTTTTCTGTCACTTTAATATCAAATCGGTCGGTGACGCAGAGATCAGGGAACAGACGTGACAGCGGCACAGCAACACCAAACACGGAGCAGTCTGCTTTATCCACCAACACAACACCACCAGTCCAGAACCAACAGCAGAAGGACCCGCTCTGAATCACTCCGTGTCGCTGCGGCTCAGAGACACAGGGATTCATGTTTTTCAAAAATAATCGCGTTACAATCATGTCAGGTTTTTGGTGGATTTAATTAAGTCTTGGATTGGAAAGTATGAATGTCCTCTAGCAATTTTCAGACGATATATACGTGTGTAAAGTTTGTGAAGGCAGGAGGAAAAAAGCTTCCGTGATCACCGTCTCCTCTCCGTTCCTCCAAACCCCGCCCCCTCCCTGAAAATAATGAGTGACAGGCTGATAGTGACCCGATAGAAACTTTATTATTCACTTAATCACTGAGATATAATGAAGCTAATTTAATCTCATGCATTCATGGGATTTATGTAACGGTAAAACAGAGAATGTAAGTGTGCACCCACATGCAGTATTTTAGTTGTTATGCTGTTGTAAATACTCCTGTTGTCTGCTGTGTTCAGACTCAGGTCCTGTGTGTGTGTGTGTGTGTGTGTGTGTGTGTGTGTTGTGTGTGTGTGTGTGTGTGTGTGTGTGTGTGTGTGTGTGTGTGTGTGTGTGTGTGTGTGTGTGTGTGTGTGTGTGTGTGTGTGTGTGTGTGTGTGTGTGTGTGTGTGTGTGTGTATGCGTGTGTTACCATTGATGCTGTTCCTGTCAATCAGGTTGGCGTCAGACGGCCAGTAGACGTGGTCTCCCCCTCGCCCTGGGAAATGAGCAACAAACAGGAACTTTAGGAAGGAGCAGAGACAGAAACAGGAAACAACGGAGAAGCTGAGAGTCATTTTGCAGATGGAATAGAGCAATCGAATAGAAACTGGTTCTTTGTTAGGAAATAAATTACTTTGTTAGGATTGTGCACACACACACACACACACACACACACACACACACTCTCAGGTTATATCGACCTGCCTAGAACACTTTATCAGTATTGGGAATAAAATGGTTCCCATAGTAAGGACTTGCAGGGTGTGTTTTCCAGCATAAACACTTTTTGGCCTCTGGATTTCTGGGTAAAAAACGAAGATGTATATTCAGCTGTTTACCTAAAGAGAAGCTGTCGGCACAGAGCTAACTGCCTGGTTAAAGGAAACCTGCTCACTAACATACAGTCAGCAGACACAGAGGATAGCTACATGTTTTTAGCACCAAAGCTAAATCCTTGTTGCTCCAACATGTCCAAACTGAGCCAACAAGGCTGAAGCACTTTTCTGATTCCTCCTAAAGAGCCAAGCTTTTCCCCAGCATCTGAGCCAGAGTGTTACTTTGGAAATCTGGAGGAGGAAATGTAAAGAAGTCAGAAACAGATCATCACAGAGGCTGCTATATAACAGAGATTGAAAACTGATGAAAGACATTCCCAACCCTCCACAGGAGTCTAAAGAACTCCCTGTTCTAAGCAATGAAAGCCAGGCGATGCATCATTCTCACACATCTCAAACTAAAAGCTGGGGTGAGGTTCCTTTGCAGATTGAAGCTACAGAAGTGATTTCAATAAAAAATTGGAATTTCAGATAAATCTGAAAATACACAAACGCACACACAAACGCACACACACACACACACACACACACACAATCAGAAGTGTGTGTTTACAGTGTAAGGTGCGCAGTATCAAGGACTAACATCAATCTTCTCTTCTCCCTTGTGATTGATATGGAGAGGGAGTGTGTAGCAGCACTTCCCTCACACACACAGAGACACACACATCTCCCGGTGACAAACAGCAGCGTTTAACACCCTGACACCTCTCTGCTCCAGTGTCCCCGTCGCTTCACTGCACCTAAGTCCAGCTGCACTGAATATTCCCAGAATGCCGTTGTGGAAAACGGGAGGACCTTTGACAGAGTGTGACATCATGCCTGTGTTTGCTGGGCTTTATACGGATCTCTAATCATGCAATTTTGTATTTGATACACTTTGAGCATCATGTTTCTATGGGTGGCATTCAGTCAGCCGTCTCACCACAAAGATCTCTCTCCAGCTGCTGAGGGGTGTTTTAACCCACACACTTTCATGGTTCCCAGAAGATGAGTCAATAACATCCAACATGTTCATATACATACGTTTTTAAGTCAAATTGCAATATTATTTAAAAAACAGTTAGATGTATTGTGATTGAGATCACGTCTGGTTTAGACATTCATGGCCCTCTCAGGATTTGGATTTATAGATGGATTTATTGGCGCTCAATATATTGTTCTTTTTACACTGTAAATCCTGCTCCACACTACCTTTTGAAATCTGTACATCTCTCCACTTTGAATTTAGTAATTGTCATATTTGATTTGACTGCACTCAGTTTCTTACATATGTATATGTATGTAAATATTGTCTTTATTTTTAATCTGTGAAAATAGCTTTTATAATAATACTATTCTTTGATCATTTCTTAAAAAAAACGTATGCTTCTTTTTGTATCTTTGTACATTTTGACTTTAGTTTCATGTTCTGTATGATTGTCAACTTATTTCACACAACTGTATTAGGTTAGTTGAAATAAATAATGTTAGACTGAAATAAAAAAATCCTAGCTTCAACAAACCTAATAATGTTTAATTGCCTTAAACATTATGGTGCATTCATGTCTCCCTTGGGATAATTGGAATACATATTGTAACCCCCACCATCAGGCCAAACATTGTAATAGTTCCAATCCTTTTTTTATTTTGTGTTTATCTCCAAACACCCCCCCCCCCCATTAGCCTCAGCACAGGAGTTGGTGTGTCCTATAATTATGACATCTGTTCATCATAATGCAGCGACAGTCTATCAGTGATGTCTCAGAATCACACGGATGCTAATTACACAGAAAGAAACATGTTATCTTCACGGCCAAAAGATTTCAAAGTGAAATGACGCACATTTAAAAAGTGTTTATGAGCGTTGTGCTTGCTGTGGCTGAACAGAACCAGTGAACAGCGCATTCAGTATGTCTGAGTTCATTTGATGAACTTACATATGGTAACCAGCTCTTTCCGTCGTCTCTCATTACTCTGAATTAATAACAACTCCACAGTGGCAAAGCCCCGGGGGTGGATGAGATCCGCCCAGAAATGCTGAAGGCTCTGGGTGTTGAGGGACTGTCTTGGTTGACACGTCTCATCAACATTGCGTGGAAGTCGGAAACGGTACCGAAGGAGTGGCAGACCGGGGTGGTGGTTCCCCTTTTTAAAAAGGGGGACCAGAGGGTGTGTGCCAATTACAGAGGCATCACACTACTCAGCCTCCCCGGGAAAGTTTACTCTAAGGTACTCGAAAGGAGGGTCAGGCCGATTGTCGAACCTCAGATTGAGGAGGAACAATGCGGATTCCGTCCTGGTCGTGGAACGACGGATCAGCTTTTTACTCTCGCAAGGATCCTGGAGGGGGCTTGGGAGTACGCTTATCCGGTCTACATGTGTTTTGTGGACTTGGAGAAGGCGTATGACCGGGTTCCCAGGGAGTTACTGTGGGAGGTGCTGCGGGAGTATGGGGTGAGGGGGTCCCTACTCAGGGCCATCCAATCTCTGTACTCCAAAGCGAGAGCTGTGTCCGGCTCCTCGGCAGTAAGTCGGACCCATTTCCGGTGAGGGTTGGCCTCCGCCAGGGCTGCGCTTTGTCACCAATCCTGTTTGTAATATACATGGGTCGGATTTCGAGGCGTAGTCATGGGGGGGGGGGGTCTGCAGTTCGGTGGGCTAAGGATTGCACCACTGCTTTTTGCAGATGATGTGGTTCTGATGGCTTCATCGGTCTGCGACCTTCAGCACTCACTGGATCGGTTCGCAACCGAGTGTGAAGCGGCTGGGATGAGGATCAGCACCTCCAAATCTGAGGCCATGGTTCTCAGCAGGAAACCGATGGATTGTCCACTCCAAGTAGGGAATGAGTCCTTACCCCAAGTGAAGGAGTTCAAGTATCTCGGGGTCTTGTTCTCGAGTGAGGGAACAATGGAGCGTGAGATGGGCCGGAGAATCGGAGCAGCAGGAGCGGTACTGCAGTCGCTTTACCGCACCGTTGTGACGAAAAGGGAGCTGAGCCAGAAGGCAAAGCTCTCTGTCTACCGGGCCATTTTCGTTCCTACCCTCACCTCTGGTCATGAAGGATGGGTCATGACCGAAAGAACGAGATCGCGGATACAAGCGGCCGAGATGGGTTTTCTCCGCAGGGTGGCTGGTGTCTCCCTTAGGGATAAGGTGAGAAGTTCGGTCATCCGGGAGGGACTCGGAGTTGAGCCGCTCCTCCTTCGCGTCGAAAGGAGCCAGTTGAGGTGGTTCGGGCACCTAGTTAGGATGCCACCTGGGCGCCTCCCTAGGGAGGTGTTCCAGGCACGTCCAGCTGGGAAGAGACCAAGGGGTAGACCTAGGACCAGGTGGAGGGATTATATCTCTTCGCTGGCCTGGGAGCGCCTTGGGATCCCCCAGTCAGAGCTGGTTGATGTCGCCAGGGAAAAGGAAGTTTGAGGCTCTCTGCTGGAACTGCTACCCCCGCGACCCGACCACGGATAAGCGGAAGAAGATGGATGGATGGATGGAAAAGCATCTTCTTCATCTCTTGCCAAATAACAAATGGCTTTCCTTCAGCTTGATGAGTCGTGAAAAAAGAAGGGAAACTTTCTCTGTTTTCACATTTGACTTATCCGTCTCTTCCTGTTGCTAAATACTTTTGATACCAAGACTGAGATTATACTGGGCTCACCCCTCCTTTCATCTCTACCGTTATCCCTCCTTCCCTTCCTTTTGAAACTTTGATGCATCACAATATTCTGAATATCAGACAGGGCTTGAAGATAATTTGATAAATCATTACTTGTATTAAAAGGTAATGATGAAAATAATGAAATGGGCAGACGATCTAAAGAGGGATTTTCAAATCAATAATTTGAAGCCAGTTTGATAAACAAGTATGTTTACAGACCATCCGATGAGAAAACAAACACTTTAAAGAGAATTTAAAGCTTCCGTCACACACACACACACACACACACACACACCTTTTTGGTGGGGAAAAGCCTACCTTGATCGTTTGCCATCTTGTCAGGATGTTCAACTGAAACAAAAACAGAGAGGGTCAGCAAACTTATGAAATATAAAACAAAGGTATACACTGCAGATTAAGCCACTCTTGATCTTTCGTCTCTCGCATGCATGCACGCACACACACCTAGCATGACTATCCTTGTGGGGACCTAAATCTGTTTACACAGTCATGTGTGGGGACTCACCTCCCTTATGGGGACATAATGGAGGTCCCCATTTAGGGTGAAGACTTGGTTAGGGTTAGGCATGTATTGGTTCTGGTTAAGGTTAGGATAATTCTCCAGGAAATGTAATGTCCCCTGAAGTGATGTAAACATGGTGTGCGTGTGTGTGTGTGTGTGTATGTGTGTGTGTGTGTGTGTGTGTGTGTGTGTGTGTGTGTGTGTGTGTGTGTGTGTGTGTGTGTGTGTATGTGTGTGTGTGTGTGTGGTGTTGTGTGTGTGTGTGTGTGTGCATGACATAATCCCCTCTGAATTTCACTACACTCCTTCAATTGCTGTGACTTTGGAGGGAAACTAAATTGATTTAAATGTCTACACACACACACACTCTCTGACTGACCCTTGGCGGTCCTGAAGTGGACCGGCTCAGACAGCGGACCCACTCCCTTGGCGTTCTTGGCCTGGATCCTGAAGTAGTAGACCGTGTCCAGGTTCAGATCCACCACCTGATGGGTCAGTCTGTCCCCTGAGATGGCCTCCATCACCCAATCATCGATCGGCATGTTCTTGTCCAGCGTGTAGTACACGATGTACCCTGACAGACAGACAGTATAGGATTATAGAGTAATATCTGCATTGTTAGCATGAGATCAACATGACCACCTCTTATCCGGTCTGCAATAAAAAGGATGTTAAATGGTGATGTGAACTTCAGGTTAAAGTTTTGTAAATTAGGACAGAAGACAATACATGAAACTATAAGTGTTAATTAAGTCTAAATAACTCAAAATTAGCCATTTCTATCTAAGAACATGTTCCCTATTCTAAAGTGAAGTCTTGTTCATAACCAATAAGCTAGTAGTTTGACTCTAATTAGGTATTTCTATCTAAGAACATGTTCCCTATTCTAAAGTGAAGTCTTGTTCATAACCAATAAGCTAGTAGTTTGACTCTAATTAGGTATTTCTATCTAAGAACATGTTCCCTATTCTAAAGTGAAGTCTTGTTCATAACCAATAAGCTAGTAGTTTGACTCTAATTGACCTGAACAGGTTCCCTATTCTAAAGTGTCCTTCTGTTCACACTTTGTAAATACATTATAGCACACAACTACTGAAATGAACCTCAACAGTACATGAACAAGGTAGGCACACGTTGAAATATCTGTTTTATTAATGAACCACTAAAGAGAGGTTCAGACACATGTACCAAAACATGTCAAGTTTCACCAAGGCTGAGAACACACATGCAGCCTGTACTTTTTAATAAAAACAGATTATTTTTAGCAGAGTTTATGTATTTGTCATCATACTGTGTGACCTGCTTGTATGTACTTACACACTAGGTGTACTGTTCTCTCTCTGTGCTGTACTGTCTCAGTGTGAACATAGATTAAACAGCCAGACAAACTCTTTGGAGAGCCAGGGAATGAGCAGCCATGCTCCTTTATTGACTTATTTGCAGTCCACTGACATTCAAACGGAGTGAAACTATAAAAAACGAAGTTACAAGGCACTTAATGGTCTCATACATGCAAGTGTAACATACACAGATTAACACATGGGACCGCTAAGTGTAAACAAGGTAAATATAGCTAATGTTAGCTGTACGCTAGCATGTATGCTAACGCTACAGTGTATGCTAACGCTAGAGTGAATGCTAACGCATTTTCTCATTGAGTTTAAACATCTCCACATGTCATCACATAAACACAATACATGTTACTAATCCTTACAGTGTAAGTGTAAGGCTCACACTTACAGTCATTGCTTTCTGACGGACTTGACCCTTACTCTTCAGGCTGCATAGGAACATTTGTGGCAGTGCACTCATGGATGTCTACTGGTCTACTGCATGGTCTACTGCCATGCTATTCAGTTCACTTTCTCCTACTTCCTGTACCCGGTTTCCTGTCTAACCTTCAGTACACATTTTACAAAAATATAAATGTGCAAATATGAAACATACAGGTCAATGTCACCTGTAGCTGAACTGTCAATACCCCAACACATATTATAAGATATAAATACCTAATTTTGAGTTATTTAGACACAATTAACACTTATAGTTTCATGTCTTGTTACATATAATAGATCATATTTGTTAAGTGTTATTATGGGAGAACTACTATTCTTGTGCTACTACTGCCTTATTAGGCCCATATTGAGCAGCGCATATTAAGACCAAAACTCATGTACAACAACTTCCTTACTTGCAATAAATAAGCACTAATCAGAGGGTTATTGAGGAAAAACTCTCAACTAATGGCTTATTACTTGTAGAATATGGTCATGTAGAATAAGGCATTAATAAGTGTTTTATAATGACTAATAAAGAGCCAATATACTGCTAAGATGCATGTTAATGAACAACTAGTTGATGGTGAATTTGTGTACCTTAATATAAAGTGTTACCACTAACATTTATCTCTGGTCAATAGTGTGTGCAGTGTAGTTGAACAGAGTGTGTGTGCAGTGTAGTTGAACAGAGTGTGTGTGCAGTGTAGTTGAACAGAGTGTGTGTGCAGTGTAGTTGAACATAGAGTGTGTGTGCAGTGTAGTTGAACAGAGAGTGTGTGTGCAGTGTAGTTGAACATAGAGTGTGTGTGCAGTGTAGTTGAACATAGAGTGTGTGTGCAGTGTAGTTGAACAGAGTGTGTGTGCAGTGTAGTTGAACAGAGAGTGTGTGTGCAGTGTAGTTGAACAGAGAGTGTGTGTGCAGTGTAGTTGAACAGAGAGTGTGTGTGCAGTGTAGTTGAACAGAGTGTGTGTGCAGTGTAGTTGAACAGAGTGTGTGTGCAGTGTAGTTGAACAGAGAGTGTGTGCAGTGTAGTTGAACAGAGAGTGTGTGTGCAGTGTAGTTGAACAGAGAGTGTGTGCAGTGTAGTTGAACAGAGAGTGATGTGTGCAGTGTAGTTGAACAAGAGTGTGTGTGCAGTGTTAGTTGAACAGAGTGGTGTGCAGTTGTAGTTGAACAGAGAGTGTGTGTGCAGTGTTGTTGACACAGGAAGTGTTGTGCAGTGTATTCTGAAACAGAGAAGTGTGTGTGCAGTGTAGTTGAACAGAGAGTGTGTGTGCAGTGTGGTTGAAACAGAGAGTGTGTGTGCAGTGTAGTTGAACAGAGAGTGTGTGTGCAGTGTAGTTGAACAGAGCGTGTGTGTGCAGTGTAGTGAACAGAGAGTGTGTGTGGAGTGTAGTGAACAGAGAGAGTGTGTGCAGTGTAGTTGAACAGAGAGTGTGTGTGCAGTGTAGTTGAACAGAGAGTGTGTGTGCAGTGTAGTTGAACAGAGAGTGTGTGTGCAGTGTAGTTGAACAGAGAGTGTGTGTGCAGTGTAGTTGAACAGAGAGTGTGTGTGCAGTGTAGTTGAACAGAGAGTGTGTGTGCAGTGTAGTTGAACAGAGAGTGTGTGTGCAGTGTAGTTGAACAGAGAGTGTGTGTGCAGTGTAGTTGAACAGAGAGTGTGTGTGCAGTGTAGTTGAACAGAGAGTGTGTGTGCAGTGTAGTTGAACAGAGAGTGTGTGTGCAGTGTAGTTAATCTCAAAATAGAAAATAAAACCGAACTAAAAAGTCAAATATAAACAAGTTGACAGGGAAAGATACAAATCTGTAGACTGTCAAATAAACACAATGAAGGGCCAAATTACAGCTTATTATTGACATTATGTTTGAAAGGAATAGCATATTAAATTAAATATAATTGTAAAATTACAGTGTGAACAAAATCCAAGTTATAAGTAATAAGTCCAGTGATGTACTGTGATTGGTGCGTTGTGTAAATCCTCACCTGTGATTCGTCCGTTAGCCTCCATGGGCGGTTGCCAGCTGATTAGAATGGCGCGGGGCCGTCCCTCCCGACTGATCACTGTCAGGTCTTTGGGGGCAGAACTAGGAGCTGAACATAATGGAAAGAAAAAGAGCGCAGATGATTATGAGCAGTACATGATGACACATCTTCAGGTTCTACGCATCCAAGGTCAACCAGAGTTTATAGTTTAGGAAATCATATTTCGTGGAACCAAACAACATCAGTGTGCATGCTTTTTGGAAATGTGTGTCGGACGCCGTCACCTATTCTCTTGTGGCTTCAGAAAGTTTGAAACCCAGAATTAGACCCCTCAGCGTCTGTTTGCTGAGACTTTCTTGTATTCCAGTAACTTAGTTTGAACTACAGGAAACTGTTTCCTGTTAGTGCCCCTGGTGTGAAGATGTCATGCATTCAGCAGCGCCTCAACAGGACTCAGGTCTGTTTCTGCTCAGCTGTCACCATGGAGTCACAGGTGGAACTGAGCAGTACCAGGACAGACCTCACAGCGCTGGATAATAAGTAAGTTGAGGTTTGAACACTCAACGCTGTCTTCAGTTTATATTCAATGCTGTAATAGTGGATAATGACTCTGCCTGATCGGATTAGAGTAACTGTAAACCCAGTTTGAAATAAAATTCGACATTTGTACATTTCAGAACAGGGAGCATTATCCTCATGTAACTAAACCCAAATCAAAGCATTTTTTAAATGCTGTTAATGTAGTGTTCAGTCACATGACCGCCTGCAAACTTTCTAAATTGCTAATTTACCAGTTCAGAATGTTTTCTTTTTCTTTCGCAGAACTTTCTTCACGGTTTAAAATGTAAATGGAAGTAACAATGTGTACCGATGGGGTATCACTATATCATATACATCATTAGGGGTTTTCCTCTGGGGAATCTAATGTCATTAGGTCCTGTGCACTGAAACAACGGAAACGTTGGCTTTAATTACATGTATTATGTCAACAAATGTCACATAACTGTATCAGGTTTGTTGAAAGCAATAATATCAAGTTGAAATAAAACATATTAGGTTAAACTTAATTATATTGTTTTCGACTAGCCTTACACAGTTAGATGGTGAGAGATTTGCTGAGACCAAATGATATCTCCATTATCTCCAAGGCTCTCTCTGGCAGCAGGTTATAACCGACATGTTCTATCAAATGTCCTCAGCTGGTGTCTTCTGGACAGCGAATACTGAACATTAGGCAGAGGAGTGCAGCTGCAGTGGAGGCAGCTTGTTCTATGTCTTCTGTGAATGTGGTCAGTGTGTGTGTCCAGAGCTGTGGAGCACTGAGGGGCTGAGTTGGCTCCGTCTGCTCGCTCTGAATTTCAATGTAATCCAGCGGCCCCGGGGGGCAATGTCGTTCACGCTTAATTGGGTGACGAATCTGACAAACATGATTGTAAACATCCTGAAAGGATACCTTGACATTCTGATTTGAGTCTGTGGCTGGGTTTCACTGTTGCAGACAATTGCTTTTTTAGCAGGGTTTCTGCAGTACACCTCACTGAACCCAACAGCTTTTCTGACCATTTTTAAACCACTCATTACAAGTTATCACTGTTCAAGGAAAGAAAAGTTCCACCCACATATTGTTTTGGTGAACAGCAGTTGTTCCCTGCATGTCAGGCAACACACTCTCCACTTTAAAATCACTTTATTAAAACTGAAAAAATAATCAACCAATTACTATAATTCTAAAATATATATTATTCTGAAATGGACCAATCTGCACAATGACTACTTTTACTTTTGGTACTTTAACTATACTTTGATGAGAATACTGTTCTTCTTTTACTTGAGTAACATTATGAATGCAGGACTTTGACTTGTATCAGAGTATTCCCCCACTCTGGTACTTCTACTTTAACTCAAGTAGATCTGAGTACTTCTCCCCCCTCTGGCAGCTTCATGCATGCTTCACCATCATTGGCTCATGCTGTTTAGCCACTAGCTGACGTCCAGTCACATTCCTGCATGCATAGAGCATCACATGACTACCTCACATGTCTCATGTCCTCTCCCACAGCTCTCTCTTTCACTCAATCCTCTTCAGTAAGTGCTAACCTTTGGAATGATTGATTTAACATTTCATGTTCATATATGATTCTAACCATCTCTGATTCTGCACCATCACTCGTTCCTTAGAGAGATTGGTTCTACAGCAGAACTCTTGTTGCTGCTCACACTGCTGAGAAGCTTTTCCGTGCACCAGCTGTGATACTGTGTGCTACTAATCTACACAGTATACATTTGGTCCAAATTGACCAACTACAACACTACACTACAAATGCTGTAAACAATGTCTCAGATGACTGGTTTCATGAATAACTGCAGTGAAAATACAAAGAATAGACACTATACTCCAAAATGAACATGGTTGTCATGTGGTTGTGTACTATCTGATGGAAGAGGGTAGGGTAACCCTTTCATTCCCGATGGCCATCGTTTTTGACCGGGAACACCAACATTCAATGAAAGTGCTGATCAGCAAGTTTATATGTTCACATTCCTACTGTGGAGTATATCATAAGGCCTTGAGACAATCAAATGTAAAACACAATATTTATCATTTATTAAAGTGGTAAATGAGTCAGATCTGACCCGAACACGACAAGGGGGAGATGCCGGTTTGGATGGGGAAATAAAAGTGTGGCCCCCGGCCTCACAGGAGATCTGTTGTGCCAGTGGGTCCTCAATAGAAACACAAGTGTGTGTGTGTGTGAGTGACACACCTACCTGCTTCATACGTTGTTGCGTGCGCTGTCATACTCCACGTACTGGACTTGCGACCTTTGGTTACCATGACAGCGAACTCGTACATGGTGTTTGGTTTGAGGCCGGTGACAGTGTGGCTGAGCGCCGTGGTGTCTGCAGACTGGAGGAAACGAGTTGTACAATTGAGATGGTTTTAGATTTGAACTGAAGGAAATGGTTAGGTGTTTTTTAACACAAAACATTAAAGCTGCTGTTACATTTATTCTATACCTTATATAAAAACATTGGAGACATAATTAAAAGAATAATACCAAAGAGTATTATGGACACACTCAGTCTGTTCTTGTGTTTACTTCAGATGTATTCTTCAGCCTTCAATATCAGTTAATAGAAATAAACCCTGGCAGGTGCAGACACTCAGGTGTATGTTCACTTTCAGAACAGACTTCTGTTGGTCTTCTTGGCATCAAATCAAGTTTTGTTTATATAGCACAATTTTAAACGATTTGTGGTGGAGCCAAAGTGCTGTACTTATAATAAAAATTAGCCTACATTAGAGACACTTTACAGCAAATACAACAGCACAGATTGTTCAGAATATCAGTATGAGAAAAACGACACCCTCTGTCCTTAGACTCTCTGTCCTTAGACCCTCTGTCCTTAGACCCTCTGTCCTTAGACCCTCTGTCCTTAGACCCTCTGTCCTCAGACCCTCACATCGTACAAGGAAAAACTTCCAGAGAAAAACCCACAGTTTAAAGGGAAAATGGGAGAAACCTCAGGGAGAGCAACAGAGGAGGGATCCCTCTCCCAGGACGGACAGACGTGCAATAGATGCCGTGTGTAAATCCAAGAGATAATACATTTTACAGCATATGTTGGGAATGTTAGGAAATGCATGTGTCTGTAATAAGAAGATGAATCCACGAGGATGTCAGCTACAATCCTGTGGAGGCCGTCAGGGAAGCAGCATGGCGAGACCCAAGGCAGGACCGCAGAGACAGGTTCAGCCACGACCCAGACATTCTCTCCATGCCGTGGATTTCAGGATAAGAAAGAAAGACTCCCCTCTCCGTCTGCCTGCAGTTTATTAAGGTGAGCACACTGTGTGCCCTGGTATAGATTTCCTATCTCCCTGGTTTTTCAAGCATACTTCAGATTATGAAGTCCAGAGAAGAAGAGAGATCTCACCAGCGAACAAGAAAAAAATGACAAGACCAGTTTTTGTCTTGGTTTCAATACAACCAAGAGTAATCCAGGTAATGTTTAACCCTGTTACTGCCAAACAATCAAACTCCTTGTTTCTGTCAGCTGGGGATTATTTCTTAAGAAATGTGTTGATGAACAAAAGATCGATTCTCCATGCTCAGATCCATGTTTCTCTGGTGTGAAATTGATGCTCCTTGAATAGTGTTTACCGAAGAGGAGGGAGCGGGAGGTTCATGGTGTGCTCTGCTAACTTGTTCACAAGTTGAATCATAGAGGGGCATGATAAGTACATAGGATACACTTATGGAATTCATTGCAGACATAAAACCTTGTGTGTTGAGTGTTGAGCTCATAAGAGAGCAGAGGCGTGGCATTGTTGTGCAAGTCTCACATGGCAAACAGGTTCAGGTAACCCTGCCCCCTGACAGAAGGCAGGGTTACCTGATGTACCCAAGGCTTATAAAAAGCATATTTCTAACATCTGGGATTTGGGATATTGAGTGATTCAAGTCAAAAGTTCAAGTGATGTCAGAAATTGTAATTTGGAATAACTTTTATGTTTTTTATAATTTGGGCATGCTCTCTATTTACTAGTGCTTTGTTTTTTGTCTCCATCTTCTCCTTTGCTGTAACAACGTAAATGACGAATAAAATAATTCTGATTCTGATTAGTAAGTCAAGTCAAATCTAAATCCAACACAGTCATGACTGTCTCACACCTGGCTGAGGTTAGACTAACGAGTGATGGGGAAGCTGGGCTCACCTTGTACTTCCCGCTGGTGGAGTAGCTGGTCTTCCACTTGACGGAGTAGTACCGGACCTCAGACGCCTTCTGGTTCTTGGTCATGGAGTTGTCGGCCCAGGAGACACGGACCGAGTCCGAGGAGAGAGCCACGGCTTGGACCCCGACTGGGGGGATCATGGGAGTACTGGTGTCAGGCATGGGAGTGGGGTATTTATCAAAGAGGTGGAAGTGGTCATCCTCAGATGGGTCTATAGGGTCTGGGGGCGGTGGGGTTAACAGGACCAGGGTAATTCATGAAATGATTCCGTGTAATGAATGTGTGATAATGAGGATTTTTATAAGTATGAAACAAGCATTAGTTTGGTTTGTTAAGTGGTCATTTACACGAGAGACAACAACATAAGAAACACACAAGATGAGATTCAAGTGAGGAGGGGAGATGCAGCAGGCAGCCATGAGAGGAGGGAGGGAGGGAGGGAGGTGGGTGGGTGGGTGAGGGAGTGAAAAACAGGAGAGAAGAGGAGAGAAAGAGACACAGAATAAGAAGACAGTGGAAGGTAAAGGCTGTACCTAAACAGGAAGTGGACGCTCATGTGAGGGTTAACGTATGAAACACGTTGAGACACGTTCAGAAGTACATCAAACTGATAGCTAAACCAAAGAAACTGAAAACAGTTTTTAAAAAAACTAAACAAACCTGTATCACAAGTGTGACACATTCAACATTTGCATATTTTAAATACATTTACATTTACTTGGTCACTTACTCTTACAGCTTATTGTATCGTCAGCTTTGTCCTGACTTGTATACTGTAGTTGACTTCATCCGCATTGCTTGCACATTGGTCAAGCAACATTCTCTCTCTGTTTCTTCTTGCACTAATTTTGTATTCATGTATATGTATTTAGGTTGCATTGTTGGAGGATTCTAGGACTTAAGATGTTCATTGCCATAACTACACTTTAGCTACTGTGCATATGATAATAAGGCCTTTGAATCCTGATTTAAAAAATCAAGAAGAAATATGTACTTTCATATTGTAATCACATAGTAAGTGGTGTTTCACGGTCATGAAATAACGTTTTTCGAAGGGGTTTGTCAGCCCTCATATCAGTTCACATGTTGACGGCTTTTGAGCAAATGAAGCCAGATGCTGCCTTCGCAAGCTTTCAGAAATGTGAACACGATTAGACACCTTCTGTTAATCCAATGTGTGAGTATTTGAAAGAGTAGCTCTTCTGTGAACAAATGAAAAAGTACAAAATTGTAAAATCAATTCTGATTTCTGATGTGCAACAGCTGACCACCTCACAAGAAGTGTTCATGTTAACCAGGAAGTGAAGGAGCATGTGAAGGCAGCATAACATTAACAGATGCTATAGAGCTGGAATGAGCAGAGATTTAGATAGCAACCACAATCTAAATCACATCAGTCAAATTGATAGCGCTGATTCTGTTTCACTGAAGCCAGAGTCCTTGAAATCAACTCCCCACTTCATTTGACTTTCTGGCAGTTGATGAGTAATAAGGTGACAGCAACCAAATGTTTCTGACTGACTCAAGGAGGAAAATAAAAGATGCCTAAAACCTACAAAACTTAAGTCAGCAATTTATTGTGTTCAAATAAAACAAAAATAATACTGGGAAATCTGACAAAGACACAGATAAGTTGAAAAAGAAAGACCCTTGTCTGATCCAGCCGGGTGGACATCTCAGATGTATTCAGATGTCCAGCACTGATGGCTGTGTCCCAATGGGGACGTCTTCTTTCTACAAGTCTAACTAGCTAACCGAGCTAATGGCTGGTAACTTAGACAGCCACGTCAGATCAGTGTGCACATTTGTGTGCGGTGGTGGAAAGGTCCATAGGGACTTGGCTTGGCAACTGGAAGGTCACCGGTTCAAGTCCCCGAAAGACCAAGTGCTACCGAGGTGTCCCTGAGCAAGGCACCGTTCCCTACACGGCTACCCGGGCGCCGTACATAATGGCACTGCTCATAACACTGGGATGGGTCAAATGCAGAAGGTACATTTCCCCTCGGTGGGACGATTAAGGGTATAATAAAAAAAAAAAACACTTAAAAACAACTTGTGTCTAGTTGGAAATATATCTGTATGTATTCAAGTTAGTTCGATTGTTGTGAACAACATAAATTACTCAAATCATGAATGTTTTTATTTGTGGATGATGAAAAACACAATTCCTCTCAGTCAGGCATTGTGACTGTGTTGAGAACATGTGCATGAACTATCCATAATTGTTACCACTTGAAGGTCCTGCGCTGTAGAGACCACATCAGCCCCTGATCTGAAGAATGAGAGAGACCACTGAGCGAGCCAGACTGAACTGTGCTGGAGAGAGAGGCCCAGCTGCAGGGGGAGGGAGGAGGTGATGGAGCGGGGGGGCACTGCAGCAGACTGTCGTGGTTAAGCTGCACGTCCAGCATCACAATAAAGCTCCGTTAGGACAGAATACTGTCTCTGCAGTGTGTGGGCGGCCAGGCGGAGACCAGGCAGTAAATTAACGAGAATCCCACCGTTAACGAGACCTTTTTTAAAGCTCTCGTAAAAAGCTCTCCAGCAGCCTGCCACCGTAAACTGACTGAGGATTCAGCCTGTCCTGTCCAAAAGTGTGTGCGTGTGTGTGTGTGTGTGTGTGTGTGTGTGTGTGTGTGTGTGTGTGTGTGTGTGTGTGTGTGTGCGTGTGTGTGTGTGTGTGTGTGTCACTGTGGATGACCTTGTCAGAACAGTAATGGCTTTTAGTTTCTGCCTCAGCCCTCAGGGTCTCAGCGTATCAAGTCCAGACTGTCACAGTAACTCCACTCCAGCACCACATACGTGTATGTGTGTGTCTGTGGAACTGCATATATGTTCAGATACTGTGTTCCTTTAGCACTTCAAGGAGATGCGGCTGTGATGACAGCTCTCCACTTCATGAAAGGCCCCATGTCAGCTGCCAGGCTGCAGCTTGCTTCATACACATTTTCTATCTTAACTTAAAGGAAATGAAACATTATATTTTGCTTATTTTCACAAAAAGACTGTGTGGTTGTGTGTGGGCTATGCTATCTGACCCAGGTGGTCATATAAGAGTTTTTTGTAACACTTTGTTTGGGCAACCAGTGCTATCACAGTGAGTGACAGCTATGACAGGGGAAGACAGAAGGGATAACATACAGCCAGTGGCGGCCAGCCCATGGGGGCGCCACCCCCTCTTCCCACATTGTGGGAATTGTCATTCAAAATATTTTAATATTTTAATTAAAACGATTTTTTAACATTTCTTTTTTAACCTGTTGCACCGGCAACATCTTGCAAGAACCAGCGTCTGTGGGCTTCTTAAAATGTAACAACCTATTAATGTGTCATACCCACTTAACGGGAAGAAACTCAGCTACCTGACGATATGAAAGTTGAGTCACGTGTTTCCCGCTTGGGGCGCAGACATCTTTGCCCATTGACTCTCGTTATAAGGCGTGCATGCACAGTCCGTACCTCTTCAATGCAACAGATAGGAGCAGCTCGGGGTGCACACAAGCTGCGCCCAAAGCAGCTGTTGACACCGCCAACAACTAGGGGGCAGCAGGAGCTCCAGAGTGAGAGATTGACGTTTGAATGAAAGAGAGTTCGATGGAGACGGAGTGTGAACAAAACTAGATAGAGAATATGGAGAAGGAAAATGATGTTTAATCACTTAAAGAAACCCCCTTTGAGAGGAGGACACTGGAGGGAAAGCTGAGAGTGAAAGAGCTCGGACCTGATCAGCCTGACATAGGCAGGAGTTAAGGACAGAGGAAGGCAGTATACGTGCTCTTTTTCAAGGAGCTGGTTTAGCAAGAAGGCACCAGTGCTATATTTAGCTTCCCCTGCCTCCCTTTTCAAACGTCAGTTTGAAAAGGTAGTTTCAGAGCCCAAAGGCTTGACGTTGTTGTTGTTGTTGTTGTTAGTTGGATGGTGGGAGATTCCAGCGAGGTATGGATACAAATAAATGTGTTTTAAACAGCAAGCCAAGCACACAGCTGATGCTGACAGCCCCGCTCCTGCCACTCGCTTGCGGCAGACCACGCTTGAAAGTTTTCCGGGGAGACGCCTGGACACGGCGTCTACGAGCAGCAAGCTTTCAACAGCGATAGCTAAATGGGTGACTACAGCTTAATACTGTGGAGGACGAGGGGCTGTGTGAGATCATTCGGATCGCATCCAACGTGTCGACTGCACATCACAGCGCATTGTTTTGACCCACAGTGGGAACTTCAGTCTCATGCTTTGACTGAAGATGAAGACAGAGGAGCGGCATTTCGCCGACAACTGTAAACAGGCTTGTCTGTTTGAGCAACTGGCTCAGTGCAGAGAAGTACACAGGGTTGGGAGAGAGTGTAAGAGAGAGAGAGCTTCCAGGTTGTTGTATTGAATATTCAGGAGAATATTTGTCATTGTTCCAATGATAAACAAACATTTGCATAAAGCATATTTGTCCACTCATATGTTGAGTAAGTATTCAAACTTGAAAAATATTCCTCTAAGGTACATTTAGAACAGATACAAAATGTGCGATTCATTTGCGATTAACTATGAACAATCATGCGATTAATCGCGATTACATATTTTAATCGACTGACAGCCCTAAATATGACATGTGTTTTGAGTTTGTGTGTAAGTTTGCTTACATTTTGGTAGAGCCCCCCTGGAGAAAAATGCACCAGCCGCCACTGGATGCAGCATATGATTTTGAACTGCTTCATTAAATGCGGAAGAACAATAATCATATAATCATAATCCAAAGCAATTTATTTGGATATCTCTGACCATGTGCCTGCAGTGTGTCCCAGAGTCTACCTCCCACGCCTCTCCTCCTGTCCCCATGTGTCCTATCTCTCTGTCTCCATCTCTTCCTCTTTCTGCCAACATTCATTTCCCATTGCTACTTACATTCTCTTTAAATTAGCAACCACTAAAATCCATCAAATGTTTCTCTCCCTCTCTTTGCTGTGTCTCTGTCTGAGATCCATATGTTTAATCCATATTCAACCTTTATCTACTCCGTCTTGTTCTTCTTCTTTTAACTCCATCCTTCCTTCCTATTTTCAGGAGAACAAGAATGAGCTAAAACAAACCTTTTTTGAAAAGTTTCACCATGAAACCCTGCTGTCCTGCAGGTCAGTAGGCTGTGGTGAGCGCTGGGGTTCTGGTGTCCATGTGACTATCATCATGAGCGTTGACAAGCCAAGGAAATGTGACATTTTTAGGAGAGTAATAAAGGATTTATATCATCCGCAGGCTGCTGGGTGAGTGGAGGAGAGCCGGCTGTTTCATTCATAAGATGAAACTTGGCTGAGAGTTGGATGTGTTTCATTTATCTTACTTCTACAGCCCATAGTGTGCAGGGAGAGCTAATGAGGCTCTCTCTCATTCACACACACACTAACACATGCAGTACTAGCATTGGGTGTAAGGCATCACACACCCCATACATAAATAGATACACACACACACACATCTGTGACTGATCTGTGGACCTTTTCCTCTGGATGAATATTTCAGGACTCAGCTGTTGGATCAGATTGAGTGTCTGACAGACTGTCAATTTCAAATATTTTCACCCTAATCAAAACCACAAGTAGCCGACAAACTTCCTAAAGACATGATAAATATTAACTTCCACACTTCTGGGAAATATAGTATACATCATGTACCAACAACCAAGACATCTGTATTTGTTTATCACTGCTGCTGCTCCTCATGAGAACTCATGAACCCATACCAAAAGTAGAATAACCTGCACTGTTTGTACGTACTCATGACTTGCACCATATTGTACTTCCAAATGTTCATGCAAATGTGTCTGCACTTAGAATAGAAGGGATGAAACCCTGAATAGAAGCGATTCTGTGTGCAGAGCACACAGCACACACAGTGACATGTGTTCTCTGTGTTAACCTATCCTAGTACTAGGAGCAGTGGGCAGCTAGCAAAGGGAGTGGGGGGGTGTTGTCCAGTGCCTTGCTCAAGGGCACCACGGCAGGGCAGGAGGTGAACTGGGACCTCTCCAAGTACAAGTCCACACTGCATATTTAGGTCTGGTCGGGGACTTGAACCGGCGACCCTATGGCTCTCAGTCCAAGCCCCTACTGACTCAGCCACTGTCGGACCAATTATACATTGTATATATGTAAACACATTCATTTAAATTAATACTGTTAAATATTGTACATAATTGTTTGCTATTTCTTACACTTCATTACTTTCACTATTATTGTTATTAGTATATTATTATGATTATTATTATTATAATCATCGTCCTTGTATGAATGAATATCTGTCCTGTCCTGTGTATCACCCTTGTTGCTGTTGGTGCTCAGAAACCTGAATGTCCTACAGGGATCATTAAAGGATATCTTATCCTATTTGATCTAATAGCACCAGTCTATTACTAAGGCTGCCAGCAGCTACAGTTATTGCAATCACTGCAGCTATTACCACCGATTTTTGTAGTTTTTTAAAACGCATTTGGTGAAACAATTTGAAATGCCACAGAGAGGGCACTGCCTCAGAGATGCTCTCCGGCCACAGAGCATGTTGAGCTGTCTCATCTCTCCCCATAGTGTGGCAGTGAGCCTTCTCCATCTCTGCAGCTCAGCGCAGCCTGTCCCAGCTTCAGAGGCGTAGCTTTGTGCAACAACTGCTACTAACACTGCTGCATTGCTAAAGCTAATCCTAGTTATACTGCTGCTGCTAATGGAGTGGGGATCAAGATAATCCTATTGAACGTAAACAGGAGGAAATATTCCTGCATTTGTTTGCCTTGAATAATAATACTCAACTCTTTGCCAGCCACTCGTGACAAGCATCAGCAACTGGGAATTGTTTTTTCCTGGTGACTAAGCTAACAACCACATGTTGTAGCTAAGGCAAGGCAAGGCAAGTTTATTTATATATCACCTTTCAGCACCAGGCAATTCAAGGTGCTTTACAAAAATGAAAGCCATTCAGACAAAGGCATTTAAAAACAGTAAAAGATAATAAAAGAAACATTAAAAGAAAAACAAAAAATGAAAGACATTAAGAAAATGGCATTTAAAATCAGTCATTAAAAAGAAAAGCTAATAAAATAAACAATAAAAGATTATAAGTTACAGTGCAGTCTAAGATATGAATAGTTCAATTCTTTAGGTTCTTGATTTTTAATTTACTCAAAGAACCTCCCTTTGGAAATCCGAACATTTCCGTCCAGATTTTTAATTTAGACAGACTGTTTTCACCATGTTTTGCTCGCATGGCATGAATCCGGCCCGCCGAATATTGGTCCAAAATTGTCCAAATTATAGTAAAGACCGCATTCATTTTGCCTTTTTCCTGCAATACCCGGCATTTCAGTTGATCCCACTAGATGGCGCACTCTAGACACAATTTACCTTTGCTAGAGTTTGGTCTATTCTCTCAGCTGGCCCCACTCGGCAACCCAGCAAGATCGGCGAATACAAGTTGTAACAAGCAGTAGTGCTGAGCAAAGTGACTAGAACGCGACCACACACTTATAAAAAACACTTATATAAAGTCAGGCAACACTAACCAGGCTTAGTGTGAATCTGTTTATTTGACCTTACTTTAATAACCATCCGTTCACTGTTATTGACCATTGTGAAGAGGCAGACGTTTTCCTTTTGTTTTGTATTATTGCAAATATCGGATGGAATCAATACATGGGCTACATGTGGCCATCACAAGTAAAATCATAACAAAAACTACACCGGTAAAATATGCGTGTAGAAAACGGCTTATGCCACAATATGATAGCAACAAGTAGTCAAGATAGTCTGATTAGCTAACATCACCTGTAGAATGCCAGAGAAACGTTCATAACAGCGTTGTGATGCCAAACAGCTTTCAGACTAAAACACATTCACTTATGGGGATCAGTGTTAATTTCGTTGACTAAAACTATGACGAATTATGTTCGTCAACGACCTTTTTTTCCATGACGAAAACGAGACGATCACGAGACGGCACCGACGGCAGTAAACAATAACTGCAATGAAATCATTATGCAATATCGTTGACGAAAAGTGACGAGACGAAAATGTAGTTTACTAAATAAAAACTATGCCAAAATCTCTCTTAGGCGCATTCACACCGCAGTACATTTCCCACAAAGGTTCATGCGAACTTAGTTCATGCGAACTCTTTAGTTCGCATGAACTAAGTACAGATCGCGTTCACACCGGAAAAAGTCTCTGGGGGTGGATTAGGCAAATGAAGCCGCTGACGTCACTTCTTCTTCTGCTTTGGGTTTACTGGCAGGCTACAAACAACTTCACGGCGGATACTGCCGCCCAAAGTCCCCGGCCGGAAGTCCCCGGAGTTGTAAGAGGACTTCAGTAGAAGTTGCTGGGACTCCCAGCAGCTTCTACTGAAGCCTTCCGAGTAAATCGCCAGAACGCCGACACCTCCTCATCTCCACCGCTCCCATGTTTTATTTTGTGTTGCCATAAGTTAGTCTCTCTGCGTTTCTGCGCTGGGCTAATGCTAATGCTAATAATGCTAATGCGAGGATAATAAAATGGCGGCTTCACAAAACTTTTTGGAAGTTTTACGGGGCGTGGTTTGCAATCCGCCCAGCCAATCAGAAATATAGCTCTTTTCTCACAAAAGAGCCACTCGAAAGTCCCTGCTCTCTAGCAGGGACTTTCGAGGGGGTAAAAAGGTTCACATGAACTACTTTTAGTACCGGCTCTTTTTGGTGTGAACGCGATAAAAGAGTTCTCATGAACTAAGTTCGCATGAACCTTTGAGGGAAAAGTACCGCAGTGTGAATGCGCCTCTTTACTTTGGTTGACGAAAAATGAGGAGACGAAATATTATCAAAGATAACGTTACTTTTCTGATTGTCAGTTTTTCTCCCAGCAGTTCCATTTCCGGTGCTGCGGCAGGGCAGCAGCTGTGTGTCTGTGGTGCGCGCGGCAGTACATTTGAATTACACCGGGCAGCGGCACACTGTGAACTGTCAGGAAGACTCGGGTCTAACTCATGGTCTAACTCATGGTCTAACTAACCTTATTTAACAGAAAATAAAATGGCAACAACAGGGCTTGGGAGCAGTGGTCGCACTCGCGTTAACCGAAAACCCCCCCGTCAGCGCGAGTGAGTGATAAATTGTGCACTCCACGGGTAATAATGGATTATGACGGAAATCTTATGATCCTGTCCGTCAAAATGACTGACAACGAAAAAGTCAAAAGCCACCACTGCTTGGGAGAAAGAAACTATTTGATATTTGGGCCCATTTTCGCTGCAATGAGGCGGAGAAAAAAAGCGAATGCATTGTTTCATCAGAAGGGAAGCAATGTGGCCATAACACAGCTGGTAAAAACACCACAAACCTGACCAGATACTCTCTGCAAAGCTTCTTAATCATTCAAACTGTGTTTTTCATCAAATAAGGACAAGATATAATCTTATTTATTTATATATATATATACTAAAATGACAAATTATTGGTTTTGGCTAGACTAGTTTGACTGAAATGTTCTATATAATCTGATGACAAAAAAATACTCAACAGTTTTTATTGACAAAAAGTAGACTAAAATAATTAGTTTTCTTTGACTAAAATAAGACTAAAATGCTCAATGCTCTAAATAAAAACAGGATGAAGGTGACTAAATATGACTAAAACTAAAAAGGAAATTTAACACAGGACTAAGACTAAAACTAAATAAAAAAATAGCTGACGAAATGAACACTAATGGGGATGGGGGATATTTATCAGCTGCTTGTGTGACAGTCAGACAATGAAAACTTTACAGCGGCCGCTGCCGCGAGTTAACGGGAGAATAAACTCCGGTAGACGAGCAGCACTGCAGCGGGCGGTAATGCAGCTGAACCACATTAATAAACAATACACCACGGCACTCTGGAGAAAGGTACAAGGTATCATGCAGCGCGCTAAACAGTGGGCAGGGCTTCAGGTGATTATGCAGCAGCTGATCTCTCTCTTGCGTCCGGTTACACTTCACTCGCGTTTATGTCCATATCGATCAGATCCAGCTCTCATGATCGTCCTTTTTAGAGAGCACAGATCAAACTATTAAGAGTGAATATCGGCCGATAATGATCGGCGGCCGATAATGATCGGTGGCTAATCGATCGGAGCATCCCTAATTATTAGCGGACATTTTGACCGGCAGGTTTTGAATTTACCGGTTTTTATTACATTTTAACAGCTAAAAACCGGTAATTACCGGCTAACGGAAACCCTGCTACAGAAATCTCAAATCCATCTCACCTTCAGCAATCACTGCCTCCATTACCTGCAAGATGTCTGTCTCCCCCCCCCCACTTTCTGAAAACCCATCTGAACTTGTGGACTATTATAACAGCACCCTCTCCTTCTGTCTCAATGAACTGGCCCCACAAAAACAAAAAATGTCTCTTTCATACACTCCGCCCCCTGGTATACCCCCGAACTCCGCCAAATGTCTCTTTCATACACTCCGCCCCCTGGTATACCCCGAACTCCGCCAAATGAAATCAAGGAAACGTCAACTTGAACACCAACACAAGAAAACCACACTAACAACCATCTTCAAATCTACAAAGACTATCTCCAGCAGTACAGTAATGCACTCAAAGCAGCCCGGTCTAATTACTACTCACAACTGATTCAGTCTGGCTCCAGCAACCCCAAGCGTCTGTTCTCCACCATCAGCAAACTTCTCAAACCCTGTGACAACGCCACCTCATCCTTCACCACCGAACAGTGCAACTCCTTCCTCTCGTTTTTCCAAACCAAAATCAGCAACATTTACAGCAATCTGACACCATCATCAGCACCCCCCACCTCCCCTCCTGGCTCCCCCCCCTTCACCTCACAGCCCCTGTCCCACTTCTCATGACTGGAATTAACTCCACCTGAACACTTGACCCAATGCCCTCCAAATGTGTTAAAGAGAGCCTTCCTGCCATCTCCCAACTCATCGCCACCATCATTAACTCCTCCCTCAGATCTGGATCAGTTCCCCCCTCTCTCAAACTGGCTGCTGTCACACCCATTCTCAAAAGACCTGGACTCACACCTGACATCATGTCCAACTTCCGGCCCATCTCAAATCTCCCCTTTCTGTCAAAAATACTTGAACGTGTCGTTGCCTCACAACTAAAATCTCACCTCAGCTCCAATGATCTCTTTGAGCCATTTCAATCCGGTTTCCGATCAAAACACAGCACAGAAACAGCTCTTCTGAAAATCACAAACGACCTCTTCCTCTCCTCTGACTCTGGCAACCTGAACATCCTCATCCTCCTCGACCTCACCGCAGCATTCGACACCATCAACCACACCATCCTGCTGTCCCTCCTCGAATCATCACTCAACATCACTGACACTGCACTCTGCTGGCTGAAATCCTACCTCACCGACAGACATCAGTTTATCAACATCAACAACTGCACCTCCTCCACTGCTCCTCTGTCCCAAGGCGTCCCCCAGGGTTCGGTGCTTGGCCCCCTCCTCTTCATCCTCTACATGCTTCCCCTTGGTAAAATCATTCGTCGCCACAACCTTCAATTTCACTGCTACGCCGATGACATCCAACTCTATATCTCAACAAAAACCATCACTCCCACAACACACTCCACTCTCACCAACTGTCTCTCAGAAATAAAAGCATGGATGCAAACAAACTATCTCCAACTGAATAGTGCCAAATCAGACATCATCATCGGCCCCCCATCCCATATAATAATAATAATAATAATGGATTCCATTTATAAAGCACTTCATATCTGATCTCAGATCCCAAAGTGCTACAAGTAGTCAGCAAGAACAGTATAAATAAACATTACACAACACGGTAGAATTAATAAAAAGCAATACAAAAATAAAAAATAAATAAAAGGGATATAAAAAGGTCTAGGCAAAGGCTCTTTTGAAGAGATGGGTTTTGAGGCCTTTTTTAAAAGCCTCCACGGTCTGTGGTGCTCTCATTTGGTCGGGGAGAGCATTCCACAGACTGGGAGCAGCCGAGCAGAAGGCCCGGTCTCCCATAGTACGGAGCTTAGTCCTGGGGGGTTTGAGGAAGTTGGAGTTGCTGGAGCGGGTGGTCCGTAAGGAGGTATGGGGGGTGAGGAGTTCCTTGAGGTAGGGAGGGGCAGTTCCATGGACACACTGGTGGGTGAGGACGGAGACCTTGAATTCGATCCTTAGTTTCACGGGTAGCCAGTGTAGTGCTTTAAGGATGTGGGTGATGTGATCATATTTGCGCACTCTCATCAGGATCCTAGCAGCGCTGTTCTGAATGTATTGGAGCTTCTGGATGCTTTTGTTAGGGATCCCGATGAGGAGTGCATTGCAGTAGTCCAGCCTGGAGGAGACAAAGGCATGGACCAGCTTTTCGGCGTCAGACAGAGTGAGTGTGGGGCGGAGTTTGGCGATGTTCCTGAGGTGATAAAAGGAGTTCTTGCACAGCTGTTTAATGTGGGCCTCAAAGGTCAGATGGGCGTCCATTTTAACACCCAGGTTGGTGACTATTGAGGAGAGGGTAATGTCCTGGCCGGAGAAGGTGATGGTGGTGATGGTGGATGACCGAACCTGGTGTGGGGTGCCAACTATAATTGCTTCGGTCTTGGTGCTGTTGAGTTTCATGAAGTTTTGCTTCATCCACGCCTGTATCTCCTCCAGGCAGGCAGTGAGTGTGGGTGAAGGCAGGGCTGCAGAGGAGGTAGGGTTGATCCTGAGGTACAGTTGGGTGTCATCAGCGTAGCAATGGAATGATACTCCATGTCGGCTGATGATAGAGCCAAGGGGGAGCATGTAGAGTGTGAAGAGGGTGGGGCCGAGAACTGATCCTTGAGGGACACCACAGGTGACGTTGTGGGTACCCGACTCTGCCTCGCCCAACGAGACATACTCTGTTCTCCCGGTGAGGTATGATCTGAACCAGTCAAGGGGAGAGTCAGAGAGTCCGATGGTGGAGTGCAGACGATGGAGGAGGATGCCGTGATCGACGGTGTCGAAAGCTGCAGTGAGATCGAGGAGGATGAGGAGAGAGGGAGAGCCAGCATCAGCCGTCATCAGCAGGTCGTTGGTGACCCTGACCAGGGCAGTTTCTGTGCTGTGGCCTGAGCGGAAACCAGACTGGAATTTCTCAAATAGATTGTTGGAGTTTAGGTGGTCATGGAGCTGAGCAGCAACTATTTTTTCCAGCACCTTTGATAGAAAAGGAAGGTTGGAAATGGGTCTGTAGTTGGCCAGGACTCCCGGGTCAAGGGAGGGTTTTTTGAGACGAGGTTTGATGACAGTGGTTTTTAGGGCAGAGGGGACATGGCCAGCCTGGAGTGAGAGGTTTACGATCTTAGTGATCATGGGGCTCATGGTACCGATGTACGATTTTACAAGAGCTGAAGGAAGGGGGTCCAGGACACAGGTGGAGGGCTTCATCCTCCTAACGATGCCATCAACCTCTCGCTGGGAGATGTCCGTGAAACAGCGAAGAGGCTGGGTTGTCCCAGGCTGTGGGTCAGCAGTTGTAACTGGAGGTGCAGAGGGGCTAGAGAGGAGGGAGCGGATGGTATCAACTTTGTTAGTGAAGAAGGCGGCGAAGTTGCTACACTGCTTGTCAGTGGAGTCGGAGTGTAGAGGACTTTGGGGTTTGAGGAGGTGGTTTATGGTAGAGAAGAGTTGCTTGGAGTTTCCAGTACAGTTGTTGATGAGGGAGGAGTAGTATTGGGACCGTGCATCTCTGAGGGACTGTGCATAGGCCTTCTGGTGTTCACGATAGGCTAACCGGTGAACAGTGAGTCCTGAGGCCTTGAGCCGCCGCTCAAGGACACGCCCAGCTGTCTTCATTCTCCGCAGTTCGCCGGTGTACCAAGGGGCTGAGCGCGAGAAGGTGACCATCCTGGTTTTGAGGGGGGCGTGCAGATCAAGGAGACTGTTAAGGGACTGGTTGTAATATGCAACTGACTCATTTACTGATGAGAAGTTGGCGGAGGATAGATGCTGGAGGTCCAGGGTCATGGTGTCCAGGTTGATGTTCCTCAGGTTCCTGAAGCGGATTTGGCGTTTGGGCATGCTGAGTGGGGATTGGAAAGAGAGCTCCATAGAGATGGTCTTGTGGTCAGACACCCCCAAGTCATACACTAGCAGATTGCTGATGGGGGCGGAGTTTGTGATGACCAGGTCGAGCGTGTGGCCCTTGGCGTGTGTGGGGACAATAACATGCTGTGTCAGATTGAGGCTGTCCAGAAGTAGCAGAAACTCAGTGGCAAAGTGGCAGGAGGGGGAGTCAACGTGAATATTAAAATCTCCAAGTATGATAATATTGGCAGAGGTTGTGCATAGCGTAGTGAGAAGGTCGTGTATCTCTGGGATGAAAGCTGAGTTGGGTTTGGGTGGCCGGTAGATCAGAAGTATTGTCAGGGCGAAGGGGGGTTTACATTTAAATGCATGGCATTCAAAAGAGGACAGTACAGGCAGGGGCAGGAGTGACAGTTCCAATTCCTTTCGGTAGATGACAGCTAGGCCTCCACCACGACCAGTGCTGCGGGCTTTCTCCAAGTAGCTGTAGCCAGGAGGGCAAGCTTCATTGAGGGTGGAGTAAACCTCTGGCTGATGCCAGGTTTCCGTGAGGCACATGAGGTCCATTTTCTCATCGGTGATGTGGTCATGAATGAAGGATGCTTTATTACTGAGGGATTGTGTATTCAGAAGTTCTATTTTGGCTTTGGAAGATGTGGTGAATCTCTGTAGGGGCCGGAGTAGGCTGTAATCCACTCGACGTTTTCCAGACTCCTTCGTGTGTGGCGGTCTCGCGATGCTCTCCGTGTATTCATGCAGCGGTCTCGCGATGTTTCTGGCGTGATTTGACCCCGCCATGAACGGGCTCTGATGACTCGTCAGATGTGCGACACGACCGCAGACAGAGTGGATGGATGGAATATCTGCAACTCCGTGCTGGGAATATACAGTTTGTCTTCTTCTTTGGCTTCGGTGGATATAGCGAGGCCGACGAAGAAGTCCAAGTTGTTTAATGACTGAGGTGCTGGTTGGAGCGTTGGAGTGGTTGAAACTCAGGAGTTGGGGAATAGAAAACCTCAACATGTCAACAGGTCGGGCGCCGAAGAAGTTTGGTAGCGGTGCTTAGCAGCGAGGGCTAACAGCAACGAGACAGCTGGAAGGCTATCCCGATAGTATACCTCACGTCTGGGAGTGAAACAGAGGATGGGAGAGAGGCAAGCAGTCAGCCGGAAATAGTCGGCGAATTTGGGCGATACAGCAGGTGAGTCCCGACAGTCGTCAGGTCCAAAACCGTCAATAATCACGAGGTTTAAGATATAAAAGCACTTAAACAGACTCAAAGTTTAGCCATATAACTTAAAAGCAGATAAAATAGCTTAAAAGCAGATAAAATAGCTTAAAAGCAGATAAAAACTCTGAGGCGTAGGAGAAGCGGCGAACAAACAAGCGCCAGCGTCCTCTCCTGTCCTCGCGTCACACAGTCAGACCAGAATGCGACGATCAAAGACATCCAGAATTTCAACTTCACCATTGACAGCCACACTCTATCCACCCCCCCCCCTCACATCCGCAACCTCGGAGTCATCTTCGACAGTCAGCTCAAATTCAACCACCACATCAATCACATCACCAGGACCGCCTTTTTCCACCTCAAAAACATTGCCTGTCTCCGCCCATCACTCTCCTCCTGCTGAAACCCTGATTCATGCATTCATCACTTCACGACTCGACTACTGCAATAGCATCCTCTACGGCATACCATCCAACCTCCTCAATAAACTCCAACATATCCAAAACTCTGCTGCCCGCCTCCTCACCCACAGCCGCTCCCGAAACCACATCACTCCCGTCCTCCAGAACCTCCACTGGCTCCCCGTCTGTCAAAGAATCGACTTCAAAGTCCTCCTCATTACTCACAAAGCCCTCAACAATCAGGCCCTCAACAATCAGGCCCCCCCTTACCTCACAGACCTGCTGCACCACCACACACCTTCCCGCTGCCTCCGCTCATCAGAAGCCAACCTCCTATCCATCCCCACAGGCATCAAGCACCTGGGGGACAGAGCCTTCTCCGTCGCTGCACCTTCCCTCTGGAACTCACTCCCACAACCCATCAGAGACTGCACTGACCTCACCACCTTCAAAAAACTCACAAAAACTCACCTCTTCAATTTGTCTTTTAATGTGTGATTGTTTTTGTATTATTTGACTTTAACTTTAACTATATATTTATTTGTTGTTCTTTTCTTTTCAATATATCTGCAAAGTGTTTTTGAGCACCTGTAAAAGCGCTAACAAAATATATCTATTATTATTATTACTGCTTTGTCTTGGGGTGGCTGTACTCTTCCAGCCGCCTCCCTTGTGTTTGTTTTCCCTTTCCCTGTCTGTGTTTGTGTGGGCGTGTTGGCTGTCACTCCTGGCTCCCGGCTCAAACCTCCACCTGCTGCAATCAGCTGTGCACCCTCCCCTACTACACACCTGATTCCCATCAGCATTTACAAATGCCATATCAGCGGAGGCTCCACAACCTGTCAGCGCCAGATCGTTGTTTAACCCACAGTGGTAAAACTCTCAGCCTTCTTAGCCTTCTTCGTATTATTAGCTATTTTCCTAAACACGTATATTCTTCTTACGTGTTCTTCTTGTGCTCCAGGATCACTCTCCGGCCGCCATGCTGTCATCACCAGCCGCCACCAGTCGTCAATTCCAGCCGGATTATTCTCTACGCTCCTCCACCTCAAAATAAACCTTTTTTCCAACACTCTGCCTTGTCCTGCGTTTGGGTCCTATCGGATAACGTAACATGTCTTTATGCTGCTACTGCCACTACTAACCTTAGTACTCATTTTCCTAGTTCTTCTTATACTTCTATAAATGCTGGCTAGTACTGCTTCTATAAGTACAAGTGATAGTATTGCCATTAGTACTGATACAGGATGGCTGTCAAGCAGTCATAGTACATTACCCTCTTATTGTTTCAGTTTTATGAAAGACATAACCTTCATGAACTCAGATGTATCATGTTATCATGTTATATGTGCTGTAAACACAGGATGTGTGTGTGTGTGTGTGTGTGTGTGTGTGTGTGTGTGTGTGTGTGTGTGTGTGTGTGTGTGTGTGTGTGTGTGTGTGTGTGTGTGTACCTGTCAGAGATCGTGTGACGGCGCTTTCGTACAGAGGGACTCCCTCTCCGGCGTTATTGAAAGCCTTCAGGGAGATGACATAGTGCGAGCTGGGCTCTGAGAGACAGAGAGAGAAGAAAAGAAGCACAAAGGGTTAAACATGACATCAGCAGATACTACACAGCACACCATCATCACAGGATTTAAGTCAGATCATTTCTAAATTCATCTTTCTTTCAATTGTACTGCATTCTTTATACATAAGCAATGGATATATATTTGAATGTTTAGCCAATTAATTAATTAATTAGGGAACAATCGAAAGAAAGGTCAAAGGTTAACCAAGGTTTACTTTGTCTTCTTCCAGACGTCTGTAGTGTTGTCTATTATCCTGTTAACTATCATTTTATTCTTCCAAAATATAAATGAAATGCCATTGCTTTTGCATCGTTGATAGCTCGACGACTAATTCTTCTGAAATGGAAGGATGAATCCCCACCCACCCATACTCACTGGATTAGAGATCTGTTGCAGTGTTTGCATCTGGAGAAAATCCGGTCCACTCTGAAGGGATCTACTGATAGATTTGATAAGGCCTGGCAGCCATTGATCACACACGTAGAGAAGTGCAAGCTGGACTTAACTCTTTAAAGAAGAGTGTGTATAGATTTGAGTGTTGCTGAATCTGGGCTACCATTTCTAAAGGAATACAGTACATTTAGTATATATTTTGTCTTTTTGTTTGTCGTTTGCTTTGTATGTTTTTATTTATTTAATTTGTGTGTCAACTGTGAGAACGTGTACATTTATCTCATTTACTCTGTTTATTTTCTTTATTTTTTATTTCATGCTGGGGTGGGGGCTATATTTGATCTGCTTGTTGGCAGTCTGGTTTAAATGTGCACTGTTGCAACAACAGTATGTATTTGACTGCTCAATGACATTCTATATGATTTTTCTTTGTAATGAAAACTTTCAAAAATAAAGTGTTAAAAAAACAAAATAAATAAACTAACCTTAAAAAAAACAAAAAAAACCAATAATTTTATTAAGATTTTCTTACCAAATATATTTGTTCGAATATCATATTTAGAGTTTCTTTTTGTTTTTTACATATAATTGTTATACAATACATGATTGTCGCTAAAGGCATTGTCTCTACATTACAATAAAGTATAACAAATAATCAATCCATCCATCCATCTTCTTCCGCTTATCCGTGGTCGGGTCGCGGGGGTAGCAGTTCCAGCAGAGAGCCCCAAACTTCCTTTTCCCTGGCGACATCAACCAGCTCTGACTGGGGGATCCCAAGGCGCTCCCAGGCCAGCGAAGAGATATAATCCCTCCACCTGGTCCTAGGTCTACCCCTTGGTCTCTTCCCAGCTGGACGTGCCTGGAACACCTCCCTAGGGAGGCGCCCAGGTGGCATCCTAACTAGGTGCCTGAACCAGCTCAACTGGCTCCTTTCGACGCGAAGGAGGAGCGGCTCAACTCCGAGTCCCTCCCGGATGACCGAACTCTCACCTTATCCCTAAGGGAGACACCAGCCACCCTGCGGAGAAAACCCATCTCGGCCGCTTGTATCCGCGATCTCGTTCTTTCGGTCATGACCCATCCTTCATGACCATAGGTGAGGGTAGGAACGAAAATGGCCCGGTAGACAGAGAGCTTTGCCTTCTGGCTCAGCTCCCTTTTCGTCACAACGGTGCGGTAAAGCGACTGCAGTACCGCTCCCGCTGCTCCGATTCTCCGGCCCATCTCACGCTCCATTGTTCCCTCACTCGAGAACAAAACCCTGAGATACTTGAACTCCTTCACTTGGGGTAAGGACTCATTCCCTACTTGGAGTGGACAGTCCATCGGTTTCCTGCTGAGAACCATGGCCTCAGATTTGGAGGTGCTGATCCATAACAAATAATGTATTCATTAATTTTAATAAAAATTCAAGTTAGTAGCTGTTAGGGAAATAATTGTCCTAGACTCCTAGATATGACGTACATGACCAATCCTGACGTCTGTTTATCTCCTTTAAGGACATAGGCTGCTTCAGCCATAAAGTTATTGTTCCCATTCTGTGACCGGGCAATACTAGGTCACAGATGGTCTGTTGTTGTGGGTGTACTGAGACACTTCCTTCTTTGTTGTTTGTGGACTCCAAGGTATGAAATCTTCGAGGCCATAAGTGACGGATGCAAGTGACTCAGTGTGCCCAACTGTCTAAGCTATCTTATCAAAATATGTTGATCACTCTCTGTGAAACCAGTTAAATGGGCTAACGAGAGAGAGGCGCTCCAGAATTGACGTGGCAACTCTCCCGTGCAGTCTCACCGTGACTGATGTGACTTGTGATGTGAATCTCTCCGGCCGTAACTCCAAATAAACCATCAGTGTTTGACATCAAAAGCTCCTGCTCTACCGTGTCTCCTTCCTGAGTCGGTGACTCCTACTGCATTGCTACACAGAAGTTTCCTCCACAAATTGGCATTGTCGGCAGGATACCAACACATCTTCAGAACTGGTAAGTGTGATTTCAAATCTACATGTGGACATTGCCTTACCAGAATCTGTGATTGACTGTATCCTAAAAAATTACCTGTGAAACTGAGCGGCTGTGTTTCGTTTTTGGTTAATGAACATTTGGGGATAATAAACCCAGGGGATCAGTGTCTGGGGACTCAGTCCTGGCTGATTTCCTCTGTGTGTGCTGCTCGGGGCGGAAGTGTACAAGGGTGGGTGCGTGAGTCAAGGCGCCCCATCTGCAATTCCCCACCCCCTCTGAAACCTCCTAATTCGGACTAAATTGAGCTGGATGAGCTTTGCTGTCACGCTGCTGTTTATTACGAGTTCATGTTTTGTTTGTCTGATTGTTTGTATGGGGGGTCTATATTGGTTTGTCCCGCCGTCTTGTGTATGTTTTGTAACAACTAATAATGAATCAGTCCATAGACAGGGTAAAATGAACTACACTTTAGTTATCCCACCAAAAGTAAATGACTTGAGAAAAACAAATAATATAAAGATGTAAAGCAAAAAATTCAGGTCGTATAAATGTGCTGCAAAATGAAAATAAATAGCAAAAGAGTGTTTTTATGTCCTGCATCTGAGTGTGCAGAGGAAAAAGTAAACAAGAAGCACACTGTTCAGGGTGAGCGCTGTGTAAGAAGAAAATAAGATTATATTGCTTTAAGAATCCATTCTTAAATGGTATTGCTGGTATGTTAAGATATGTTTGTGACCTTGTATAAACCCTATGCCCCGTCCTGCGCCCCGAGACCCTCAGAGACCTGCCTGAGGAGATCAGGGTTGCAAAATCTGTTTTTTTTTTAGGTCAATGTTGTATTATTTGTTTAATTTATTTTTAAATCTATGTATTGTATGGTAATAATGAATACAAACCTAATGTATTGAACTCATTCCGAAACAAAGCAGATAAGACAGAACTAGACTCAGACATAATACTAATTGTTGTTGAAACCTTTTGCGCTGTTGCTGCAAAATGGAAACTTTGCTGATTATCTGTTCCAACTGGCCACTGGAATCAGATAATTAATATAAGTTGAAGTTCAATTGCAGTTTTAAAAAATAGTTCAAATTATTTCTCGTATCAACCAATTGGTCTCCATAGACATTACTAAAATTAAAATAGTTGTTAAACTACTGACAAGTTTTCTGAAACCGAGCTTATGAACAACAGAGTAAAGGTCGCTGGTTAAGCCAGGATCAATATATTTGTTGAAGTTTTTTTATTGTGTGCATAATAAATGTGTTTAAATTAATTGAGCAATTCTTTAAAAAGTATAATGTTGCAATCTCTTTAAAATAAGTAATTACAGTTAAAAAAATAGATGTTGTTTTCCAAGGGCCTCTCTTTCACAGGCCCACACTTTGAATCATGACACTTCCAAGTCCCACAGAGATCAGTCTTACTTTGTGTTGCAAGCCAAATCCAGGGGTTCTACTCGAGCCCAATTTTAAATACCATAAAGAAAAGTATTGAACCCAGCTCGAGCTAAATGTCAAATGTATTTAATTAATGTGCAAGTGTTTTGATTTAGTTAAAATGCTCGTCTAGCTTCCTTCGAGTTTAGTCTCATAACATTCTCACTGCTGTGCTGTCCCAAATGTTTTTAAACCTTGGGCAGACAAACACACACACACAGACACACACACACACACACACACAGGATAAGTATTCACCTTATCCAAATTGTAAATTGTTGATTAGTAATTCAAGATTAATTATTAAATTAAATGTGGTACATAACATAGAATAAATAAAATAACTTTGACTTGATCATTTTGTTCACAACATTAGACCTTGTCCTCTAATCTCTACTAGAATAAGATACGTGTGCATGTTTGGTTGTTTTAACACTCCTGTAATGTACCTAATCTTGTTATTCCTTTCGTTACAGAGCTGGGAAAATGGTGTATTGATTAGATTCTGATCCGTGCAAGTCCAATTTTGACTGACTTTAGTTCTAATGTTAATGTTATTTTGATTTCAACCCATAAGTAATTATTTAGATTAACTCAACATTTCACATGATGATGGATTAGTGTTCCACATTTGTTTCCACTCATTTGTTGTGCAATTAGGCCAAAGGTAAAGAGAGACATTGATGACCTTGTGTCCCTTTTGTTGGTACGTGGTTCCATTTTGCCTATGGCCTTGGACGGCTTCACTAAGAGTCACCCAGTTCTACCGTGCTACAGTCCGGCTGAGTGCAGTCACAGAGATGCTATGGCTGCTCTACATGAAATGACATTAATGGTCTGGTCCGAGAATGGACACCATTTCCTGCTCCCAGAGAGAATGACGCTCCTCAAACTGAGCATTACAGCCGTTGATACTGTCTCACGTGGGTCTGCTCCCCCCACCAAGCCATGAACTGAAAGCTTGACATCTGCTTTGAACACCTGGAAGCCTCCCTGTCACACCAGCACCAACCCTTGGGTCAGTCAGATGGGATTAACGGCTTCACTAAGGGCATTTGGTTCAGAAATATGACTCTCGTTACCGCAGAGTGGGTTGTTTTTTTAAGGCTATTCATACTGCTATGCAGAGGATGCCTGTAAGTTGGCAAGCTGTTAAAGGCCCCTACTATTTTTAAAATAGGCCTAATGTCAGGGGCCTCTTAGTTCTACATGTATTCACATTATATAGAACAATGTGTCCACCTGGTAAAAACTAGAGGCTGCACGAAACTCAGGCTACAATACGACCATTCTGTTCTGCTCTAACGATTCAATTGATAGATTCTACGTCAAAACAATTAGCTTTCATTGTTTCCAATGATAACGTCACCTTAAGTGGAGGAATGCAAACCTGTTTTCAAATGTAAGGTTTTGAATTTGTTTGACATTTCTCAGTAATAACACCCTCAGACACCCAATTCCATTCATGCTATGCCATCAGTAATAACCAGTGTTGTGCTAGTTACTGAAAACCAGTAACTAGTTACCATTACTAGTTACTTCATTTCAAAAGTAACTCAGTTACTTTACTGATTACTTACACCAAAAAGTAATGCGTTACTGTAAAAAGTAACTTTTTAGTTACTTAAAAAAAGGGCTCCCATTAATGCCCTTATAGCCTTCATTTCAGTACTGTTATTGCATTGGAGAATAATACAATCTGTTGATCAACTTGACATGCATTATATGCAATCTGGATTGCATCGATATTAGCTGGCTTTCCATTTTTGTATATTCTTTCTCCAGGTAGTTGGAAAAAGTTTTCCGTCCCATATGCCGTGTGCCGCCCGGACATGGTATCATGCTAACTAGCTCCCAGAAAGCGGGTGACTCCACTGTAGCAATAGCCTGCATGTGTTCTACAACATACCGTGCAATGGCTTTATCGACTTTTCCCTGGCTAGCAGTCCCTTGGTTAAAATCCAGCCGCTGTTGCTTAGGTGGAGATGGAGTGGCGTCGGCTGAGTCTGGGTCTGTGCCGGTCTCAATTTCTAGCTTCGTCCCAGCATGTTGTTTTTGCAGATGTTTTAAGAGATTTGAATTTCTGGTTTGGGCAGTAGATAGACTCTTTGACCCGCCAGGACACAACTTACATTTCGCTAGTCTTGTTAATAAACAACACAAACACGCCCACAGCCACAGCCGGTCTCCGCATGTGACGCAGGAAGTATTTAAGTACATTTACTCAAGTACTGTACAGTTCTCATCTCTGTTCGCCTGGCTGTTGACTATATAAAAGAACTAACGCAGTAACGGAGTAACGCACCATGTAGTAACGGTAACTGAGTTACTGAATTAAAAAAGTAATGCGTTAGAGTACTAGTTACTGCCAAAAATAACGGCGTTACAGTAACGCGTTACTTGTAACGCGTTAGTCCCAACAAAGTAAATAACTCTGATGTTAAGGGGGTTGAAGCTTTTCCCAAATCAGATATGCTTTGTTTTTCAACAAAGGTATACATTTCCTGCATAATATATGTTTCTCACAATTGTTTTTTTTTGCAAGCTGCACACATGTGATACTGAGTCTTCTCGAGTAATAGATTATAAACTACACCATGCTTAAATAGACTCCTAAGTTATTATTTCATATGTGACATATGTAAGAAAAGGGAGGGAAGAGTCAATTATATTGAGTAATTGATTTTATATTGGAACATTTATTACTCAAACCTGTTTTATGGAAGAGGAAAAATATATATTTCTGATAAACTAATATTTTATCAAATGGTGAATTAATATAACATTTAGAATCATTGAGAAGGGGTTATATCCAGGGACTAGCTCACCTTTAAATTACAATAACATTTCTCTGCTTTGGACTGATGAGTATATGATTCTTGTATGTTAAATGACTAACACAAACCTTACATTTATGCATGTGCATGTGTCAGGAAGGCTCCCAAATAATTCTGAGGGGCCTATCCTATTTTTGTAATTAAATGATAATGTGCTAATCCATTACTTTGAGTTGTCTGCACTCAGGAAAACATCCCTATCAAGTGTTAACCCAATAACTAGGACAGCTCTGAAGGCCAAGGGTCAGAGAGAGAGGGTCACACTCTCCGGCTGCAGAGGGCACCCCCATCCACGGGCAAGGAGGCACGAGGTCGTTCGGGATGAGAGGATTCTAATCTTCAACTATCTGAGGAGATGGGATGCTTCTTCACCATTCTGCTCTGTGGGCTCAGGCAGACAACCCTGCGGGACGAGCGAGGGCTTCAGAGGCTTCATACAAGGTTCCTTGTTTCTTGGAGGAGCAGATGTCTTCATAACCTCTCCCATCCACGGGGGGAGACCTGGATGCACCATTTGGAATACGCAGTTGCACTGCTCTCAAGCAGATAGCAGGAGGAATGCAGGCAGATGAGCCTCCGTTTCACTGGGGGATCATACAGTGCTCACTGAATGAGCCACACAAAAGCAGAGCAATTGGGGGGGTTGAAATATGGCGCTCTGATTACGAAGAGTTTGAGCCAATCAGCACCTCAGTGCTAATCTACAGTATCAGGATGCCTTTACACACACCAGACACTCTTTGTCATAAAGAGAGGAGGAGAACGAGTCAGAAAGACTGAAGGACATGTTCTTCCAGCTCTCGTACAAAGATGAACTTTGAATTGATTTTATATCTTGGATGTTTACAGATGTACAATTAATGACTGTCTTTATATTTCTAATGACCAGACATGTGTTGAATAGTGGTGATTAATATATTTTGCCGGATCAGATTACACTTTCGCACTAAACAAAATTAATTAATTAATATTTTCAGATTATAAAGTATTGAATAATAAGATATTTCTACTATTATCACAGATAATGTTAATATCCTTAATCGTCCAGCAATCAGGCTTAACAACACTACTCTTTAATGTATTATCCATGCACAGAAAGACCTACAATGATGTTTCAAGTACTGGATTAATTTCAGTGTTTGGCCCAAAACAAATATTTATAATATTTCATATAACAATTATGTAGCATATTTGATCCTCAAATTAGAGAAGTATAAATTAAAGAAATTGATATTCTATATTCAACATTAGATAACCACAGAAGAATCCTTTCCAAGTACCATAAGTAGATGCTCAGGTAAGTATGGCTAATAGGAATAATTGATAGACTTAATTTGGTACAGATTAGTGGTAGCATTTACAAATGTGATAATTCAAGTTTTAAGAATGTTTAATCCTTCCTTTCCAGGTTTTTACAAAAGTCTTTGAATATTTGCCTAACTTTTCCTTTTCAGATTTTGAACAATGTACTTGACTAAAATTAATGTATTGATTTGACTAAAGTGCCTTACTAATGACTAAAGCGTATGTAAGTAAACGTAAAAGTAATCCTAATATTGAGGACACTGCACTTTTGCAGATTACAGATTGATAAAATCACAACTGTGAATTGTATACCTTAGCTGGATCTCTTAGGATCCTAAGTCTTAAAATGCTTTTGACTAGTGATTGCCTTGAAGTAAATCGTTAAAGCGGCAAGCTGGTTTTGATTTTATAGTTTGATGAATGAAATTAACTAATGGTAAATGATAAGAGATATTAGTTTAAAACAAATATTTAGCTATTTATGCATCTGTGTTTTATGTGTGTTCATTATTGTGCTTTTGACGAAAGATGATCAAACACTGATGAGAGATGATTTTTCCTATTATGATTGGCTGTATCAATCATTGTGATTGAATGTTTCAATCTTATTCTACTTTGTGATGTAATTAATGTAAGGTGAGACCACACTCAAATCTGGAGACGCCTATTGAGTTAAGTATTGAACAAATTATTATTAGACTAATGTTTTTAGGTTATCATAAATGATAAAAAGAGTGGACTGTTAGGGAAATAATTGTCCTAGACTCCTAGATATGACGTACATGACCAACCCTGACGTCTGTTTATCTCCTTTAAGGACATAGGCTGCTTCAGCCATAAAGTTATTGTTCCCATTCTGTGACCGGGCAACACTAGGTCACAGATGGTCTGTTGTTGTGGGTGCACTGGGACACTTCCTTCTTTGTTGTTTGTGGACTCCAAGGTATGAAATCTTCGAGGCCATAAGTGACGGATGCAAGTGACTCAGTGTGCCCAACTGTCTAAGCTATCTTATCAAAATATGTTGATCACTCTCTGTGAAACCAGTTAAATGGGCTAACGAGAGAGAGGCGCTCCAGAATTGACGTGGCAACTCTCCCGTGCAGTCTCACCGTGACTGATGTGACTTGTGATGTGAATCTCTCTGGCCGTAACTCCAAATAAACAATCAGTGTTTGACATCAAAAGCTCCTGCTCTACCGTGTCTCCTTCCTGAGTCGGTGACTCCTACTGCATTGCTACACAGAAGTTTCCTCCACAGTAGCTAATAAAGGCATAAAAAGACAAATGCATAATTTTTTCTAGAAATGTGTCTTCTGCGCGTAAAGTGTCCAAACCAGGCTTTTCTGGATAAGCGCATTTTTAAAACATAGTCATTGTCCATGCCGGTTTCAGTTGGATTATTAATCACAGTTGCTCCAATCAGATCGGTCTCCTCCATTTTGTAGATTATTTATGACTTTTGAATCCACATAAACACATCGGAAAAATCCAGCTTACTTTGAACATGTGTTTTAAACAATTGAATCCCTTTGTGAATTGTTTCCACTTGCACCGTCCTTTCATTTCTTCATACAGCGGGAATCCAAATGAATGAATCCTGAGTCCAATAACCATCAAAGTCACTCCAATAGTGCTCCTTAATTACGCTTTCATCCTCCTTTAACAAAATACTTCACATTCATCCAGTTTGTGACAGTAGTTGTAGCATTTTTGGGACTTTTAAACTTTAATTACCGCTGTCCCCCCCCCCCCCCCTTGTGTGTGTGTTGGGGGGGGGGGGGGGGGCGCAACTTCCAACAGGAGTAATTTGGGGGGCTCTCTGGGAAAAAGGGTGGGAACCTCTGTCCCTGAGGACCCTCTGACTGAGACGTCTGAGCTGATGGTCATGCATCCTGATGATGCTGCATGTGTTCTTCATGTAGCATCAAACCCTCACATCGGTTAAACCAACACGGCTGCACTCCCCAGACGCCTCACACATGAATTAATAATCACCATGAATTATGAATGTCGTGTACATACGTGCACTTAATCCATGTGTGCAATGCATCGGCCACATTTTATTTTTTCATTACTCCATTATGAGACCTCAGATGGGACTTTTCATCTGCGTTTGAAAATCCCACCAATTCTTCACTGTCTCCTTTGGCATGCAGATTGCTTGTTGTGCTCACTGGGGAGGATGTTTTCTGTTATTGGTCCTTTCATAATTAGATTTCTACCTCAAGCAGCTTTCTTATTACATTTCTTTAAATTATTGATGGTAATTAAATGGGAATTTCATCATCATAATGAATGACTTGATTAGGGAGGCGCTGAGTCAATAGTCTGCAGGATGTGCAGCTGGATCTCTGGGGGCAGCAAATATGAAATATGTGTGGTGATAAGTATACTGGATGTTTTTATTCATGGAATGAAATAAATCAAAATCACGTCAAATAACCTATTCCTATTTCCCTGCATGTTCAACCACATGATACTGTTAGAACTGTTTTACTCGAGTGTGCACTTTTCAAAGTTTTCCTTAACTGAAAAGGTGACTATAATAAATGTATTATATATATATATATATATATATATATCACATAACTGTATTAGGTTAGTTTAAAGCAATAATATCAAGGGTTAGGTGCTTTCAACTAACCTAATAAAGTTATTTGAAATCTGTTGACATAATTGACATAATGCATTTAATTAAAGTCAACGGTACAGTTTTTTCAGAGTTGTTTGATGGAGCTAGTTAAGCAGTTCCCTCCACAAAGCTCTGTGTGAGGTCACAGTTTCTGTTTCCCCCCCATCAGCTCCTCATCACCACTCACCAAGGTTTTCGATGGAGTAGTATCTCTGTTTGCTGTCCACTCGCACCGTCTCGGCATAGGGACTTCCCACTCCGTAGCCGATGATGTAACCTCGAACCAGGATGTTTGGGCTGAGGGGGGGGGGTCCAGGACATGATGATGCTGTTTGGCAGCGGCCTGACGTGCAGAGAGCTGGGCTGGTCGGGCACTTGACTCTCTGCAAAAACACCAAGAGTGAAATGTCATTCCAAAGAAGTAGACCTGCACCTCCAGTTGTTAGCAGCAGCACTAGCAGGTAGAGCAACCGTGGCTAACAGATGCTAACCCTCTTAGCTGCGTATTAAACCCTAATAAGCCCTGACACTTTGCGTTCGTTTTCTCAGCATCAGATTGGATCAGATTAGCGTACTCTTAGTCCTCCGGGGAGACGCTTCATTTCCCTTTATTGAGTGATAATCCATTGAAATGAGATTGAGTCTCCCTCGGAAACACAGTTAGCATGGATGTGTTTGTTTCTTATCTCAGCTGTGTCCTGCTAACCAGGACCGTCTGCTTCTGACACTTAGCCTGAGGTCAACTTTTCTAATTATTCAGCTCAAATTATTAAGAGACCAAACCCAAATCGGTGTTTTCTCTCTTTTTCTTACTTACTTACTTTCTGTCTTCATTGACAGCCCCCTTGAGGCTCAAGTTTAAGAAGGCGAGCCTATTTCTAAGCCATACTGCTTAGAAAACCAAGGTGGTGCAGTGCAAGTGAAATGTTCTGTAATGCACAAGTCAACACGTTTCATGCTCTCTTGAGAAATCTAATGTACAAATTCATCTGTCGATTGAATGTTTCTCATAACTCTGTCATTATGCTGCTGGCAAATCTGTGTTTCAGTGCTGTACGATACCAGTCACCTCTGTGGAAACATTGGTATCACTGCCTTTTTTAATTTATATTTGAGTGTTGTATGTCTTGTAATAATGGATCAAGAGTCTCTTTAAATAAAGATGATGATGATTGACTTCATTTAGGAGAAAACATATTTTCCTGAGCAGACCTAACAATTCCAGTAGTGTGTTGGTTTTGCTAGTATTTGTTTGTTTCTAATATTGTGTAACGGAATGGTTTTAAAGTTGTTACGGTGTGTGTAGGAAGCAGGACCCAAATGCAGATTAAAGTGACAAAAATAACTCCTTTATTTCAAGGCTAACCTATTAACACAGACTGAACAGCACACTCATCGCAGAACAAGTCATTTCACAAGACGAACCGACAAAGACAGACAGAAAAACCAGAACTTAAATACACACAAAACTAATCAAACAAACAAGACACAGGTGAGGAGGGAGGAGAAAACACAGGGACACCAGGTGAACACAATCAGGTAAATTAGACACACCAGGGAAACTAACGACAGGGAACCACAGACAGATCTAAACAAGACAAAACACAACACAGACAGATCGTAACAAAAGTAACTAAATGAAATGAATTACTGATTTATTATTGCAGAAAAATATAATTTGTAACACTGGTCGCCTGATCTGAAGGTGGCAGTAGAGTTTCCAATACATCTTTATCTGAAAATGTATCAGACGTTTATTCTAAAAATCGAATTTAACCATGTTTATTAGGCATTTAAAATGAGATAAGAAACCTTGAATGCAATTATGAATACATATTTTATAATATTCCATCTGTGTTTTCTATACTGGCATTCATCGTCTTTAGATAAAGGAGCCTCCGCTTATAGGTGCAGACAGAAGGAATTAGTACTATACATTTTTTTAATAATTTCTTCATGTTTAAGAAAAGTGACAGTTTAGAGGCGTGTCTTATATCTTGTAGGTTAAATACATAAACTGTATATATAAAGGTTAAATAGCATACTCAACAGCAGGCAATGTGGTCCTTTTTTACAACACAAAGCATTTATGAATAAAAGTGTTAAGTCTAAAAAATCTAAATGTTGTCTTTTGATCATACTGTACACAGAAAGGTACATGGAAATGCAATGCACTTATTTCTCCTCTGCTGTCCCCCCTCCCCCGAGGCAGATCTCCCCTCCATCTATCCGTCTCATTCCTTAAGTGCTTAAATATTTATGTGTGTCGAGAGAGCGGAGGTATTTACATGCTGCTGTACAAATCACTCCTTTCTCTCTCTCACTCACTCACTCACTCACACACACACACACACACACACACACACACACACACACACACACACACACACAACACACACACACACACACACACACACACACACACACACACACACACACACACACACACATACACACAGACACACACACACACACACACACACACACACACACACACACACACACACACAAGCACACACACACACACACTTACCATCCAGGTCATTCTCCGGTGTCTCCGCGTTGAACCAATCACTGGCCGGACCCGTTCCATTGGCCGTCATGGCTGCCACCTGGAAACTGTACTGGCTGCCTTTGTCCAGTCCTGAGGGGGGGGGGGGGAAGATAACATACTGAGTCAATTTGAAACTGTCTTTTTTCCAAACGACCTCTGATTATATATATACAGTGTATACACTATTTATTTAACCCCCGTGAAAATTAGATAGGTGTGTGATAAGACCTTACCAACATGTGAGCAGTCAAAATGAATAATCTATATGTATGCAGCTAAATGTAGATTACCTTATCTGTGGTCTTTTCAAGTTTTAAGTTCAAAAGCATTTCATTTGGAGAATGTCACTGAGTGACTTTTTCAGTATTTAATACAAAGATTAGGACTCATCCTTGACTTGGAACTTGCTGGTTTCAGCTTCACTAGATCCTAGTGTGAACGGTTTAGTCACTTACAACATGCGTGATACTTGTAAAACCGTTTATACTTATTTTTCTCTAACTGTTAGTTAAACATCTTAAACTGTTAAGATGTGGATTTTTTTCAAATGCAGCAAAAAACAAACCATACACAACTTGAGACAAATCCACCGTCTTACCCACACACACACACATTTACATGCACACACTAAACAACATGCTGGTTCAGTACAGGAAGATTTTAAGAACCCTTGTCTTTTTTTTGGTAGTTTTGTCAAAACTTTGACAGCATAAAAAACAAGGTTCTAGTTTCACAAATGTATTTGAAATGATAAGTCTGGTAATATTCTAAATGTTTCGCATTCTAAAGTCCCACCTGTGAACAGGTACCAAAAGTTGTTTGGTTCGATGGCCTCTTGCTCTCCACGGCGACCGGTCTTTCTGTATTTGATCTTGTAGGCGGAGATGATGCCGTTCTGGGCGCTGCGGGGGGGCGGCTGCCATGACACCTTGATGCTCTGGAAGAGAATGAAGAGAGAAGACAATAATGAAACTAATGGAGCTGCAGAGCGTCCTCTGAGCTCGCAGAAAGATTCTTGGGCAGAACTTAAAGGTCCCCACTCCAAATGCTGTGTACGGGCATGCATACATTCTGTGAGTGTGAACTTGACCCAGGGTCAGCTGAGACACTCTTTGTTCAGGTGAGTCTGTGTGTTTCTGCTTCCTTCACTCTAGTTAAAGGCTGTGTGTTTGTGTGTGTGTTTGCATTGCATATGTGTCTATCTGTACATGTATAAGCACGTGTCTTTCTGTGTGTGTTGCATGCATTTTAATTGCTTTATTTGCATGTTAACAACCCACCTCTGACAAACACACACACACACACACACACACATGCACACAGCAGATGTTTGCGCGGCCCGCAGTGTGCTGTGTTCTGTGAGGCATCTGTCATCAACCATCCTGCTGATATACTCAGTACGACCCTGCATACGTCCAACTGTTTGTGTGTGTGTGTGTGTGTGTGTGTGTGTGTGTGTGTGTGTGTGTGTGTGTGTGTGTGTGTGTGTGTGTGTGTGTGTGTGTGTGTGTGTGTGTGTGTGTGTGTGTGTGTGTGTGTGTGTTAGTAGGGCTGAACATTAATGAAGATGAATTAATTAGAAAAGTAGAAAATATCTGTGATGGTTCTCTCTCTGTTGTCTCATCATGTGTCATTTATGAGTTTTCTTTCTACTACTCCTACAAGTGCTACAGCGACTCACAGAATTAGAGCTTCATTCCACGTATTATAAAGCGACATCAGAGGACAATTAATCCTTTGTGGTTGGCGCTGTAACAAACATCAGGAGGTGTAGGAAATTGGATCATCCAATCTCGCCACAGCCGCCCATGAATGTATGCATAACAACTCTGCAGGTTTACTCATTTACAAGTTCTGCAGTCTACACTGTAGCATCAGGTGATACAACTATTGTTTTATTCGCCCAAAACACAAGTGGCGAACCGTCAGGGCCTTCAAGGTATTCAGAGAATACCCTGGAACACTCAGATAAAACAAACAAAAAATCGATTTCATTATATAAATAAAATGTAATAAAATGAATAAATGAGAATCGTATCTGTGTTGTTGATCTGTAATATTGCAGTGTTACGTTGATTTGTTTGTCCTTCTCGGACCATGCACTACGCATTTCAGTGGTTTTCTGTTAGAAAAGAAAGCAACCAATCAGATCTTGTTCTGGGTCTCTGGATAGAATATCCTTCAACCAAGGTATTCTACATCCTTGATAGAATGCCCTGGCCGTTGCACTGAATGAGAGCGTACGTTTGGACTGACAGTTTGATCAACCAATCATATATTGATTTGCAGCCAATGGGCGTGTTCTTTCAGAGTTCCCCTCGGTTCCAGGGTGCTCTAGAAGGCCCGCTAGTTAACTGGCTCGAGACAGAGGATCTAGATCAGGGGTCGGCAACCCCTGGCACGCGTGGGCACCGTAACCAGTGGCACACTAGGAATAAGTGGAATAAGTGTGCAAAATATTGAAATTGTATTTTCGGATCCTGAATGAGACCGCCGCCAGAGCGCGTCTCCCCGTTACCTGCAGAAGGAAGCCATGCAAGCAACGCAGCCCCGCTCTCTTTAACTCCAGGTGACTTTCTGCCGCTTTCCTCCGTGGTGCTGATCGTTTCACCACAGAGAGGAAAGCACTTCACTAATTGCAGTACCCATAAGGAGCTGTACACATTTTTGCGTGGCTGTGTCTTTAGTTGAAAGCCCAGTGGCGATCTGCTCATCTCTCATCGAAATAATATGCTACAAAGGGGCGGACTGGCCATCTGTAGTGATGGCAAAATTAAGCTTTGAATGAACCATCGAACCACTTGGACAATTGTGTCGGAAATAGGTTCATTTCTCGAAGCTTCAGTTACAGCGACCTCTCCTGGCGAAGTGCAAGGCTGCAGTGGGTTTAACGTATCTTTGCCATGAAAAATATTCGATGCCCACACACACTAAGACTGAATATTATGTTCTATTTGCAATTAAAGATTGATAATTGTGTGTATTGGGTTATTGAGAAGAAACTCAATCTCAATCTCAATCTTTATTTATTTATATAGCACATTTAAAACAACCTTCAGTTGACCAAAGTGCTGTACAGGCAGTAACTACAATATTAAATAACACAATGGGAGTACAATAATAAAAACAATTATTAAAAACATAATAAAAAGCACAATAACTCGAAACATATAAAAAATAAATAAATAAAAAACACATACAAATATAAAAATGTAATGTTCAACTCGTATTAAAAGCCAGTGCAAAGAGGTGAGTTTTTAGCTGAGATTTAAAAAGTTCAATAGACTCAGCAGTCCGGATATGTGCTGGGAGGCTGTTCCACAGTCTGGGAGCTGCAACACTGAAAGCCCTGTCACCTCTGGGTTTTTTCCTGCTCCGAGGAACAACCAACATATTCTGCTGAGCTGAGCGCAATGCTCTAGCTGGAGCATGGCGGTGCAACAACTCAGACAGGTAATGTGGTGCCAGTCCATGCAATGATTTAAAAACAACAAGTAAGTACTTGAACTGGATCCTGTAACTGACAGGAAGCCAATGAAGGTCTGCCAAAACGGGTGTGATGTGGTCATAACGTCTCTTCCCAGTAAGAAGGCGTGTAGCCGCATTTTGGACCAGCTGCAGGCGACGGATCAAACACTTGTCAACACCAATATAGTGGGAGTTACAATAGTCTAAACGAGACGTTATAAATAAGTGGATTAGCTGTTCAAATTTCTCACTAGGAACTTAGAAGATAGGCTTTTACCTTCCCCAGAAGCCGCAGCTGGAAGAAGCTTGTCTTGACAACTGAGCTTATCTGTTTATCAAATTTAAAACAGTTGTCAATAATGCTGCGTACCTGGACTCACATTCAGGTTCAGGTCCGGACTCAAGTCCAGAGGTTCATGTTCAGGTCCGGACTTATAAGTCCGGACCTGAACCCATGGCTTGTGTCAAGTTGTGTGAGTAAGTAAAGTGAACTTATTGTGAGCTAATTATCAATTGAAAATTAACTCATAATCAACTCAAATTCAAACTCGTCAGGTTTATTGTGCTCCCTTCCAACTTGTGTCTACATTTCTCTACAAAGTACAAATGTAAAAAAAACACTTTTTGCCACTTAGTCTACAAATGACTTATGACAGCAACTACAGTGAACTACTACAAAGTTCAAACATTTATTTCATTTACCAAACTAAAGTACCACATCAGATAACTCGTACAGTGAAACCAGGTCAAACTGTTCGAAGACAGCTGACCACACAGGAGACACTGCTGGGTCTAAGGTGAGAGGAGGAGGTGAAGATCTGATGGCCAAGACTTTATCATTAAAAAATGAAAGGAACTTTTCACATAGAGTAGGTGATGGCACAACACAGGGAGAGTTACAGAGTGCTGGAAATTTTTTTGGGAGG
>CADEHL010001232.1:27500-50000 GCA_902827135.1 Harpagifer antarcticus | reverse complement strand
GCGTGAGATGACGAGAGCCTGGACCAGAACCTGTGTCGCTTTCTGGGTCAGCTGGGGACGTATCCTCCTGATGTTGTAAAGCGTGTATCTGCAGCAGCGGGTTGTATCAGCTATATTTGCAGTGAAGGACAGGTTGTTATCTAGGATCACACCCAGATTGCTTGCAGTCTGAGTCGGGAAACAACAGAGGTGCCAATGTTGATTGTCTGGTCAAGAGTGGGACAATCTTTTCCCGGAAGGAAAAGCAGTTCAGTCTTGTCCAGGTTGAGCTTGAGGTGATGAGCAGACATCCACTGAGAGATGTCAGCTAGACAAGCAGAGATGCGTGCGACGACCTGGGTCTCTGAGCGGGGAAAGTACAGAATTAATTGGGTGTCGTCAGCGTAGCAGTGGTATGAAAAACCATGCGGGCTAATGACAGATCCGAGCGAGTTTGTGTACAAGGAGAAGAGGAGGGGACCAAGAACAGAGCCCTGAGGGACCCCTGTAGTTAATTGACAAGGGTCGGACTCGGACCCCCTCCAAGTTACCCTGTAGGTACGGTCTTTGAGGTATGAGGTGAGGAGGGAAAGTGCAGAGCCTGAAACTCCAAGTTCTTGGAGAGTGCGAAGGAGGATCTGATGATTCACTGTGTCGAATGCAGCAGACAGGTCCAGAAGGATGATGACAGAGGAGAGGGAGGCTGCTTTAGCAGTGTGCAGTTCCTCAGTGACAGCAAGGAGGGCAGTTTCTGTGGAGTGACCTGCCTTGAAACCAGACTGGTGCGGATCCAGAAGGTTGTTCTGATGGAGATAACAGGAGAGTTGTTTAAAGACAGCGCGTTCAAGTGTTTTAGACAGGAACGGGAGGAGGCTACAGGCCTGTAGTTTATAACATCAGACGGGTTGAGAGTGGGTTTCTTTAGGAGAGTGTTTACTCTTGCCTCCTTGAGACTGTTTGGAAAGTGACCAGAAGTTAGAGAAGTGTTGATGAAATGGGTGAGAAACAGTAGAATATCAGGAGTGATAGTCTGAAGGAGGTTTGAAGGGATAGGGTCCAAAGGACAGGTGGTAGGGCGGGCAGAGGTAATGAAGGTAAGAACCTCACTTGGAGAGAGAGGGGAAAAGGAGGTCAGTGTGTGGGTGAAAGGAGGGTCTGGTGACCCAGCGGTGAGTAAAGGTGAGTCAGAAAAAGAAGAGCGAATATCATCAACCTTTTTTTCAAAGTGGTTAACAAAGTCGCTTGACAGAAGGGAGGAGGGGGAAAGGGCTTTGGGGGGGTCCAGGAGGGAGGAGAAGATGGAAAATAGTTTTTTGGGATTGGAATAGGAAGATTGGATCTTATTTTGAAAGAAAGTGCTTTTTGCCTGAGAGATCGAAGCAGAGAAAGAGGAGAGGAGAGCCTGATACTACTGCTACTACTACTGGTACTACTACTACTGCTACTACTACTGCTACTACGACTGTTACTACTACTGCTAGTACTACCTAGTGCTTTATAAATGGAACCCATTATTATTATTATTACCAGTGTTGGGCAAGTTACTTCAAAATGTAATACAGGACATATTACTTATTACTGTCTTTTTTAAGTCATAAGTTACATTACAATATTACTGTCTCTGAAATGTAATGAGTTACACTACTTTTATACTTTTGAGTTACTTTTACCAAAATAACCGCAAAAGAATGGCTAGGTATTTTAAATGATAACATGTAGTTTAGTGCAGCTCATTATATATCCAGTGAAGGGTGATGTGGCATAACAATTGTGTAGGCCCTTAAGGCTACTAACAACTGTTATTACACGGCTTAGTTGAATACTTGATTCTTTCTGATTAGTAAATTCAAATCATGTGACACGTTGTTAATACATTAGTACAGACCACTGTCAAGGACTATAATGACCGTTGCTAAGGAGGATTAAGAAAGAGAAAGGAAAGTAGGCTAAAAGACGGAGCGCTGGACGTCAGATAAATCACCAGAAGAAGGCAGACAGGAAGTAAACACTAACAGGAACACGGTATGGGCTCTGCAGTGTTTAAGGATGTGACTACCCGGTTTGAATGTCTGCCCGATTTGCACTGCGCAAGCGCGAGTTGGTCTGCGATATTGGACAGCTACGTACGGTAAACCAAACAGAACATCCAAACAACAGTACGTCCGTACTGATATAATAACAGAGTTTTGTTCTTGAATCAACTTTTTTTATGAAGTCATTTCCCTTTTCCAGGAATCTCAACAGAAAAAGTTTGGCCAGACTAATGAAAACAATTCACAGTTAAGAATTAGATATTCATTATTAATACCATAAATGATTGCATACAGTACAGTTTCTTATTTCTCCAGTGTGAAGGCTGTCAAACATATGTTAAATCAATTTCTCACTTATTCTAAGAATGTACTTAACCTGTTAAGCCCTGAGCCTGTTTTTCAGGTCTCAGGCTCGAAAATGACATGCCCAGAACAAATGACCATATCTTCACTTCTAAAAGGGGTACATTAACAATCTTTTTTCTCAAAGCAATTCGTTTTTCTCACACCTGTGAGTTGGATGTAGAAAAGTCAGAATCAATATAGATGTTTTTATTTTAAAGTAAATTCAGATTGAACATAGTAAAACCATGTAAATTATAGTTTCCGTCCCAAAAAAAACCATTACTTATATTGAAAACCACCCTTGAATGATGGGATAGTAGACAAAAAGCTGTAGGAATCCAAACTATAACATATAATAAGTACCCTGTATCAAGATTGATGCAAAATAAGTGACATTTGATCTTTTTAGAGAGGTTTAAAAAAAAAAAAAACACACACACCTCTGGGGTCATTTGGGTGTATTTGCCATATCTCTGGAACCCATTGGTCGATTTTGGTGATTGACACCTCTTTTGAACCGTTAGAGCCAATATAATCGAGGGGGGGTTCCTAAATACACCTACACGTTACCATTGAGGAGTGAGAGTGATGCACACACAGTTTGCCCAAACCAAAAGCTACGTTACACTCTGAAAACTGAAAACTAGGCTTATTGCCAGAAATATGATAATGGATTATCAGTAATCATTTCAAAGTGACACAGAGACATTGGATTAACCTTCAGTAGTGTTTACATGCGTTTTAATGCCCTTGAACAAAACTTTTGATCAGAAAACAGCAAAGGTAAGACGTATTTGCCGTTTTGGCCCCGTAAGGTGAAGTTGTGTGTTGTCTTTGCTTGCCTTCGCTGCTGTAAGTTTTGGTCACACAGTGATGATACTTATACCATTGGAATCAGCTTTCATATGATATATAGTTTGTGCAGATCCGATGAAGTATAACATATTACTACCGTGAGTTATGTGCTAAGTGCGTGAGCACCCTTTCGCTTAGTCCTAATTCAGAGGCTTGGCGTTAGACTTGTGTTTCGGTGAAAATGGTTAATATCGTCAGTTAGCTGAGTTTCTTCCCGTTAAGTGGGTATGACTCATTAATAGGTTGTTCAATATTAAGAAGCCCTGAGACACAGTTTCGTGAAGTTTCGTGTGTTTGGGCTTAACCCACTAAATCATTTCTTCTCAAATTATCGGGAAATGACGTTGTAAACACAATAACTCATCTCTCTCGTTCAGATTAATATGATATATTTTTTTTCTTCTTTGCGAAACGCCGCTTCGTCAAATCTCCTACTTGGATTGCTGTATGTAGCTGTCCAATATGGCAGATCAACTTGCGCTTGCGCAGTGTAAATCTGGCAGACTTAGTGGATCAGAAACTGTAAACACACTTGGACAGTGCTGCCGTAAAGTTGTTGAGGTTTTTTTTTCTTAGCGGAAGAAATACGATCATTTTTTAGTCAATAACATAATTTCAATTAATATTGGGGGTTAATTCCTTAGTTCGTTTAGTATATGGCCGTGTAATAAGGGGGATAATGTGCAGCGAGGCGGTCATTATGGAGAAAAGAACACCCTTCAGGCTCCCTTATCAGCCTGTCGGGTCTTCTTTTCCCCATAATGACCGCCTCACTGCACATTATCCCTTACGTAAACACCAGGTTTACTAATCTACCTGCACAATTTTTCTCTGGTGTCGGAATGTCTCGCAATGATGGTGAATTCTTAAAAAACAAAACAACTCTTAATTTCAGGTTAAAATTGTAACGGGTATTATATTATCCAAATGTCATTAGTAATGCGTTACATATCACTGCGTTACAGCAAAAAGTAATACATTACTGTAACTCAGTGGCAAACCGTGTCTATCACAGTGGCGAACCGTCAGGGCCTTCAAGGTATTCAGAGAATACCCTGGAACACTTAGATAAAACAAACAAAAAATCGATTTAATTATATAAATAAAATGTAATAAAATGTAATAAAATGTAATAAAATGTAATAAAATGTAATAAAGTTCATAAATGAGAATCGTATCTGTGTTGTTGATCTGTAATATTAAAGTGTTACGTTGATTTGTTTGTCCTTCTCGGACCATGCACTACGCATTTCAGTGGTTTTGTGTTAGAAAAGAAAGCAACCAATCAGATCTTGGTCTGGTAGAATATCCTTCAACCAAGGTATTCTACATCCTTGATAGAATGCCCTGGCCGTTGCACTGAATGAGAGCGTACGTTTGGACTGACAGTTTGATCAAACAATCATATATTGATTTGTAGCCAATGGGTGTATTCTTTCAGAGTTTTCCTCGGTTAGGGTACTCTAGAAGGCCCGCTAGTTAACTGGCTCGAGACAGAAGATCTAGATGAATGCGACGAAGCAATTCATGCCGTTTTATTGTTTTTAACGTTGAAATGGAGTGTGCAACAGGTGAAGATGAAGTTGTTGCGGAATTGTTGTGAGAACCCTTTTCAAGACGACAATTCAGTGAAAAGACGGACATTATAACGTGGGGGGAGGGTGTGTGTGTCTACAGAAGGTCCAGTTGTGATAGGCACGGTTCGCCACTGGTCTATCACAACTGGACCTTCTGTAGACACACACACACACCCCCCCCTCCCCTCCGCGGCATTATAAAGTCCATCTTTTCACTGAATTGTCGTCTTGAAAAGGGTACTCACAACAATTCCGCAACAACTTCATCTTCACCTGTTGCACTTGTCATTTCAACGTTAAAAACAATAAAACGGCATGAATTGCTTCGTCGCATTCATCTAGATCCTCGTTCTCGAGCCAGTTAACTAGCGGGCCTTCTAGAGGACCCTGGAACCGAGGGAAACTCTGAAAGAATACGCCCATTGGCTACAAATCAATATATGATTGGTTGATCAAACTGTCAGTCCAAACGTACGCTCTCATTCAGTGCAACGGCCAGGGTATTCTATCAAGGATGTAACACAGTTACGATTCTCATTTATTCATTTTATATACATTTTATTATATTTTATTTATATAATGAAATCGATTTTTTGTTTGTTTTATCTGAGTGTTCCAGGGTATTCTCTGAATACCTTGAAGGCCCTGACGGTTCGTCACTGCTGTAACTCTGTTACTTTTGTAACGCGTTACACCCAACACTGACTACTACTACTGCTACTACTACTGCTATGCGACTGCTACTGAAGATCTATTCTTTGGTTCGCAGCCAGGAGAGAGTTAAAAATAGACAAATGGAGTCTTGGATAGCTCTAAAGGGTAATTTAATAAAGTAATGTCGGTTTTGGAACAAACAAGCAAGTCAACACAGCGCCGTGTCCAGAAAAGAAGAGAGCGATTCTACGTGCTGCGTCGCGTATATCCGGTTCCTTTCTCCTCTTCTCATTGGCTGCTTCGACGATGGGCGGAACTTCCTCTTGGCTTCGTTCCTCTGTGATTAAGGCGAGACACGGCAGGCAAAAACATCGTTTTTCAAGTACTGGTCAATTTTGAGATTTTGTGCTATTTTGATTCCATAACATGTTTTCTTTCAGGCTTTTGGAAGGAAAACGTACAAAATACACATTTAAGTGTTTATTTTACTATAGTTTGTCTATTTGCGTCTGTAGATTTCTCCTAAATCCACCAAAAGTTAGCATTCTAACGTAACATAAAGTACCGCGACCGCTGTGTGCACCATGTCAACAGAGATATCGTTGGAAAGCTCCGTCTCTCCTGCACAATCTCATCGGATCCAAATATGGTCATTTCCTTTGTATCAGCAACCAATCGTGAAAGCACAAAGGGGTCTTAAACCAAGAAACGAAATCTCATTGGCTGGTGTCAATTTCTGACAACGTGATTCGTTCAGATGCGTCACGTGGTGTGCTAAAACACTTCCTGTTTAGCTTTCCGCTAGAAATTGAAATCTCAAAATCGCAAAAGAACGGCGAAAAAAACGTTCACAGAGAAGACGACAACAATTGTCTCTTGCACGAAGCAAGGTTATACAAAAAACAAATGACCCCGAACATGAAATACCTTCACGGAGTGCGTCGATGCGCGAGCTATCATCCAGAGAACAGGAGGGTTTAGCTAGCGCCTCACTGCAATCTTTAAAGGTCGTTTTCTCAAAATGAGTTTTTTCTCCTACTCTGAGTTCGAAATTTCAACTTCAGAAGCACGTAGAGACACCAAACCTTCCAGTTATATTCCTATCAATATTATGAAGGCTTTTACAGAAGGGTTTGTTCATATATAATTCATAGCCTGAATTATAACTAATTGTATACCTAAAAACATGGCGAAAATGGATATTTTAGGGCTGTTGACAGTATTTTCTGATTTATTGAGTGATAAAAAGAGATATCCAATATCCCTTCTGTAAAAGCCTTAGATACTAATATGACTACAAAATGAAACAAGAATTTGGAACCTGGCTTTATCCAAAGTTCAGATTTCGATTCCTGAAATGTGTTAAAATATGTGCATATTTAATGAGATAATGGCTAATTTGCATATTTAAACATGCTATTTCAGAAAACTTGTAATACAAAAGACAATTGCCTTATTGTAAGACATTAACTGGAGAAATTTCTAGCTGATACCTTTAAGTTAAAAAAATTACCCTATTCACCTGGGGTGTCTCGCCTTAATATCGCATAAATTAGAGGATTTAGATGTTGTGTGCTTGTTGTATAACTCCACACGCCTTTTCTCCTCATATTCTCATTCATGACTTTTTATTTAAAGGGCCCATATCATGCTTTTCCGGTTATTACCCGTCCCCTTGTGTGTTATGAAGGTTGTTATGCATGTAAACGGTCTGCAGAGTCAAAAACCCTCAAAGTACACCCTGTAGGGAGTAAAACTCTAACACAGAAAATACCTCCCCAAAACGCCTCGTTGGAGATTTCTCATGTTCTTCCTGGGCATCGTGACGTCTGTATACCCAGTAGCCACGCCCAGAGCTATGACGCACCCTCTGCCAGCAAAGCATATATACTGTTGGAATCTCAGGTTCTTTTCAAAACAGTGCTAACTGGGCTAACGAAGTTGCTCGCGTTTACATATATCAACTACAATGTCAGCAGATGATGTTTCTCATAGCAGGAGCATGTCTGCATTCACACACAAAATACTCATAGACAGTTTACTCAGTGTGATTTACCCTACGGTCAGTACATTATAGTTGGCGTTCCGTACCGAGCTAGCGTTCATAGCGTGTATGCTACCGAGATAAACAACGATGCTACCGAGAGGTAGACATGCTAGACGAAAACATTGTTTTTATGCCAGCTACAATGAATGACCGAACGTAGCAGACACCCGTATAAGATTGGAATTGTAAACATGTTCTTCCTAGCCTAATATGAACCACTAGCTTTTGTTCATAGTGGTTTTATTACACAGAACAAGCCATTGACACAGTGCTAACTGGGCTAACGAAGTTACTAGCGTTTACATATATCACTACAATGTCAGCAGATGGCCTTACATGTTTCTCATAGCACGAGAATGTCTGCATTCACACACGAAATACTCATATGCAGTATACTCCGGGTGATTTACCGTATGGTCAGTCGCGAAATTTAATTACGTTATAGTTGGCTTTCCTAGCATGTATGCTACAAAGCTAAACAACAAGGCTACCTATAGCTAGACTATAACGTGGGGGGAGGGTGTGTGTGTCTACAGAAGGTCCAGTTGTGATAGGCACGGTTCGCCACTGGTCTATCACAACTGGACCTTCTGCAGACACACACACACACCCCCCCCCCTCCCCTCCGCGGCATTATAAAGTCCATCTTTTCACTGAATTGTCGTCTTGAAAAGGGTACTCACAACAATTCCGCAACAACTTCATCTTCACCTGTTGCACTTGTCATTTCAACGTTAAAAACAATAAAACGGCATGAATTGCTTCGTCGCATTCATCTAGATCCTCTGTCTCGAGCCAGTTAACTAGCGGGCATTCTAGAGGACCCTGGAACCGAGGGAAACTCTGAAAGAATACGCCCATTGGCTACAAATCAATATATGATTGGTTGATCAAACTGTCAGTCCAAACGTACGCTCTCATTCAGTGCAACGGCCAGGGCATTCTATCAAGGATGTAGAATACCTTGGTTGAAGGATATTCTACCCAGAGACCCAGAACAAGATCTGATTGGTTGCTTTCATTTCTAACACAAAACCACTGAAATGCGTAGTGCATGGTCCGAGAAGGACAAACAAATCAACGTAACACTGCAATATTACAGATCAACAACACAGTTACGATTCTCATTTATTCATTTTATATACATTTTATTATATTTTATTTATATAATGAAATCGATTTTTTGTTTGTTTTATCTGAGTGTTCCAGGGTATTCTCTGAATACCTTGAAGGCCCTGACGGTTCGTCACTGCTGTAACTCTGTTACTTTTGTAACGCGTTACACCCAACACTGACTACTACTACTGCTACTACTACTGCTATGCGACTGCTACTGAAGATCTATTCTCTGGTTCGCAGCCAGGAGAGAGTTAAAAATAGACAAATGGAGTCTTGGATAGCTCTAAAGGGTAATTTAATAAAGTAATGTCGGTTTTGGAACAAACAAGCAAGTCAACACAGCGCCGTGTCCAGAAAAGAAGAGAGCGATTCTACGTGCTGCGTCGCGTATATCCGGTTCCTTTCTCCTCTTCTCATTGGCTGCTTCGACGATGGGCGGAACTTCCTCTTGGCTTCGTTCCTCTGTGATTAATATCGCATAAATTAGAGGATTTAGATGTTGTGTGCTTGTTGTATAACTCCACACGCCTTTTCTCCTCATATTCTCATTCATGACTTTTTATTTAAAGGGCCCATATCATGCTTTTCCGGTTATTACCCGTCCCCTTGTGTGTTATGAAGGTTGTTATGCATGTAAACGGTCTGCAGAGTCAAAAACCCTCAAAGTACACCCTGTAGGGAGTAAAACTCTAACACAGAAAATACCTCCCCAAAACGCCTCGTTGGAGATTTCTCATGTTCTTCCTGGGCATCGTGACGTCTGTATACCCAGTAGCCACGCCCAGAGCTATGACGCACCCTCTACCAGCAAAGCATATATACTGTTGGAATCTCAGGTTCTGTTCAAAACAGTGCTAACTGGGCTAACGAAGTTGCTCGCGTTTACATATATCAACTACAATGTCAGCAGATGATGTTTCTCATAGCAGGAGCATGTCTGCATTCACACACAAAATACTCATAGACAGTATACTCAGTGTGATTTACCCTACGGTCAGTACATTATAGTTGGCGTTCCGTACCGAGCTAGCGTTCATAGCGTGTATGCTACCGAGATAAACAACGATGCTACCGAGAGGTAGACATGCTAGACGAAAACATTGTTTTCATGCCAGCTACAATGAATGACCGAACGTAGCAGACACCCGTATAAGATTGGAATTGTAAACATGTTCTTCCTAGCCTAATATGAACCACTAGCTTTTGTTCATAGTGGTTTTATTACACAGAACAAGCCATTGACACAGTGCTAACTGGGCTAACGAAGTTACTAGCGTTTACATATATCACTACAATGTCAGCAGATGGCCTTACATGTTTCTCATAGCACGAGAATGTCTGCATTCACACACGAAATACTCATATGCAGTATACTCCGGGTGATTTACCGTATGGTCAGTCGCGAAACTTAATTACGTTATAGTTGGCTTTCCTAGCATGTATGCTACAAAGCTAAACAACAAGGCTACCTATAGCTAGACATGCTATATTTCCCCCTTTGTTAGCTGCATTTCCCTGCAGCTAGTGATGGCAAAATGAAGCTTTGAATGAAGCGTCGAACCACTTGGACAATTGTGTCAGAAATAGGTTAATTTCTCGAAGCTTCAGTTACAGCGACCTCTCCTGGCGAAGTGCAAGGCTGCAGTGGGTTTAACGTATCTTTGCCTTGAAAAATATCATGTTCTATTTGCAATTAAAGATTGATAATTGTGTGTATTGGGTTATTGAGAAGAGACTAGAGAGTGCTAGACATGTTTTTGGGCGGAGAGGGCCTTTTATCAGTCATTAAAGTATTAAAGTTGAAAAGCAATGATTAAAAGTTTAACTATTCCGGGCTTTGAACCAGCTGCGCGGAGGACATCGCTGCATCCTGGCCGCCGGCTCTATCCACTGGGCTATCTATTCTTTACACCATTGAAGTGTTTTTATATTACTCATTTTCTTTTTGTTCACAGCTTCTCCACATTTCGAAGTGTTTCCCGAGCCAGAACGACCTATCTTTCAGCCTGGCTTGCTCTATAATGATCCAATTCAAATGCAATGCCAACAACAACTCAACAGCAACAACGCAAACTACGACAACAACCTACACATTGCGCATTGTTTAGAGCGGTTATAAAGTGTTGAAGCGCTCAAATTTGAAACTGTATCAACCTATCACCTGTCAGAATCGAGACGAGGCAGTGCATTGAATCGCGTGAATGGACCGTGAACCAGTCAAGTGATTCATTCAGGAAATGAAGCAGTTGCTGGTTCGGACGTCACATGTCATGTGATTTGAAGCAGTTGCTGCTTCGGACGTCACGTGTCACGTGATTTGAAGCAAGCTTCGAAGCACTGCTTCTATGGAATAGGAAGTCCAGGGTTGAAGCTCCGTTCGAAGCTTCAGTGTCAAACAGCCATCACTACCTGCAGCCTCCTTCAATTATTCTTAGTGATCACAGCTGTGTGATTAGGCTCACCTTTAGAGTCCTCTTCCGTTATTTAGCAGTGTACCTGCGCCCTTTTGGCTCTTTTTGTTTGGCTTAGGCTATTTTTGTTCTCTTTTATTATACACCTTTTGTTGTAAACCATTAAACCCTATTATGATTAATTACCAATTCCATTCTGGTGTGTGTTGCTTACCTCATCCCTAGTGAGATCTTAACAATGCCTTTGATGGTAAAATGGTGAATGAATTAGTAGCATTACATACAGATGCTGTGTACATGTATGAGTGTATGTATGAGACGCAGACTAATTGAATTAATGTATGTATATCAGTTATATGTGTACGAATGTATGCTTTATTTCTGTATTGTATTTCTAGTTTCACAATGAGAATCGTACAGTAAACATCAAGAAAAGCCAAAGCCTTGTGATTATTGGAGGATTCAAGTTGTTGGCTACCTGTCTAGCTTTGCATAGCTGCACACTGCGAGGGCAGAATAGTGCATTCATTTAATATTCCCGTATTATATTGATTTTAATTTCTTACACTACTACGACTGCTACTACTGCTACTTCTGTTACTGCTAATGTTACTACTGTTACTCTCTCGTCACCTCACGCCTAGACTACTGCAACTCCCTCCTGGCTGGTCTACCTGCATGTGCCATCCGACCTCTGCAGCTCATCCAGAATGCAGCGGCTCGTCTGGTCTTCAACCTTCCTAAATTTTCCCACACCACTCCGCTCCTCCGCTCCCTTCACTGGCTCCCGGTAACTGCTAGAATCCACTTCAAGACACTGGTACTTGCATACCATGCTGCGAATGGATCTGGCCCTTCCTACATCCAGGACATGGTTAAACTGTACACCCCAGCGCGTGCACTACGCTCTGCATCAGCCAAACGACTCGCTGCACCCTCGCTGCGAGGGGGACCCAAGTTCCCATCAGCAGAAACACGTGGGTTTGCTATCCTGGCTCCAAAATGGTGGAATGAGCTCCCCATTGACATCAGGACAGCAGAAAGCCTGCACATCGTCCGGCGCAGACTGAAAACTCATCTCTTTCGACTCCACTTCGAGCGATAGAATTACTAACAAGGCACCTATATACTAATATAGGACTGGCTTATCTATAGCCAGTTGAGTAGCACTTATGTTTGGCTCTATGATACCTGATGTACTTATATGATTCTGTTTTCTTCAAGGTTGTGTCTTCCTGGTCGAATTTTTTTTAACAATTACGGAAAAATCTGAAAGCAGTCTGTCATTTTGACGGATTAGAACAAACTCTGAACAGCGCCAAAGTTTCCCCGCAGCGAGGCTCCGCTGTTATGCATGCCCGCCAAAAAGGAAATTATACCGTTTCCAAACCTAACTGTGCCGTACAAATCATTGAAATGTCTGCGAGTTTTTGCTTTACGCTGTGCACGGCGCTAACGGTTCACGCCCAGTGTGCGAAAAAGCACACGTCCCACCATCCGGGACGTGTTATTTACAATATCGGACAAGTAGATCTTTCAATTGACGTTTTTCGCCCTCATTTATTGACAAATTATTGATAAATTCAGTTTACAAAAGGCAGAACTCATTCGCAAATTGTCAGTGTCCGCCATTGTTCGTTTAGAAATGTTAGTTTCGGTTCTGCTTGTCGATTCCTAAGGAAATGCATCTCGCCGCTTTCTGTACTGTTAGACGGGGGCAGGGCGGGGCAGGACATGTAGCACAGTGGCAGGGTTGGGAAGCAAACTATGAGGTGTGACTTGTGCCAAAGAACAGATAACTAAGCTAACTGAGCGGAGCACTGACGTGTCAACGTACACCAACGCCTCCATCAATTTTGAATGGGTTGACGTACAATACAGGCGACGTCACGATGATGTCAGACATCACGGCGACATATCATAGGTGCGCTCAAAGTATGCGCTCAAAGTACGCGTTCACGTGGCGGCGGCGTAGCTTAGAAAATGCTATCTTAGATATGCGTGTTGATAACGTACGTGTGTATATGCACGTGAATAACGTACGTGTGGATAAGCGTGTGAATAACGTACGTCTCGCCTCCGTTAGCATTGTATAGTATCTGGTAAGGGGATTAATAAGAGTTGTGTCTAGCATAGTGTTAATTTCGTTGACTAAAACTATGACGAAATATGTTCGTCAACGACCTTTTTTTCCATGACGAAAACGAGACGATGACGAGACGGCAGCGACGGCAGTAAACAATAACTGCAACAAAATCATCATGCAATATCGTTGACGAAAAGTGACGAGACGAAAATGTAGTTTACTAAATAAAAACTATGCCAAAATCTCTCTTTACTTTGGTTGACGAAAAATGAGGAGACGAAATATTATCAAAGATAACGTTACATTTCTGATTGTCAGTTTTTCTCCCAGCAGTTCCATTTCCAGTGCTGCGCTGGGCAGCAGCTGTGTGTCAGTGCTGCGCGTGGCGGTACATTTGAATTACACCGGGCAGCGGCACAATATGAACTGTCAGGAAGTCATGGTCTAACTAACCTTATTTAACAGAAAATAAAATGGCAACAACAGGGCTTGGGAGCATTGGTCGCACTCGCGTTAACCGAATACCCCCCCGTCAGCACGAGTGAGTGATAAATTGTGCACTCGACGGGTAATAACGGATTATGACGGAAATGTTACGATCCTGTCCGTCAAAATGACTGACAACGAAAAGGTATAAAGCCACCACTGCTTGGGAGAAAGAAACGATGTGATATTTGGGCCCATTTTCGCTACAATGAGGCGGAGAAAAAAAGCGAATGCATTGTTTTATCAGAAGGGAAGCAATGTGGCCATAACACAGCTGGTAAAAACACTACAAACCTGACCAGATACTCTCTGCAAAGCTTCTTAATCATTCAACCTGTGTTTATCATCAAATAAGGACAAGATATAATCTTATTGTGAAATACGTTTGACTAAAATGACAAATGATTGGTTTTGGCTAGACTAGTTTGACTGAAATGTTCTATATAATCTGATGACTAAAAAATACTCAACAGTTTTCATTGACAAAAAGTAGACTAAAATAATTAGTTTTCTTTGACTAAAATAAGATTAAAATGCTCAGACTTTTAGTCGACTAAAACTTGACTAAATGAAAACAGGATGAAGGTGACTAAATATGACTAAAACTAAAAAGGACATTTAACACAGGACTGAGACTAAAACTAAATAAAAAAATAGCTGACGAAATTAACACTATAGTCTAGCAGCTCTCTCTCTCTCTCTGCTCGGGAACAGCTGATTGCTGCACTGCGATCAGCTGTCCCTCCCTCCCTCAAGGTGGGTGTGTCTGTGTCTGTGTCTGTGTGTCTCATTCACTGTCCCTCAGGTTGTAGCATGTTTCGATTGCCAGTTTGTGGCTTGTATGTCTTGTGAAGGCAACGCTGGCATAATATGATGTGGCCTGCTGACATGGCCTAATAAACACACAGGACTAAAATAATACGTGTGTAATTCAGCCCAGATGCAGTGACTGCAGGCCAAATCCATTAATGCGGCATATATTTGTGAAGTTGCACCGGTAAGCATGGGCGCGGGAAGGGGGGTGCTGAGGGCGCTGCAGCACCCCCTAGCGGCAGGCAGGGGGTGCGGAGCTCCCCTGTCTGAATTATTATTTGACGGTTATTGCTGCTCCCGCTGTGCATAATCTGTGTAATATGTAGCCAATAAATTCCACATTGTTGGTAAAATAATATTTTGGCCTGCCCCGAATGTTGTTTCTGTAGCCCCGGACAATTCTACCTCCATAATATAATACATTAACCGTGCTTTACGTGAACCTCATCAAGACACTAGAGAGGACGGCAGGACTGTAATTTCCCGTGTTCAGTGAATGCAACAGAGGCAAGTCACCAGACCAATCAGAGAGTTGCATGGAAATAAAAGTGTGCTTGTGTCATTCAAGCTCGGCTCTGTGTATGTGTGTGTGTGTGTGTGTGTGTGTGTGTGTGTGTGTGTGTGTGTGTGTGTGTGTGTGTGTGTGTGTGTGTGTGTGTGTGTGTGTGTGTGTGTGTGTGTGTGTGTGTGCGTGTGCGTGCGGAAATAGCGCATTTAGTGTGTGTGAGAGAGAGAGAGGGACCGGTGCCAGCAGCAGGGACCGTGGTGATAGCATCTGGTTAGCTAGCTGCACTAACGGACATAAGGAGCTGTTTGTTCCACAACAAGCTGGAGGAGGGTCCTCTCCTCTCAGACTGAGAGGCTCAGGTGAGCTAAAGGACTCTCTGAGTGTTTAGATAGTTAACTTTAGTCTAAGTTATCTCAGTGGGTCTCAAACGGTTTGGTCACAAATTATTCAAAAGATTATTTCCGCAGCACACCTTCATATGATCATTATAGTTATAAAAAAAATAAGAGAATAAATGAAAAACAGTTATGAAATACTATATGGCAGTAAAACAAGAATAGAGTTTAAAAGGGGAGTGATTTGTAAAATAACCATGAAGAAAAAGAACATCTGTTTACAGTTGTGTTTCATCTGGGTGTTGAGAGATGTATCCATAGATCTCTTAATGTTGCTCTCAAAGTGCACCAGATTGATGCTTTTAACTTCAATATTTTTAAAAAATCTTCCCGGGGGAGCATCCCCCCGGACCCCCCTATCGGAGGTGAGGTCCGCTCCCCACTCGTAAAAAATAGCACTTTACCCCTGCCTATATGCCGTGAGCTGATTACCGAGCCTCCATTGTAACAGTCGCAGGTGTACTGTGTGGTTGCGTGTGGGGAGTGCTTTTGTGCGTGCTCTATAGTGCCCGTAATAGTGTTCACTGGAGTCCAGCACCTCAGCACCCCCACTCAAAATACCTTCCCGCGCCTCCGGGTATGAGGCGCAGTGAGAACCACGCACCTGTCAGACTAGCGAATGGGCATATTTCAAAAGTGAGCGAACATTATGGCAAGGCAAGGCAAGGCAATTTTATTTATATAGCGCTTTTCAGCACGTGGCGATTCAATGTGCTCTACAGATTAAAAGCAAAAGACATTTAAGAGCAAATACATTATTAAAAAGGCATTTAAAAACAGGCATAATAAGCAAAGGTAATGAAATAAAATAAATAAATAAACACAGCAGGTACAGAATACATGACTAAAAAGGCATATTGTAGTGTGAGTATGAGCAGCTCAATTAAAAGCAGCGGCAAATAGGTGCGTTTTTAGTTTTAAAAATAGGAAGTGTTTCGGCGGGCGTGCACGATTTAGGCAGTTTGTTCCAAATTGTTGGGGAATAATAGCTAAAAGCTGCTTTTCCATGTTTAGTGGTTATTCTCGGAACAGAGAGCAGACCGGACCCAGAAGACCTGAGACTCCTGGATGCTTCATAGTGATGGAGTAGGTTGTCTATATACCTCCTCGGTCCTAAGCCATTTAGTGATTTAAAAACTGGAAGCCAGTGTAATGATCTCAGAACCGGAGTGATGTGATCCACTTTTCTAGTGTCAGTGCCACTATTATGAGCCACTTTTCTTTCTATATTGTAGCCTGATAGCACATCGACTGTCAACAAAACAGTTTCTCAGTCCAATGCTAAGTTAGTGGTAGGCCCTGTGTGACTGGAGACTATAAGGCTACACAAAACCCAAACATGTCCTTAATGTTACTCAAGGCAAATATATGTAATATAACCGTTAGACTGCAGCTATCTGTGGGGCTACAACCCCCTCATACTGTGAGTGAATGACTTGAGATGGTTATGTTGTCTAAAGGGGAGACAATCATTATGGTATTAGGACATGCAAATACAGGGTCAACTAAGTGATACAATAAGTGTTGCACAATATATTTTCTTGAATAATGTTATTTCATAAATAGTTGTTAATGTAATGATTACATTTTCCCCTTATTCAGTTCCACTATCAGATGACGCTGATGGTGATGGCCCTGAGGGAGAGATGTCGAGCTCAGTGGACAGAACTGGCAGGTACAGAGGAAACTGTTTCAATAGGCTATGACTGACACTGAACAAAACCAAAGGAAATGTAATGACAACAGTATAAGCAAGCTATGTTCATGTTCTCTCAATAAATTAGTTATTGATCAGAGTTTAATCCCAATGCTGGTTCTTATTCAGTACCAGCAGATGCTGAGGAGGTTGACAAGACAAGTCAAGATTCAGGGTCCAGCACAAGGGAAATTGCAACTGAGTAGGGCAGCAACGTTGTAAATATTGACGATACATCCAGCAAAATGGCCCCTAAACAAACTGGTATGAACTGGCTGGGTGTATAAATCCCGGCCTGACCTATGGTCCCAGTCCGGCCCTGCTGACACATCACACACTCATACACTATACACACATTACTGATTAAACTGATATCACAATTTAGTTACTCTCTTTAAATAAATATACTGTAATTGGAAAATAATCATGTGTGGTGTCTTTGTTTTGTCCGTCCTTGATCCAGGGCTCCCTATTGTTGTATGTAGGTTATTCTTGTTTTAGAATGAATTCAGTAATGGTGTGTGTGTAACACAAACATAATAAATCATTGGATAGTGTTTCTCAAATGAAGGAGGAAAATAATGAAATAAAGTAATGTATTAAGACTCAGTGTGAGTTATTACTTTCTTCCTTTACTTGGCATTCTTCAAAAATACACAGACATTGCAGCACATCGTTTCACGTCTTTGCACAGCCTTTCTCAGCAGTAGAGTAATGTGTTGGCGAACCTTTGTTTCCTCCTGACAGCTCACTTAAAGGTACTCAATTCAATGCTGGCCATGCAAGAACTGGGATGTTTTCAGCCTCCAGGAATTGTGTACAGATCTTTGCAACATGGGGCCGTGCATTATCATGCTGCAACATGAGGTGATGGTCGTGGATGAATGGCACAACAATGGGCCTCAGGATCTCGTCACGGTATCTCTGTGCATTCACAATGCCATCAATAAAATGCACCTGTGTTCGTCGTCCATAACATACGCCTGGCCATACCATAACCCCACCACCACCATGGGCCACTCGATTCACAACATTGACATCAGAAAACCGCTCACCCAGACAACGCCACACACGCTGTCTGCCATCTGCCCTGAACAGTGAAAACCGGGATTCATCCGTGAAGAGAACACCTCTCCAACGTGCCAGACGCCATCGAATGTGAGCATTTGCCCACTCAAGTCGGTTACGACGACGAACCGGAGTCAGGTCGGGACCCCGATGAGGACGACGAGCATGCAGATGAGTTTCCCTGAGACGGTTTCTGACAGTTTGTGCAGAAATTCTTTGGTTATGCAAACCGATTGTTGCAGCAGCTGGCTGGTCTCAGACGATCTTGGAGGTGAACATGCTGGATGTGGAGGTCCTGGGCTGGTGTGGTTACACGTGGTCTGCGATTGTGAGGCCGGTTGGATGTACTGCCAAATTCTCTGAAACGCATTTGGAGACGGCTTATGGTAGAGAAATGAACATTCAATTCACGGGCAACAGCTCTGGTGGACATTCCTGCTGTCAGCATGCCAATTGCACGCTCCCTCAAAACTCAAGATCCGCAACCCGACCCGGACCCACATATATATGAGCAGTGAAAACGTGTAATTATTAACACACGCAGTTGCATATTTGTCTCAAAAAGTGTGGGATGTTGGTTCTTTTCTCCATCTAGGATGACACCAAAAGCCTCCCAGACGTTGGATTTCGCTCTTGAGGAAGTGTTATTGAAAATGCTGTATTCTCCGCTAGAGAGCTTCACCTCAGCCATTTCGAATGTGGCGCGCTCAGCAGCAGATTGATGCGCTGCAGAGGTTATGATTATGCGTGGTCCCGCGGGGGAGAGGTCTGAGGATTTTAAACATTAAACTAAATTATTATTATTTTAATATATTAATTATGCAATACCCGCGACCCGACCCGCATCATCTTTGTTTTACCCAGAACCGAAAAAATACCACCCGCGAATCACCTGTTTTGCGGGTCACCCGTCGGCTACCCGATGGGTCGGGTCGGGTACCCGACCCGATGCAGGACTATAACGTGTGGAGACTCGCCTCCCTTATGGGGACAAATTGAAGGTCCCCATGAGGGTAATCATTCATTTTAGGGTGAAGACTTGGTTAGGTTTAGGATTAGGGTAAGGGTAAGGTTAAGGGTTAGGGTTAGGCATGTGTTGGTTATGGTTAAGGTTAGGATAAGTCTCCAGGAAATGCATGTAAGTCAATGTAATGTCCCCTGAAGTTATGTATACATGGTATGTGTGTGTGTGTGTGTGTGCGTGCGTGCGTGCGTGCGTGCGTGTGTGTGTGTGTGTGAGAAAGTAACAAGAGCTATATTCAGAGCTCTGCTGCCCTGGCTACAATCTGTCATCGTTGCTGTTGTATGATTGGTGTTTAGCTACGGTATTTAGCGTCTACAGCACCTCCGCTTTTAGGGTTGACGCAGAGCCATATAATAGAAGAGTTACGACATCTCCGTTCACTCTAATGGACCAATTTTTTACAGCAATGGCGGATCGTGGAGCCTCTCAATAGTTCCCCGGAAGTTAGCTGCGGCTAGCAGTCTATGGTTGCAGCATAATAGACCGTTCGTGATGGACTTTTAAAGGTAAGAAGACGTTTAGAGATTTATATTGCGGATATTATCAGAACATCTGAATCAAATTAACTACACATGTATTAAAGGATGTTAGTGGATTATCCCTTCAATCAGTATATTTAACATTTACAGATTAGGCTAGGATACCGTATAAAGTTATCAACACACGTTAACCACGAACAGCCTATTAATCCGTTCTCCTAATGTTATTTCCTCCAACGTTGTGGAATTAGACTCCTCGGTCCTCCGGTAGTGACCCGGAAATGAATTTCAGCGGGCTATGTTGAAGGACATCTCATTTCTCTCTCAATGCACTTTGAGGACCGAGGATCGAGCGTCGAGGAGGCTCTCTGGAGGAGCTATAAACGAGGATACACTGATGGGTCCTCCACGGTCCTCCACGGCTCCTTCGTGGATGTATTTCCGGGAACAGAGATGTTTCAAAGAGTCGTGACGCACGGCTGGACTTATCTCAGCCAATGACAGCTCTGCATTCATCCCCTGGATATTATTTTATTAACTGCTCTCATCGCAACGCAATGTTTACAGTGAGAACAGCTGTGAGGTCCGTGCAGAAAGCAGAGCAGTGTGTAAAATATATATCACTCAGTATAACAGGCCTACTCTCTTTATTTGCTGTAGTTTAGTAGATATCTACAAACAAAGAGTCGATATTTTTCTAAGACCATTTAGTGCTTCACATAATAAAATACACAACGGCTGTAGCCTGATTATGCTTTAGGAGCTGTAGGTGTGTGTGGTACAGTGTGTAGGTGTGTGTGTGGTACAGTGTGTAGGTGTGTGTGTGGTACAGTGTGTAGGTGCGTGTGGTACAGTGTGTAGGTGCGTGTGGTACAGTGTGTAGGTGTGTGTTGTACAGTGTGTAGGTGTGTGTGGTACAGTGTGTAGGTGTGTGTGTTGTACAGTGTGTAGGTGTGTGTGGTACAGTGTGTAGGTGTGTGTGTGGTACAGTGTGTAGGTGTGTGTGTGGTACAGTGTGTAGGTGTGTGTGGTACAGTGTGTAGGTGTGTGTGTGGTACAGTGTGTAGGTGTGTGTGTGGTACAGTGTGTAGGTGTGTGTGTGTGTGTGTGTGTGTGTGTGTGTGTGTGTGTGTGTGTGTGTGTGTGTGTGTGTGTGTGTGTGTGTGTGTGTGTGTGTGTGTGTGTGTGTGTGCGCGTAGATGCAGCGGACAGACAGGTCTCAGTTGGTTTGGTGTCCTCTGCTTACTTTTAATACTTGTAAATACAACTTTTGGCCCGTAATTTATTTCCCACATTGTAGAGACCAGAGGGGGGTGGGGGTATATCTAGTCTCTGATAGTGTTACGTTATTATGAGAGTGCTCTGTTTGATTCTAGAATTGTATATATTTATATATACAGTATATATATATGTGTGTGTGTGTGTATGTGTGTGTGTGTGTGTGTGTATGTGTATGTGTGTGTGTGTGTATGTATGTGTGTGTCCGCATCTGTAGCCTGTTATTGTCTCATTATACCACACTGTCAATGAATTAAAAGTAAATATATAATCATCATGAACACATCTGTCCATCAGACAGAGTGCTGCTGTGCCTCCTGTCATCATTAATGGACGTCTCTTTAAAATGACCGCTCAGAGGAGAGGAGTTCTCATTTCTCTAACCGCCTGCTGCTTCCCCTCCTATCTCCTCAGCTCCTCCGCTCGCATCTCCTGTGGGCGGGACTAAGACACAAGGATAGGAGTCGAGGAGGGGAGTTAGAGAAATGAGAAAGGGCCAGTGTTTACTTCCTGTCTGTCTTCTTCTGCTGTTCCTGTTAGTGTTTACTTCCTGTCTGCCTTCATCTACTGTTCCTGTTATGCCCCTTTCACACCAACGCGTTTTCAGCTCCGGCTCGGAGCTGGAGCCTGAAAAGTGCCGGTTTTTCCTGTTCACACCGCAGCGGCGCCGCCTCTTAGCTCCGAAATCCGGTTAACTTCCAGCTCCAAAAAATTGTTGGTCTCGAGGCAAGAGCTTCGGAGCTAAGAGGCGGCTTCGCTTACGTCTCTCTTACGTCGAGGCGTGCAGGAAACTAAACCCACCTCCCCTGAACATGGGTCAACTGTCATGCCTGCCTACAAGCAGTAGTGCTTATAAACACACTTTATAAAGTCAGGCAACACTAACCAGGCTTCGTGTGATTCTGTTTATTTGTACCTTACTTTGACCATCCGTTCACTGTTATTGATCATTGTGGAGAGAGGCAGACGTTTTGTATTATAGCAGCTATCGGATGGAATCAATACATGGGCTGCACAGGTTATCGTGTCCCACTATCACAAGTAGAATCATAATAAAAATACGCCGGTAAAATGTGCCTGTAGAAAACGGTTTATGCCACAATAGGATAGCAATAGCAAGTAGTCAGTTTAGCTTCGGTTGCTATTCTAACAGCACCCATTTTATACCAGTGAAACTTTCATAACAGCGTTGTGATGCCAAACAGCATCAATTCAGACTGACACACATTCACTTAAGGGGAACTGGGGATATGTATCAGCTGCTTGTGTGAGTCGGACAGTGAATACTTTAGAGCGGCCGCTGCAGTGTGAGCTAACCGGGAGCTAACCGGGAGCTAACGGGAGAATAAACTCCCGTGGAAGAGCAGCACTGCAGCGGTCGGTAAATGCCGCAGAAACACATTCATAAACAATGAACCACGGCACTCTGGAGAAAAGCACAAGGTTGGAGAAGTCGTTATTTAATTTAATCTGGCTTCGTGTGATTACAAGCAACACGATCATCGACCCGACGCAGTTCCCTGTTGTTGTTGTTGTTGTGAGCGCCGTAACACTGTTGGGGAGCAAATCAGCGATGTAAACGGTGACGTCATGACGCAGCAGCGGCAGCACCAGTCGGGCTCTGGGCGGTGTGAACAGAGCGGGAGC
>CADEHL010001232.1:0-22500 GCA_902827135.1 Harpagifer antarcticus | reverse complement strand
GGACAGACTGTCAGGAAGAAAGTGAAATGGGCTGGTGTGTGGCAGACTAAGATTGTTACCGTTCTTGACGCTGTGCTGGACTACAACAGAAGCATGGGCTGCGTGGATGTGTCCAATGCTTTGATTGGGTACTACAGCGTTCACCACAAAACCATGAAATGGTACAAGACTTTTTTTTCTGGACATTGCAGTGGTGAACAGCTTCCTTCTCTACAAGGAGCTGCACACGATGAGGGGTGACCCCGGCAGGACAAAGCCACACACCCAGAAGTCCTTCAAGGAGCAGCTTGCTGTCCCTGCAGCACCACCACCACTCCCTTGCCAGTGTTTACAAAAAAAATGCTTGTGGTGTTATTTCGGTTTTAGTGTAGTTATTTTTTAAATAAATCTGCTCCTGTTGGAGATAAATGTATCCTATATTTCCTAATTGTTATTGTGTAAGTAAACCTTCCTAGAAGTGTTAGTCGGGTGATAAACATGTAAGGACTGTGGCAAAGTCCACACACAGACACACACACCATTTATATACAAAACAAATGTAATTTAAAAAAAATATATATTTTTACAGTACGGTACCTGAAAAAGGTCAAATGGCACTGATGGTACCCAAATGTGCCCAAAAGGTCAGTACTTTTTGCTAAACCTCTCTAAAATGGTCAAATTTAATTTTTTTGCCTCAATCTTGATACTGGGTACTTATTATATGTTATACTTTGGATTCCTAAAGCTTTTAGTCTACTAACCCATCATTCAAGGGTGGTTTTCACTAAAAGTAATGGGGTTTTTTAGGCGGAGGTAAGAATTTACCTTTTATTACTATGTTCCATCTGAATTTACTCTGACTGAGAAATATCTATATTGATTCTGACACTTCTACATCCAACTCACAGATTTAACCTTGCTTTGATAAAAGAAATTATTCATATAACCCTTTTTAGAAGTTAAGTTATAGTCATTTGTTTTGGGTATAGCATTTTCGAGCCTGAAACCTGAAAAACAGGCCCAGGGCTTTAGAGGTTAAAGAGCAACTTGCAGGTTAGAGACGCCTACATGTGTAGGAAAATGATGAATACACTAGATTTTTTTTTTAAATATACACTACAGTGACATCTGGTGTCGTTTTAGTAAGACATTTTTACTTCCGCATAAACGTAACATGGGGAGAGCGGCTGGTCTAATGTATGAATAAACATGGTCACAATGCTAGTTTTGACACAGAAGAGGTTGAAAATATATATTCGAATGCATATGATTGTAATTATGAGCCTGCTATGCGTCAAAGAGACCAGGAGTAGCCAAGGATTAGAAGAAATAACGGCCATCGGTGAGAAATGGAGCTTTGGTGTGAGGAGAACCAGTGGAGAACAGGGCAGCTGTCTTGGTGAGTGACCGCCGTTAGCCACAGTTAATGTTAGCTAACGTCAGTCACATCACAACATTGTAAAGTTAGCTATCATATATCAGGCTATAACTAAAGTAGTATTAATAATATGGTAACGTTACTGGCAGGACTGTTGATACTGATCCATAACAGAAACTAATGCGCAAGTATCAGCCGTATCTCGCGTTACCTAATGCAGCTCCACACTACGGTGCTGTGTACCGGAGGGGAGACGCGAGATACGGCTGATACTTGACGATCTGGCGAAGAAAGGTTGTGGAGCCTCCGTTGATATGCCGTTGTAAATGGCTTGATGGAAAGCAGGTGTGTAGTCGGGGAGGGTGCACAGCTGATTGCAGCAGGTGAATGGAGGTTGAGCCGGGAGCCAGGAGTGACAGCCACCACGCCCACAAAAACAACACAGACAGGGGGAAATAAACAAACAAACAAACAAACAAACACAAAGGAGACGCCAGGAGCAGTACAGCCACCACAGCGTTACCTAATGCAACTCCACACTACGTCTTACGGTGCTGTGTACTGGAGGGGAGAGAGAGAGAGCAGCAAAGGGGGGAGAGAGAGAGCAGCGAGGGGGGAGGAGAGAGATGTAATACGATTTCCTGATAAACGTTTTGCTTGATAGGCTTCAGCTGTGGAGAGTATGTGCTGCAGGGAGGTGGATGCACGTCGCACAACGCACCCAAGAACGAAAGCTAGCTCCGGTCCTTTTCCTGTTAGGGAAACTGTGGACCCGATGTCCTGACAGGCTGGAGTTTGTGCAACCTGCACAAACACAAGCTCACCATGATTACAAATGGTGAAATGCAATGTAAAATTACCGAACAAATACCAGCTCACTAAATCACAACCGATCAAACCGACAAACTACTACCGCGGATTGGGCAGAGAAGGAGTCCGAGAAAGTTGCTCCCCCATGTGACGTAATATGACACGTTTGACGTATGACGTTAAAAAAAGCAGTTTTTAGTAGCAGAGCTCAAAACGGCTCCTTTCCCTCTGAATTACAGCCTTTATGTCTTGTAAAACATATCAAATCCTGCATTAACTTTTTTAATTGTAATTTTCAGGCAAGATTAAGCATAAATGTAGTAAAAAAAAAACCTGCAAGTTGCTCTTTAAATGTTTGCTCCAGGATTGGCAGAAAATCACCCAACAGCAATGTGACAGACTGGGGGAGAGGATGCTAACACATGAACGCTGTTGTTCATGTGTTAGCATGAAATCAAGGTTAACCAAATATTGATTTCTAAACTCTACCTAAGATAAAGCTTAGTATTCAGTTGTGTAAAATGCACTGTACATTTTGCAGTGATCTCTTCATTTCTTGAGAGGAAAGGACTCTAGAGAAATTACTTGAAATCACCAGGACACTTTATGATGCATGGTCATTTTTCAGTGACACAAATATTTGAAACTAATATAAAATATCATCTGTATTTTGACAAGAGAACATGTGTGTATATTTCTGTATTTTCCTAATTCCTACACATGGAATGTGTGCTTTTGTAATCATTGCCTCCCAATTACTAGAACAACTTATTTGTATATATTTTAAACTTATATTTCTGTTTAAACTTTAATTGTGTACTTTATAACTTAAGCATTTGTAATGCTTTTACTTTAATTATAGTATTAATCTCACTGATCAATGTGATTTATTCTGTAAATCAGGCCATATCAGAGTTTTTGAACAGCAGCATACTGTGGTGTCTGTTGGAGACTTTCCCGGGCTTTTTGATGGCCCATCAAGGGGAGGGGCTGCTCCCCCCTCTGCACCTGCAAAGTGCATGCTGCTGTATGCATGCTGTTGTTCATGTGTTAGCATGAAATCAAGGTTATTCCACCAAATATTGATTTCTAAACTCTACCTAAGTTAAAGCTTAGTATTTAGTTGTGTAAAATGCACTGTACATTTTGCAGTGATCTCTTCATTTCTTGAGAGGAAAGGACTCTGTAGAGAAATGACTTGAAATCACCAGGACACTTTATGATGCATGGTAATTTTTCAGTGACACAAATATTTGAAACTAATATAAAATATCATCTGTATTTTGACAAGAGAACATGTGTGCATATTTCTGTATTTTCCTAATTCCTACACATGGAATGTGTGCTTTTGTAATCATTGCCTCCCAATTACTAGAACAACTTATTTGTATATATTTGTAACTTATATTTCTGTTTAAACTTTAATTGTGTACTTTATAACTTAAGCATTTGTAATGCCTTTACTTTAATTATAGTATTAATCTCACTGATCAATGTGATTTATTCTGTAAATCAGGCCATATCAGAGTTTTTGAGAAGCAGCATACTGTGGTGACTGTTGGAGACTTTCCCGGGCTTTTTGATGGCCCATCAAGGGGAGGGGCTGCTCCCCCCTCTGCACCTGCAAAGTGCATGCTGCTGTTGTTAGCATGAAATCAAGGTTATTCTACCAAATATTGATTTCTAAACTCTACCTAAGATAAAGCTTAGTATTCAGTTGTGTAAAATGCACTGTACATTTTGCAGTGATCTCTTCATTTCTTGAGAGGAAAGGACTCTGTAGTGAAATGACTTGCAATCACCAGGACACTTTATGATAAGAGCAGGCCTTTCTTCATGGCTTAGTTCATTTGAATTGGGATCATATTTTATTGATTGGTGATGTTGACCATGCTTGGAAGTATTTTTATGACAGTTTTAGATATTTTTTAGATAAACATGCTCCGTTTAGCCGGTTCAGGGTGAAGGGCCGTGATAACCCCTGGTTCACTTCTGATCTGTCAGCCCTCTTACGCAAGAGGAATCTCCTTTGGGCTGCTGCGAGGAAGACAGGCTCTGAGGCTGACTGGCTTCTTTTTCGTCAACTGCGTAATCGCTGTACTGCTTCCATTAAAAAAGCCAAAAGCGATTTTTACTTATCCCAGACCACAGACAGTTTAAACGATCCTAGGAGATTTTGGCATACCATCAAATCCCTCTCTGCCAGCTCTCGCTCCTTAGAGCTGCCTCCTAACATTGTTGTTGACTCCACCCCTGTGTCAAATAAGACAGAGATGCTTAATTGTTTTAATAAACATTTTATTGCCTCCAGTTCCTTGTTTGACACATTATCTTTTGGTAAATCATCTCCCTCCATCACCACCAGTCATGCCTCCAGTAGCCATACTTTCTCCTTCAACCGCTTCAATGTTGGGGAGGTTTGTAAGGCTCTAAAGGGCCTAGACCCCAACAAATCAGCAGGCCCGGACAATCTCCCCCCTTATTTCCTATGGCTAGCTGCAGATATTATAGCCAAACCACTTTTGTCATGTTTTTAATCTTTCTATAACAAGCAATGTCATTCCAGATGTTTGGAAAACTGCAAATGTTCTCCCCTTATTGAAAGGTGGTGATCCCATGGTGATGAATAATTACAGACCAATTTCCAAGCTCTCTATTTTAGCTAAAGTACTTGAAAGGCTGGTGAATGATCAAATCAAAGAATATTTAAGCTTGAACAACATTCTATCTCCTCACCAGTCAGGCTTTAGGAAGCAGCACAGTACAGTAACGGCTGCTTTGAAAGTAGTGAATTACATTGTTGAAGGCTTGGACGCAAAGAGCTACTGTGCTGCCCTTTTTATAGACTTATCCAAGGCATTTGATAATGTGGACCATGAAGCTATCTCATATAGACTAATATAGGCCTGTCTGACCAAGCTGTTGGTTGGTTTGCAAACTATCTTTCAAATCGCAAGCAATGTGTACAATTCAGCAGTCTCTCCTCAAGCTTTCTTAATGTGCCCAGAGGCGTTCCTCAAGGTTCGGTCTTGGGACCGACCCTTTTTACTATTTATATAAATGATGTGGGTCAAAGTATTGATGCCTCTGTACATCTATATGCAGATGATACTGTTGTGTACTGTTGTGCTAGCACTGTTGCCCTTGCATTTGAATGTCTGCAGTCTGCTTTTGACACTTTTCAGTCACATCTGTTCCACCTTAGGTTGGTGTTAAATTCAGATAAGACAAAAGTCATGTTGTTTTCCAATAAGAAAAAGTTACCAACTGTTCTTCCCTGCATCATGTCTGCACAACATAACCCCATTGAAGCTGTTAACACCTGCAGATACTTAGGCATCACTATAGATGAAAATCTCTGCTTCAAACCACATATTGACAATCTCTTAAGGAAATTGAAATTAAAGCTGGGATTCTTTTTTAGAAATAAGGCCTGCTTCTCCACAAGTGCGAGGAAATGGCTTGTAGCTGCTACATTTTTGCCGCTCTTGGACTACGGGGATGTTGTGTACATGAACGCCTCAGCTCTCTCCCTTCATCTGCTGGACGCTGTTTACCATGGGGCTCTGAGGTTCATAACCAACTGTAAACCCCTCACACACCATTGCACGCTGTACGCTTTAGTCAACTGGACATCATTATCAATGCGCAGATCACTGCACTGGTACAAACTCATCTATACCACTATGCTTGGACTGCTGCCCCTCTACATATCCACTTACATATCACACAAACAGTACAGCTATCGACTACGATCTCAAAATTACATCAGTCTGTCCGTCCCCTCAGTACGCAGTGCACGGTGCTTGGGAAAAAAGCCATATCATACTCTGCCCCTTCGACCTGGAACACACTTCAGCAGGAACTTAAGCTGGCCAGTTTGATACTCATCAAATTATTTTTATATACTTTAAACTTATATTTCTGTTTAAAATGTAATTGTTTACTTTATAACTTAAGCATTTTTAATGCTTTTACTTTAATTATAGTATTAATCTCACTGATCAATGTGATTTATTCTGTAAATCAGGCCATATCAGAGTTTTTGAGCAGCAGCATATTGTGGTGTCTGTTGGAGACTTTCCCGGGCTTTTTGATGGCCCATCAAGGGGAGGGGCTGCTCCCCCCTCTGCACCTGCAAAATGCATGCTGCTGGATGGCTGCTACAGCAGAGCTAACTGCCCTGCCCCATCCAACACGTGTCATGACCACGGAAGGTCATTTCCGAAGGGTCTGCGGCTAACCTGCAACATGGCTGAGCGCGGCAGGAGCATGGGGCGATTTCAGAGAAGACTTGAACCTCTAAAAGTTCAGCACAACAGATGTGAAAGGCGGCTTTCTCCTACAGTTTCAGTGCAGGTAAGATATTAAGATAATTTATTTGTGATTGTTGATTCTACATGCCTTAATGAATGCTAACCTTGCAATATGCTATTTTACCATGAAGAAAATCATCACATCTAAAACATTGAGTGAAATGTCTTCTATTTGGTGATCAGAAAATATGCGTCTGTGGTTCTCTAGAAAAGTATTTGATGTAGTGCTTTGTGTAGTATCCGCTGGTGTCTTGTATATCCTGCTATATTTTGGATTTGAGTGATTTTTTTTGGACGTTTCACTTGGTATAGATAACTTGAAAAAATAATCCGTTGAGCTCCAACCGCTAGAGAAGCTGCAGTACATATGCCGAGCCTGTACGTGGCGCTGTAACTTCCTCCACAAAAGCAGCGAAGAAGCATGGTTGCCCTTCTGTTTATTCTCCGCGGTGGGCCGAGGGAACCGGGCAGAGTTTTTCGCCAGTCAACGTGTATTCAAGTTTAAATGTTCCGGTCAAAGGTCTTCTTTGTTATTTATTGAGCTTTAAAACAAATGAATAACGACTCTATATAATATAATAATAAAATACACGGAGCCTCTCTTTTTCCTCCCTCTCTTCGGACAGCGTCAGTGTCTGTCTCACGCAGCAGCTGATCCAGTAATGAGTGACCCAGCCGACAGTAAAAATAAACATATTTATAACTAGTTTAGGTAGTTTGAGAGGTAATTAAAATAGCTAAGGGTGATGATCTGACTTGAAGTGTGTGTTTTGGTCCGTTCACCGCCGCATCACAGCGGGAGGAGCTGCAGGTGAGCAGAGCTACGTGTCTCCGTCCTGTCAGATTAGACTTCACTCGCGTTTATGTCCATATCGAGAGAAAGATAAATAATCTGAATTCAGTGTGCAGTTTACTTTGACGCGGGGGTGAGCAGCAGTGGTGGGGAGAGGCGGGGCTATTGCCTCATCATTATCAGATGATCATATAGGGCGTACACACGGATAATTCTTTAAATTCTTCCCTTTTAAAAATGTACAAAAAGTACTGATAAGACTACTGTTAAAGTACCGGATCGATAAGAGTAGTAGTATCGTTAAAACATTAACGATACCCATCCCTATTTATAATGCATGTAAACGATTTTATTTTTTGACACCATCATGTTAACTAAATTAAATGTTTGAGAAATAAGATTCTAGTTAATGATGGTGATGTACCGAACTCGTTACACAGACAAAATTCACTTAATGAATTGATACAGATAACAGTTTTTGTTATATATACATGGAATGTATGGCTTTCCTTATTTAAATGTATTATACTGTTTTTTAAATGAAATATTACAATGACATGATAAGAGGAATGCAGTATTAAAAATGTTCTGGCTAAAGGTTCTGTATATCACCATGCTTCTAGCATGACGTTAGTAAAAGTGTTTTGTTAAAAATTGTTTCACAAGGTGACATGTAATCATTTTCAATCTTGTCTTTGGTATTAGGGTAATGAAGAAATTGCTAGGAGACCAAAACAGGTATGTACAAAATATTTTCTACACTGTAACTGATCTAAAAATCTTTGTCTTTACTGGAATAGTTGGCAATGGTTGTAATTTAATGTTAAAGGAAGGCTTTCAAAATAAACTTCATGAACTGGAGGACAGATAATGCACACAAGATTTCACATTAAAGATGTTCTTAAAGTTCAATTTACAAGTCAGGATTTAATTTACTTTACATTTTTACCAGGAAAACCCTCTTAGTATCTATATCTATTATAAAACAACTTAATCTGTATATAGGCATAATTGTTTGAATAATGTGTAGTAATACACATGCCATGCTTTGTCAGTTTCAACAAGTTTGTGTACTTTGTTGTACTAATATAAATTACTTATTTTATAACATATGTGTTTAATGATTCATTTTTTATGAATGTTATCTTAGACAAGGTTTAGATTAGTTTAACGTATGGGCATTTTAAATAATAAGCACACATTATTTTACGAATCCTAGCACTTTAAATTGTGACGTGGTTAAATGATTCCTTTTCTTAGAGTCACTTAAGATGAATGTTAAAATAATTATACTAAATAAATAATCATACTATTTTGTTACAATATTATTTGAAAATGACCTCACTCATGAGTAAATTATATAGTACATCTGTTGGTTAATGATGGTTAAGTGACTCTTTTAAGTAGGACTTGGTTGTGGATGTGTTTTTTTTTCTCACAACAGTTATGCTTTTGCTTACAGCTAACTAATCTCCAGGAAGAGTCAGAGACAGATTGCTCGGAATCTAATTCATCAAGCTGGACTGGATCGGACACAAACTACCAGCCCAGTCACAACGGGTCATCCTCCAGCACTGAAGAAGGCGACAAGGGTTCATCATGTGCAAAATCTTCAGCTGATGGAGAAAGTACAGAGATAAGCAATGACAAAGATCAACAACTTGGCACGTACACTGTTAAGAAACACAAGAACCCCAAAACGTATGCAAAGACCAAAAAACTAAAGGATGACAAAATGAAATCAACTGTGACCATCAAAACATGTACAAAAAGAGAGGACAAAAAACGAGCATGGGACAAAAAACATTATTGTCTCTACTGTTGTATCTCAAATTTAAAGATGGCAAGGCATTTGGAGAGAAAGCATATGGAGATGAAGGATGTTGCATATGCATTCAGTTTTCCATTGGGATCAAAAGACAGAAAAGGTCTTTTGGAACAACTGCGAAATAAGGGTGACTTCAAGCACAACACCAAAGTCCTAGAAGAAGGTAAAGGAGAATTAGTGACTTGGAAGCAGCCTTCTGGTAAAGCTTCTGTCAGTGACTATTTGCCTTGCCAGTATTGTTATGGGATGTTTGCAAAAAAGGATTTGTGGCGACATCAGTCCTCATGCAAAAGCAAAAAAGCAAGTGAAACGGATGACAAAAAAAAGACACGAGGAAGAGTTCAAAGCCTTGCAGCACGCTTGCTTCCAATAGCAACTTCCTCCAGTGGTTCTCAGGAGATCATTAACAACATGAGACAAGACGATGTATCCTTTCATATCAGGAGGGATTCTCTGATTTGCAGATATGGCGATTCACTGTACGCAAAACACGGCCGTGTTAAGGCGAAACATCAGTACATTGCTCAAAGAATGAGGGAGCTTGGTCGGTTTATGTTGGTTGTGAAAGATATGGACAAAAATGTAAAGAGTTTAGAAGATGTATGTGCACCATCAAAATTCCAGCTTGTTGTTGATGCAGCTAAGAGTCTTTCAAAGTTTAGTCCAAGCAAGAATGAGTTCGGAAAACCTTCCACTGCAGTCAAACTTGGATTCAGTCTGAAAGGAGCTGTGGAAGTCCTGATTGGACAGACTCTAATGAATGAAGATGACCTGGGTGAGAAGAGGGCGAACAAATTCTTTGAGCTTTTGGAGAAAAACTGGAAGAACTATGTTTCTGTTAGTGCTCACCAAACTATAAAAGAAAAGAGTTGGAACAAACAAGATGACATCCCCCTCACAAAAAACGTAATGGCTCTGAGGGACCATCTGAGGATTGTGGAAGACGAAGCAAGGGAGAAGCTGTCACAACAGCTGAGCTTACCAGCATACAAGCAGTTAAACGAGGTAGTTCTGGCGCAAGTCATTATATTTAACAAACGACGAGAAGGAGAAGCGTCACGCTTGACTCTTGACACCTACAAGAAAGTCAACACAACTCCTATCAATGATGACATTTATGAAACCTTGTCTCCATTAGAGAAGGAGCTAAGCAAGCTGTTAACCCGCATAGAGATCCGCGGGAAAAGAGGCAGGAAGGTACCTGTTTTCTTTACAGAAAGAATGAAGGAGTCGATTGATTTGCTGATAAAATGGAGAGATGAAGCGGGCATCCCGGCTGACAATCCCTATCTTTTTGCACGACCTGGTGCAATGACAAACATACGTGGATGTGACTGTCTGCGAAGATATGCAGATGAGAGCAAGGCAGAAAATCCTGAACTTCTGAGGTCCACCAAGTTACGAAAACAGGTTGCCACACTCTGCCAACTTCTGGATCTTAGTGAGCAAGAGCTGGAACAAGTTGCAAGGTTCATGGGTCATGACATCAGAGTTCACCGTGAATTTTACAGACAGACAGACAAAACATTTCAGATTGCCAAGATAAGCAAACTTCTGTTTGCTATGGAGCAAGGAAGTGGGACCTTAACAGGAAAAAACCTGGACACAATTCATCTTTCTCTCTGTGGTATGTATGCACTGTAACCGATTTTGTCCTGAACTGTTTTATTGTTGCATAATCAATATTTTCATATGTGTAGCCAAATACCTTAGAAAGCCATTTCCTTTCTTACCACAGAACAGGAATAATAATTCATAGGCAAAGGAGAGCTTGGTTTAGTTATTTATCTGGTCTTGGAATTGCATAGTATGGTCAAAACATTGAAATGTCAACAACTACTCCATGCTGTCCGGTGAAATCAGCAGATCAATAGTAGAATTTGCTCATCCGAAGTCTTTTTACTTTATTTATCCTACTTTTATCCTACTACTTATTCTATATTTGTTATGGAGAAATGTGAGGGTATGTTAGAGCTTCAGTTAATATTTCATTAATCATTTTATCTTCAGAACAAATTAAATATAATCAATTAATTACACTTTTAGTCATTCTTTAAGTACTAACACCTGTGCAGTCTATTAATATTCAATCCAACAGCTCTATACATGATATGTTCTTATATTAATCACTATCATCCTCTCAAAAACCTTGACAAAAAATAAATGAATCAAAGACAGTGTGACCTGAACATAAATGAAAACGATATCATTTATTTATGTTGACTTTATTGCAAATAGATGTATTGGATTGCAATAGTTTATATAATGTATCGTAAACAATCTGCGTTCAATTGGCAGATATTGAATGATTTCAGTATATCTTCCTTTCCAACCCTTATATTACAAGGTGCCACTTTCTGTTTGCTCTTGTTTTCAGATGGAGGTTCTGACCTTTCCACCACCAAGGACAGACCTGTCCAGAGTGATGAGGATGAGGCCTCGGTTATAGAAAGTGAAACATATGAGAATGGTAAATATTCCATACACTATGTATTTTGAAGAAAAAAAACAGACGACACTAAACTGCTAAATACATATTAGGAGTGCACTAGCAACGGTGAAGTTGTGACAGCTGATGGACTTGAAATACATTACTATTACAGTTACATTATACTTGAGTCAGAAGAACCAACGCACCATTAAATAACACATTAATTCAACAAAGTATGCCTAAAGTCTGCTGCTTACTGATGTACAGGAGAGTGAGACGGTGGTGTGAAACCCATTCTCTGATGGTACAGCTGAACTCTGCTTTTGTGCAGTCTGGCTTAGATGATGTCATGATGCAGATACTATGTAGAGAGCTGCTGCGGGCTGGTGAAAAGTGATGCTCTCTGTAGAGCTCATCACCAATCACTGTAGAGATTCAGGTCTAATATTTTTCCAAAAAAATGACTTCTGCATATTGTTAAATGTATATTTATGACTTTTTATATCTTATAAATGAAGAATACAATATTAAGTAATTCAAGGATGATGGAAAAACAATTCATGCAGAAGACTTATGTTCCTTTTTTTGTCGAATTCTTAAGGCTCCTCAGAAAAACTATTATTTTCAGATGTATATAATGTGTTAACCTAAAATCATCAAAATGGAGGATGATTTCTAAAATGCAATATATAATAAATAAGGAAGGATTTTCTTTAGACACAGTGGCAGACTTTATGAAGTCATAGAATACTCATTTATTGAGATCTTTTGAATATCAGGAGTCATACTTTAGTATTTGAGCACTAATATTTAAACATATGTTATATTCACAGCTAAAAATCCCCCATCAACATCAGAGAGTGTCCCACAAAGGAGATGGAAACGAGGCAGAGAGGTGGATGATGGTGCGTTTAAAAAAAGAAGGGCAGAGACCATTCATATACACATTTTATGATATCAAGATGAAGCAGATACAGTTGCTAGTCTCCTTTCCTACACAGCATAGTATGAGGTGTCACTCATGTCACTCCTATTCTCTTGTTTTTCAGATGGTGCTTCTGATGGTGAAAGTTCAAATGGTGAATATAACGCTTCAATTATTATAATGATATTTTGGGGCAAAAATCTAACAGAAAATGTGCTGGTGTTTTTCATACTTCAATCATCAGTATAATTTTAGTAGAGTTTACAGCTCATTTAAGATAGGTAATTCATCATAGTAAATATTAACGGTCATTGTTGCGGAAGATAAACCATTGCCCCCCTGGTAATACTGTTTTTGTAAACTGTAAGGACATACTGATTCTCTCATTTGTATACACTGACATATCAGTTAGTACCCTGCTCTCAGGTCTTGGTGGTCTGATTTGAATATCAGCAGGTGCATACACATTAACCTAATTATAAATGATAATTTAGTTCTTATTAACTAACAGAAATTAATGTGTGCCTGTTACTATTGTAGATCAGAGCCCAGAAAAGGGCCAGGCCAAAAGTGTCCCACAGAAGGTCCCACAGAAAAAGAAAGCAATAGAGAGAAAAAAGGCTAAGTTTAAAAAAGTCACAAAAGCCTACCCTTTTAAAGCTTATTTTTCTGTCTGACGAAGATTAACCTCTTATTGTCACTTCCACAGTTATTTTAATGTAAATGTAATGTATTAGCAATTAGCTGTTAGCTCCTGGTGGTTGGATTTGAATGTCAGCAGTTGAACACATAAACCTTATAGTACCTGAGGTCTCTTTGACCAAAATAAACTAATATTTGTCTTTTGCTGTTATAGATCAGAGCCCAGGAAAAGGCCAGGCTAAAACTCTCCAAAAGAAGAAGCATGCAAGAGGAAGAAATAAGGAGGGAGAGAAAGACAGTGGTAATTAAAATACATTTTACATTATATTATATTCTAATATAATAAACATCACTTTATGATTCAATCCTCAAAGAAATGTTTGTGAAATGGTCATAATTAGCATAAATATTGTTATTGTAAGTTACTAAAAAGTGTGTTTTGTTTAATCACAGTGACCTTAGCCTTTGATCTCCAAAATCTAATCTGTAAATCGCTGAGTCCAAGTTCAAAAAAGTAAATGTAATGTAAATTATACAGAGTCACTTAAGGCATTCCAAAAATATCACAAAAATACGTAAGAGTTAAGGATCGAAGGACCGTAGTATTGTGGTCTTTATTTTTACGTTATAATTATTCAAAGATAAGTAAGGAAGTGTGTGTTGTATGAGATGACAGAGAGGTTTCAGCTCCCATTATTAAATCAAAGAGGCTTAATGTTTTCCATTATATTATTTCACTATAGCTATGTGGACGGTGTCAAGGTCCAAAGTTGACAAAATTAATCAATAGCGGGTGTAACTAAAATACAAGATGTCTTTATTTATTTATATATATATATATATATATATATATATATATATATATATTATTATTAATAACAATAATAATAATATAACATATTGTATTTGTGTGCATTTCCTGTTCGGAAAGTGGCGCTGGACTGAGAGTGGCAATTTCATTTTGTAATTATATAAAAGTCCACTTGTAATAATGGTGCGTTCACACCAGACTCGATGCGAATAATCGCTCGAGTTTCACGCGGCTGTCAGCTGTGTTTACTCGCCTCATTCATCTGAGTCAGCTTCCCAAGCCGTATCTGGCTGTGCAACACTTAGTCACATACTGTATGCCGAAGTGTTATTTTAAACAACACATTAAGTTGACGAAACACTTGAGTCAAATGTAATTCAAGTCTGATCCACTCGTGTCTTAGACGGGGCAGTGATATAATAAACCTGTTAATGTACGCATTCAAACACTCTATATACTCTCCTCCCGGAGTCATATTTCTCCCGCATTTCTCCAGATTTCTGACAAAATCAGATTTACTCACGACTGTTTCCACTCGGACCTTAGCGCGTCTCTTTACTAGCGTGCGCAACGGAAAGTCTGAGAGGGTGTTCATTATGGTGAGGAATATATCATCACAGAAAACAGAACAAGAATGGACAACTCAACGCTCTGCTCACTCCTTTCCTGTAAAATACATGTCCAGCCCACACATAGGCTCCATCAAGGACGGTGCTACAGGCAGCAAGGCAGTGCACTTACTGTACAACTACAATAAGCTTGTGTAGATGTTCTTTTTATCTTTAAAAGTCTGTTTCCCCGCTGCGAGGCTCCAGCGCTAACAGTTCTAACCATAGATATATATAAACACTAGATGACTCACCCGCCCTGCTGGCCAATGGATACCGACGTTGCCACATGGCGGCCATCTTGCCACAGGCAGCTCGCTCATTCATAACATGTCTATGGTGCACTATTGAAATAACCGTAGATTGCTCAATTTTCAAACAATTTTCAAACGGTTTGGTTTGTTATAAACATTAAAGATGTAGTTATGATACTGTATACTTATCATTATAATCATGGACTTTTTTTCAACATGTCTTGTTGTCTCCTGTATCATAGCCATGCTAATAACGTTTATAATAAACCAAACCGTTTGTAAATCAGTCAAGATTTCAGCGAGTTAAAAGTATTTTTGTGCAGATCACTCACCTTACAACAGCTGTAGCAGTAGTTGTTGACTGTGGCAAGATGGCCACCGGTGAGCTTCGCTGGCGACTCCCCCTTGAGCCATCTAGTGTTTATATATCTATGGTTCTAACAGCTTGAAATGCAGGCTCCATGGACCTGTCAGCTCCGGACTGCGCAAAATGCGTACATGAAGCGATACGTCATGAACGCAAGAAATCTACCCTTGTGGGGGCGCACTCATGTGATTGGCTTAGAATGGAGGAGACATCTGATTGGCTATAGATAGAAAAAATTACAAGAACGAATCAGGTGACCGTCAGGGGAGTCTCAAAAAACCTACACACGAATGCACAGCGATCCGTGCACAGGAAGCGGGTTGTGTTTGCAGGTGCAGAGGTTTTACACGCAAAAATAATATGTGAGGATCAAAAATACATATGTAAAACTTGTTTCTGTATTTGGATTGTTTTTACATGTATATGAAACGGAACACATTTGTGTGTGCATTGAAAAACACACACACACTACTGAAAATGAAGCCTCACACATACTACTGAAAATGAACCTCACACACACGCAACTGAAAATTAACCTCACACACACAACTGAAATACTCTCACATTCACTACTGAACACCTCACACACACACACTACTGAAAACATCTGACCTTGCACACACACAACTGAAATACTCTCATTCACTACTGAACACCTCACACACACTACTGAAAATTAACCTCACACACACACACTACTGAAAACATTTTACTGAAAGGTTCTCAGTAGGGAATGTGCATGTGTTTCACCTATGTGTGTGTGAGGGGGATTCTTGCTGTAACGGAAGTTATTGTAATGAAACGGAACTAACAAAGAACAATACTGCAATGATACAGTAGGTTGCGATAATGCTCGTCTACTCTGTTTGGAAGTCGCCATTAAAGAAGAAGAATGAAACAGAAAGTCCAATTCTGCATGGATTTATAGAGAAACCGCACCGCAGCCGTAGGCTGGACCCTGGACTGAGCGGTCTACAAACTGAGACGGTCTGGTCTATGGAGGTGTTCTTGTTTACATCACCTGGTGCAGCTCGTGAGGTAGCCTAGCAACCCGCTAGCAACATGCACAGCTGCAATAAGCTAACAAGCTAACTAAACCGAAATTGAGCCAGAACCTTTCCTTTTTTGTTTTACCATTTATTGAAGTGATTGATATTTCAGGATGAGAGGACAATGGCCTGTTGTTGATTAAGCTGTGTACTTCTAGCCAACAGTTATGTTAGCATTAGTTAGCAGTAAGTAAATAGGATTTAGGAGTAACCGATGTATTCCAGCCTGAAACAAATAAGGCTAACCTACAACTGTTGCTCCCGGTCTGCACCTTTTACATTGCTTAAGGTAAATGAACATGAAACTATTCAGCAAAACTTTCAATAATAATCTAAGGTATTGAGTTGTTTGGATAATACTTGCATACAAATCAATAAATGCCTTCAGGTTTCTAAAATATATAATATGTGGTAAATTCAACAGTTCAACAGATTCACATTTTTGCATGATTTTAGTTATTGAATTGTTGCTGTTACTTAATTATACTTTTAATAAATTGAAATTGAATCAGATAGAGGGACCCTAACACCTTTGTCGATGACATCAATCAGTAAAAGAAGCCAGATCACCAGAGAGTGAGTGCTGAATGATGACAGTCTGAGTGTGTGTCAGTGTATGTCAGCTGGAGAAACGGGAGGTTACGTATTGTAACCCTAGTTATATAAGCACAGGGGGAGCCCTCTACTGGACTATATGGGTACTACTCTCTATCATGCTATGCATGCATTCACCTACTGAGTTGCATAAACGTAGCCGGCCAATCGGGGTGAGCCTACCTGAATGCGCGAGCAGGCCCACAGTATATAAGGCGGCTACGCCTCCCGACCGTCATCCTACACCCTCTTCAGCGAGCGGCATAGGAAAGACAGGGCCCCCAGGTAGAGGGCTCCATCTGTGCTTATATAACTAGGGTGTACAATACGTAACCCCCCGTTATATATCACACAGGCTCCACCCTCTACTGGACTCTATGGGTACAGTGGGTGGAGCCCCGATGTATAAACGCCCTGTCGTCCAACAACATCGACCCATCACACTGCCCCTGACCGGCTTTTGGCTAACATCCACCGCACCCCCACTTCCTCCCATCCGGTTGTAATCGTGGAGAAGTCGGGGCCGCAGCTTGGATAAGGCAGACTCACACACGCTTACCTCGTGTAGAGTCCTCCAGCCCTGTATGGGGCTTACTGCGCACTATGTTTCCCGGGTCCCTAAGGAGCATGGGAAAAACACAAGTGCACTCTGTCCCAGGGCACTCTGTCATGTGTGGCCCCGGCAAGCACAGATGACGAAAAGGAAACAGACATGTCCAAGAGATAAAACGTTATGAAGGGGCCGCCGTGCATATATCTTCCACACTCACGCCGTTGAATAAGGCTGTTGACACAGCCACAGCCCGTGTAGAGTGTGCACGGACCCCAGTGGGGAGGACTCTCTCCGCCTGTCCATAGGCATGTGTAATGCACTCGCAGAGCCATCCTGTCAGGTGCCTCGTGGAGAGAGCTTTTCCAGCCACACCATCCCCAAAGCACACAAACAGCTGTTCAGTGCGCCTAATGGCAGCCGTGCGCTCTACATAACATGCTAGCGCACGCAGAGGAAGTGCAGAGGAAGTGCAATTTAGCCTCCTTGGCCTCAATATGGGGTGGAAGATTAAAGCCACCTAACTGAATAGCCCTTGACCTGAACCAACTCCTTAGGCTCTTAGGAGTAAAGGAGGGGTTCGGTCTGAGTGTCGCCCCACTACGGTCACCCCGGATCAAAAGGCAGCTTGGGTGCACCGACAGAGCGGTCAGCTCGGACACTCTTTTGGCCGAAGTCAAGGCAAGTAGCAATGCTGTCTTCCATGACAGTGCTTTCAGGGAGGAGAGCTCCAGAGGCTCAAATGGTTCTGTGACCAAAGCCTCGAGCACCAACGGCAGATCCCACTGTGAGGCGGAGGCGTGCACTACTGGGCGCAGCCTCCTGACCCCCTGCAAAAACCGCGGCATAAGCGGCTGACTAAAGGCTGACCTGCCGCCAAATCCCTCGTGGCAGAACGAAATGGCTGCTGCATACACCTTAATTGTGGAATGAGCCAGCCCCCTGTCCACCAGTATCTGTAAGTAGGATGGAATACAGCCCAACGTACACGATAGCGGTTCTAGACTCCTTTCTTCACACCATCGCTGGAATCCCGCCCACGTTGGCCTGTAACAGGCTGTGGTGGATTCTGCTCCTGCTGCTTGGATAGTCTGAATAACGTTGTCAGACAGCCCCACCTGTCTCAGCCTGTCCCTCTCAGGAGCCAAGCCTGGAGAGGTTGGCCCAGAGTGGGTAACGCTCCTATTGCACCTGCTTCCTGAGACAGCACTCCCCAGACCTGAGGAATCGTCCAGGGCTGGCCCACCATCATCTGTGTTACCTCCACGTACCACGGCGTCAAGCGGCGACCTGGCGCCACTAGGATAACTGACAGAGGTTCCCGCCTCACCCTCTCCAGGAGGGGGGGGGGGGGGGGGGGGAGGGATAAGGTGCAGCGGTGTAAAGCAGCTTTCTTGGCCATGGCTCGTGTGCAAATACGTCCACCCCCAAGGGCGGATTGTCCCACCGGGCCAGGGAGAACCACAGGGCACAGTGGCTGTTGCGCCGATTGGAGAACAGGTCCGCCTCTGCTCTCCCGAACTGAGTCCAGACCTGCTTCAACACCTCCGGGTGAAGCCTCCACTCGTCTGGCAGGGGCCTGCCACGTCGTCTCCACACACTGCCAGATATCACGCAACAAAAAAAAAAAAACATAAAACCCCTGATGGAGGCGGCTCACCGGTTTGGGTGGTAGCGGAGGGGGGAGCGGTAGACCCACAGGCTCCGCCGCCATGGCCATCACCAGCGGGAAATCCTGATGGGCAGATCTGCGCGGTGGACCCTCGTGGACGCCGGACCCAGAAGCGCCCGACAACGTGAAGTCCTCGTCTTCTTCCTCCTCGACAAACGGGGCCGCCCGGCCCGTCGGAATGGCGACCACGAACGGCACTTCCTCGGCCACCTCCTGGTCCTCCATTTCGACCACCTCAAACTCCTCGTGGTCCTGCGCCTCGTCCGGCGAGACATAGTGCGCCTGGAAGTGTTCCAGGCGATGTTGGCGTCCGAGCTGCGGGAGCGCACGACAGGCACTGCAGGACGGAGAATGTTTGCTGCCCTCCACCGTGTGGTCAGGCCCCAAACACTCGAAGCACAAGCGGTGGAGATCAGTGCCCGCAATTAAGCCAGGGCATGTAGGGCAAGGCCGATGTTCAAGGAGTGGTGAGTCCATATTCTTTCACTTTCTTCTATCTCTCTTCTTACGTTTAGCTTCAGCTGTTGCTGCTCGCTGAAGAGAAAAAGGATGACGGTCGGGAGGCGTAGCCGCCTTATATACTGTGGGCCTGCGCACGCATTCAGGTAAGCTCGCCCCGATTGGCCGGCTACGTTTATGCAACTCAGTAGGTGAATGCACGCATAGCATGATAGAGAGTAGTACACATAGAGTCCAGTAGAGGGCGGAGCCTGTGTGATATATAACCTGGGAAATCAGCCATAAATGTTAAATGGTTTTATAGATGACATTTCAAAATAACAGGCTCAGACTTTCTCAAATGTTCAAGAGTCTTTATTAGAGGTGGTAAAAATATCCTGGAATATTCCGGTCCAGTGTTTCCTCTGTTAACATCAGTGTGTTCATGGGACTGTTGGTGCAGCGTAGAGATGTGTACAGAGAGAGCAGGAAATAAAAACATGTCAACTCACCCGGGACAGGACCACCTCTAAGGTGATGTTCTGTGGAGGGGCGCTGGGGGCTGTAGAGACACAAACAGGATCACATCAGGTTATTATAAATATAACACTGCTGCTCGGTGTACATGTTAAGAATGCACTAACATTGTGCAGGAATCTTCACACTTAATTGGGTTTAAATTATGTCACTGACATATTTCTTATTTTTTTGCTTTTGAAAATATTATTTTTTACTTTCACGTCAAAGAATCTGAGGACGAAAACAAGGTCAGGTCCAACTCCAGAAGTGACAAAACATTCAAAATAACAATGAGAAATGTCAAATTGCAAATGATATTTAATTATTTTATAATGCATATCTTTGTGTGCTTCGTCCCATGAGTCTATGTCCCTGAGAGGGAGAGAAACATTCTGTTGATGCACATGCATCATGACATCATGGATGCATTGCACCATTCATTGACAGAACATGTAACATTTGGGACAGAATTGCACATCCGAGGATAAGCTTCATATAATAAATCCTCATTTTTGATAGAGCTTGGAAGCTCCCCCCCCCCCGCTTCTTTGTGCTAAGCTAGGCTAATCACACAACTTCACTCAGTTTGAAACACTGAACTTGACCGCCTCATTACAGATGAAGCTTTATTATTTTCACAGTGTCATTGAGCTGGATGAGTGTTGGAAGAGTGCTGGTGTCAGATTGCTGTCAATCAATCCCCCTGATGATGACATCAGAACAGACAGGAAGCAGGCGGCTTCAGTGGAGTCTGACTGTCACTACAGCGGCAAGAGATTACCGCCGGACACAAGACAGGTGTCATTAAACACACACACACACTCACACACACACACACACACACACTCACACCTTCATCCCTCCGAACCGTCAGGACATCAGACTGATCTGAGGTCCAGCCCTGGAACTGGAAGATAAGGAAGAAGAAGTGGAGGAAAAATGATGGAGGGACAAGAGGGCTGTAAACAAAGAAGATTGATGAATAAGAGAGGACTGAAAAGAAGAAGAAAGAATATAAAGATATGATGATATGGCAGACAAAACACAAAGAAGAACACAGGACTAATGATGGGAGTGATGGGAATGCTCCAGATAACAGCACACAACGTACTATTTGCTACATTTGAGTTGTAATGAAGTATTTGTCAACACAGCACCCCTAAAGGGCGGACCTTTGAGTTGCTGTTACTCTAAAGGTGAGAATTGTATGTTCTGTTCAGAGATTAAGAAATAATAGTAACTCAATGCTAATAAACCTGTACGTTTCCACTCAACAGTTTATCAGGTATTGTTAGAGGAATAAATAAAGAATCTCTTTGATAAGAGCAATTGAAAACAATAAAATCCTATCAACTCCCATCCCTGATTATATATATAGATATATAAAGAGGATGAGTAGGAAGAGGGTGATGATGAAGAGGCAGCAGACACGTGGTCCTGCTCAGACACCTGATTAACTGTCAGCAGCGTATCTGTTCATTCAGCTGCTCCAATCGTGTGTGTGTGTGTGTGTGTGTGTGTGTGGGTGGGTGTGTGTGTGTGTCAGTTTTATTGTGGGTTATATTAGCCCACAAGTCATTGTTATCATTGAGACACAGCTGGAAGATTCACAATGCAGCCACTTTGCATCTGGGTCTGTGTGTCTGTGTCTCTGTCTCTCGCTCTCTGTGTGAGTGTGTGTGTGTGTGTGTGTGTGTCTGTGTGAGTGTCTGTGTGTCTCTGTCTCTCGCTCTCTGTGTGAGTGTGTGTGTGTCTGTGTGTCTGTGTGTCTCTGTCTCTCGCCATCTGTGTGAGTGTGTCTCTGTGTGTGTGTGTGTGTCTCTATGTGTGTGTGTGTGTCTCTGTGTGTGCGTCTGTGTGTGTGTCTCTGTGTGTGTCTCTGTGTGTGTATGTGTGTGAGTGTGTGTGTGTCTCTCTATGTGCGTGTCTCTCTGTGTGTGTGTCTCTGTGTGTGGTGTGTGTCTCTGTGTTTGTGTGTTGGTGTGTGTCTCTATGTGTGTGTGTGTCTTTATGTGTGTGCGTGTGTATGTCTGTGTCTATCTGGTGTGGTGTGTAGTGTGTGTGGGAGCTCTGTCGTTGTCTCTCTATGTGGTGTGATATGTGTGTGTGTATTGTGGTGTGTGTGTGTGTTGTATGTGTGTGGGTGGTGGTTGTGGTGTGAGTGTGTTGTGTCTCTATGGTGTGTGTCTCTGTCTCTATGTGTCTCTATGTGTGTGTCTCTGTGTGTGTGTGTGTGTCTGTGTGTTGTGTGTGTCTATATGTGGGTGTGTGTGTGTGTCGTGTGAGTGGTGAGTGTGTGTGTTGTGTGTGTGTGTGGTCTCTGTTGTGTGGTGTGTCTATGTGTGTGTGTGTATGTGTGTGAGTGTGTGTGTGTCCTCTCTGTGTGTGTGTGTGTGTGTGTGTGTGTGTGTGTGGGTGGGTGTGTGTCTCTGTGTGTGAGTGGGTATGTGTGTGAGTGTGTATGTGTCTCTGTGTGTGTGTGTGTGTGTGTGTGTGTGTGGTCTCTGGTGTGTGTCTCTGTGTGTGTGTGTGT
>CADEHL010001231.1:344950-482506 GCA_902827135.1 Harpagifer antarcticus | reverse complement strand
GAATATACAGTTTGTCTACTTCTTTGGCTTCGGTGGATATAGCGAGGCCGACGAAGAAGTCCAAGTTGTTTAATGACTGAGGTGCTGGTTGGAGCGTTGGAGTGGTTGAAACTCAGGAGTTGGGGAATAGAAAACCTCAACATGTCAACAGGTCGGGCGCCGAAGAAGTTTGGTAGCGGTGCTTAGCAGCGAGGGCTAACAGCAACGAGACAGCTGGAAGGCTATCCCGATAGTATACCTCACGTCTGGGAGTGAAACAGAGGATGGGAGAGAGGCAAGCAGTCAGCCGGAGATAGTCGGCGAATTTGGGCGATACAGCAGGTGAGTCCCGACAGTGGTCAGGTCCAAAACCGTCAATAATCACGAGGTTTAAGATATAAAAGCACTTAAACAGACTCAAAGTTTAGTCATATAACTTAAAAGCAGATAAACTAGCTTAAAAAGCAGATAGAAACTCTGAGGCATAGAGAAGCGGCGAACACAAGCGCCAGCGTCCTCTCCTGTGGAGCTGCAGAGTGAACATGTGAGCAACAATTGTGGTCTCCACAGGGAAACTCCACTCACTAAAAAGAGAACCGGCTTCGTAGGACCGGAAACCCCGAGTTTTGCCTGAAGTTACAGCAGGGGCGGATCTAGACAAATATCCATGGGGTGGCCAGAGGGCGGCAGCAGAACTTCAGGGGGGGCGTCCCCTGCAGAAGTATATGCTGAAGTAATCGCAGTTAACTTGGAAAGCCACAATATTGATATTTACAACTCAAAAAATTTGGTGACATTATTGTGGCACATCAGTAAAGCCTTAATATAAATATAAGGTGGCAGACTTCATTTAATGAATTTTAACTGAACAATAACTGAATGAGTTTGTTTCACTCTTAGACCAGCAGGGGAACCAAATCGATGCAGGCTGCTGCAATAAGTACATTAATTAACTGTCCTCTTCGATGTTTGTCTGTATGACTATGATAATATTATTCCTATCAGCTGTCAATCACTGTTATGATTCACATATTCAGTGTATTATTAAATAAACTATATTTGTTGGAGGGATAATGATGAATGTTTCTCAAGATGCTTGCTCACCCTCCTTCAAATTTGAAAGACAAGTCATTACTATCATATATCAAAAGAATCAAAAGAACCGTTCAGTGCCCCACGACTTAATTGCAAACAGTTACAACCTTGACTTTACCATCAGAAAGAAACAAACATTAAAGAAGTGACTAACTGCATCAGTTAGGGGTTAGAAAACGTGTATTCAGCTAAAACATAAACATCGCTGCAGTTATGATCCAGTGGAAAGCCCTACCTACTGGTTAAATCAAAGTGGTTGCTTTCTGTTGGCTGGGCAGTGAAGTTTTACACACACCGTCTTATTTGACTTTCTCAGGACTTGAAAACTGTTTTTTGGGGGCAGACCCCCACAAAGAAGAAACATATTATACACACGTAAGGTCATCATCTTAACAGTTTATTATTCTCATCGACTCATCGTGAGCAGAGCATCAAGTTGCCTATAACAGCTGAATGTGGAATTTACCATCTTGTTCAGCCAAACGCCTCACAGACTGATTAAGATTTAAAGCTATGGTGCGTTTTGATTCAATGCGGAGTACAGCCAAACTTGACAGGCTCTTCTCTGTAGACCGCAAACAGCGGCTCCAGAGTATTTGTGTTGGGTAATCTATGGTAGGGCTAACCCATACAGTGGTGGGGCTCAAGTCAGTAATTTGCAATGTAATTACATACACGCTCCCCTTGACAGTGAAACGCCACGCGTGAGGTTTAGATTATTTCCCTGTCTCAATCCAAATTGAACTGTATGAAATAAAAAGGCACATTTGTCTTGTAGTAAATAAAAAGGGCGACCTGGAGCCAATCCTGCAACTTCCCCACAGGTGAAAGAGTTGACGTGCTGAAAACCCAACCCCTGCAGGGGGTCTGGGGGGATTCTCCCCCCAGGAGATATTTGAAATACTAACATAAAATACACATTCTGGTACTCTCTTGAGAAGAACAATAAATAAATCTATTACTACACCGACATATTTAAAAACATGAATGGTATTTTAGTTTGTTGTTACTTTGTTCTGAAAGCTGAACCTGCTTGCTCCTCACAGAGAGAAGAGGGAAGAGGCTGTGAGTTACTTTACATTGTGGATAAGGGGTGGATAGCCCCCATTGTTCTGTGTGTCAAAAATGAAAGACAGCCCACACACCTATCAATCACCAAACCTGGGGTCTTATTTCATTACGTAATGTTGTATCGATGTATCGGGACTTCCTGCAAACAACCCACCACGCCGTTATCTTGATTCTGATTGGCCAGAAGACATTATCAAAGATGTTCTATTGAGAAGACGGATCACTACGTGACAAAAGTTTTCAAAACCGTTTCTGGTCTTCGGTATTTCCAGACAAGTGGCTGAAATCAATCTGACTAACTGCTGTCTGTGCAATTTCTTACTCCGCGAGTTGGCAGACTTTATTTGGCTTACCTTAACATCATTTTTCAAGGTGGGGCTAAGCCATTTCTTGTATGGCTGTAGCCTACCCCAGCCATACCCTGCGCCGCCACTGACCGCAAATACCTCATTCATTCTTCCGTCTACTTGGGTCCGAAATGCTTCTCGTTTTGCGCTGGTTCCTCCCCGTTCAATGAAATCGCCTCCAATCATATTTCCACGGCTCGTTCCAGGGCCGGGGGAGGGGTACAAGGCTCGCGTCTTGTGCTGCATTCACTTGCACTCCGACATTACAGATTTTCTCTCATAAATGTCCGAGAGCCACAACTTTTTTTCAAACAAAGCTGCCACTGGGGTGGCAAGGCATTTTTCTGAGGTGGCAGCTCCAACCCTGCCGGTGAGAACCCCTGGTTAGCCGTCTTAATGATGAAAAATCCTGCTTCGTAGTACAGGCCTCAGATGGTGTGTCGCCCTAATCCCGTGTATCTACGGTCCCATTTGTTTGTCTTTATTACACAAGTTAAGCGGAAGAGCGTCTGAGAGGCCTTTTTGTTTTTTACCTTACTAAATGGACATTGGAGCGAGGGGCAGGGCGAAACTCGCGGAAGTGATTTCAAAACAAAAGCCCTCGTTTGCTTGGAACAGTGATAATATTATAAACAAGGGGAAACAAGTTGAATTTAGCGATCACAAACGAAAACAGCCAAGACACATATCGAGCCCAGAAAATGAATGTTATCAAGGGCTGTAAATATAATAGGCCTTTGTCTACACTGACAACATTGTAAGGATATTTAAACTATACAGCGATTCTGCACTTAAGCAGTCAGTATATAAGCAGTCAGTATATAAGCAGCAGTCAGTAGTCTGACTGCTGCTTATATACTGACTGCTTATATTCTACTGACTCAGTAGTATATAAGCAGCAAAACGGGTCTTTAACCATAGTTTTCTTTTTTAAGAAAAGTTGATATTCTGTTAAAAAGCATGACTTTGTGTGATGGGTGTTAACTGGCGTTTGGCTCATCATGCATACTAATAATCTAAAGAGGAAGGAAATCTATTAACAGCCTGATATCCGTCTTCTGCTCATTGACGACAGAGGAAAGTCTAAATATTTAACATAAAGCTGTGAAAAACCGTCTCAAATAATTGGCAGCAAAAATGTAAGGTTTAATTGGAATAAAAGGATACATGTTGAGATAGGAAGTTCTAATATCTTAAAAGAAGAGCTTGAATATAAAAAATACAAACTCTTTTGGCTCCTTCCTGTCTTCCTACTGGGTCTCTCTTGGCTTTGTGCTGGCTATCTTCTAGCTCTATTCAGGGTTTCTAGCTCTATCCCTGATCATTTTCAGAACCTGAAGGCTCTATACGGACTATCTTCTGGTTCTCCTCTGGATCCGTCCGTCCACTATCTCTTGTCTCTGTCCAGTGAATTACACTTGTGTTACTGGAGCAGGTAAAGCATACAACAGATACTTTCAGCATTATCGGAGCACGAAGTGGAAGCTGGATGAAACACAGCAGACTTTATTTAATCAAACAAAGCATAAACATATTGGACATGGCCTCAAGACTGTAACCTCTTCACATTCTGTTGAAATAGTCAATCACTAGCCATATCTCACCCATTGCTGGTTTTGAATCATTAATGTGTGGATGACAGTTGAACTGGATGGTGTAACATTTATGCCATCTGCTGGAAAGAAGACGTATTGCTCTGTTGGCGTCGTTTAGACAACAAAAACAGAGTGAATCTCTCATTTCATCAACAATCTTGAGTACAGACACCGTCCTGCAGAGAGCACACAGCCCAACAGCACGTCTTTGGTCTAGCACCACTTTACAAAACGTTTGCATTAAGACACTAGACTAGCTGGTCCCTTGTAAAGGTCAGTCCCACCTTAAATGAGCAGCGGGTGATCAGCAGGTGAAAGGCAGGACACGGGAACTTGGTCCTGAGGAGATGTAACGATTATTAAACAAGAAAGTTGTCGAGTCAAGGGGTCAAAGAAATGAACATTTGTGATTATGAGTGAATCGGTTGCAGGTGGGTGAAATCAGGCTTAGGGAGTAACGTATTACATGTAACGGCATTAGGTCATCAGGACACAAAATAGACAAATGGTATGCCCTTACGTTACAGAAGCAGCTGAAGACCACAACACACTTGTGTCTTTTGAAACGATTATGCCATTTAAATCTTTGTCACAAACATTGCAGCTCTATTCTTCCTCTCCTGTGTGGATTCTCAATGGTGTGCCTTTACATTTCCACTCTGTGAAAAAGCTTTCTTACAGACTGTAACGCTGTGTGGTTTCTCACCTGTGTGGACTCTCATGTGTTTCCTTTAAAGTTCCATTCAGTGAAAAAGCTTTCTTACAGACTGTACAGCTGTTTGGTTTCTCTCCTGTGTGGATTCTCATGTGTGTCTTTTTTAAATTTCCACTATGTGAAAAAGCTTTCTGACAAACTGAGCAGCTGTGCGCTTTCTCTCCTGTTGGACTCTCATGTGTGGCCTTTAAAATTCTACTCTGTGAAAAAGCTTTCTTACAGACTGAGCAGCTGTGGTGCGTTTCTCTCCTGTGTGGACTCTCATGTTGTGCATTAATTTCCATTCAGTGAAAAAGCTTTCTTACAGACGGAGGCAGCTGTGTGGTTTCTTCTCCTGTGTGGACCTCTCATGTGTTCCTTGTAAAAATGATCACTCCGTGTAAAAGGCGTTTGTTACCAGGACTGAACTGAGCAAGCTGGAAAGGTTTCTCTCCGTTGTGGACTCTCATGTGGTGGCCTTTAAATGTCCACCTCTGTGAAAAAGCTTTCTTACAGACTGAGCAGCTGAATGGTTTATTTTCAGCACTACGTCGCAGATCACTGACAGATTCATGTCTATTCTTCAGTGAGTTTGAGCCGGATGCAGGTTCTCTGGTCTCCTTCCAATCAGCACTGTATTCAGCGTCAGGTTCAGAAGAGTCTCCAGTGTCAGGGTTCAGAAGAGTCTCCAGCGTCAGGTTCAGAAGAGTCTCCAGTGTCTTCAAAAGATCTCCAGTGTGGTCCCCAGTCTTTGGTTTGTAAACTGCTCTCTGGATCTGAGTTCCTGGCTGGTTCTGGTCCTCGACAGTCATCTCCATCAGCTTCTGTTTCCATGTGTTCAGTTTGTCTTTGATGATGCTGAGAGGACTGAGGTTTCTCTTCATCATCTTCACTCTTCACAGGGTCAGGAGTGAAAGTGGACTTGGTGATATCAGCCTCCTCCACCTCCTCACTGAACCTGAGTTCCTCCTGTTCCTGCTTAATGTGTGGGGGGGGGCTCTGGGTCCTCCTGGTCCAGACTGGTGCTCCACTCCTGCTGGTCAGGGAGAACCTCTTCTTTAACCACCACCAGCTGCTGGACGTCTGCAGGAAACAGGAGACACACATTCAGAACAAACTGTTAAGTGTTAGCATTTAAAAATCTAATCACCATTACAATGGGAGACATTTTTCAGCCCTAATTAATGCCTTTGTTTTTATATTTTCACATTATCTTTCTTTGTCTCACTTAATGTGTATTTCGTTGTCTCAGTTCAACTTATGTAGCCCAGCCCCTTTGAAAATGAAAAAGGGTTTTTTTCTTCTGGCGTAGCACTAGCTGCAATAAACAAGGAATTGTATTTGGGATCGTTCACAGATACACCACGCCTACAGTATAGAATTAAAACACTCTGTTACAAATTAAAATCCTGCATTCAAACCTTATTTAAGTAAAAGTATGCAAGTATCATCAGAACATTTGACGGCACCTTCTTGTGTAACAGTAATGATGGTGCAGTAAAATGTTCCCTGTCAGTGTTTAATTTATGATGTTTCTTGATTATTTCGTATGTTCACCTGGAATCAATCAATCAATGTTTATTTATATAGCCCAATATCACAAATGTTACATTTGTCTCAGTGGACTTCACAGTGTGTACAGAATATCAGTATGACAATACGACACCCTCTGTCCTTAGACCCTCTGTCCTTAGACCCTCACATCGTACAAGGAAAAACTTCCAGAGAAAACCCACAGTTTAAAGGGAACATGGGAGAAACCTCAGGGAGAGCAACAGAGGAGGGATCCCCCTCCCAGGACGGACAGACGTGCAATAGATGCCGTGTGTAATATCGAAAAGATGATACATTTACAACATAGGTAGTCCAAATGTTTGGAAATGCATGTGTCTGTAATAAGAAGATGAATCCACGAGGATGTCAGCAATCCTGTGGGAGCCATCAGGGAAGTAGTATGGTGAGAGTCAGGCAGGACTGCAGAGACAGGTTCAGCCACGACTCGAAGTCCACGACTCAGATCCAGTGCTCAGGATAAAGGATCCAGGACACACGACCACAGCAACAGGATTAGCCTCGACTCAGGGTCCCGGCGTAGATATGGACACAAAAAAGAGATTTGCTGCTGCATGTGGAATCAAATGAAAATGTTGACAATGAAGTGGAAAATAATGACAATGATATTAGCAATGTTGATGTTGAAACTCAAACTAAACAAAGTGCTGTTATTGATGAAATCAATCCGGAGGACAGTGCCTCTAACATTTCAGGTCCAAAGGAAAGGCAACACAAAACACACTCTAATGTATTTAAACATCATCCACCGCATCTTCCAGGCTAAAAGCAGAGGCTGATAAAGAAGCGCATGAAGGCTTTAAAAAGGAAACATCAGTTGGAAGCAAAGGAGGAGGAACTAAGAAAAGAAAAGGAACAGTTTGCTCTGGAGACCGAGCTAGCTGCAACTAATGCCAAAATCAATGTTCTGGAAACGAGCTCAAAATGCAGCTCCAAAAGGGATGGGATGAACGCTTATCTGGAAAGGAAAGAGGCTCAGAGTACAAGGCAACTCAATCCTCAGGCTAATCAATTTGTCCCACAGAGAAATGACAAAAATAACATGCAAAATGAATGTCACACTAATGCCCAGGCTGTCACTGTAAGACCAAAAGGAAACCTCACGGACCATCAGGTTTAAAGAGACATCACAAACCGTCAGGCCTAAACAAATGGCAGTGTTACAGACGGACCTCAAACCACTATACACTCAAGCACCAACACAGGTGGTTCATGATGCTCAACAGACAGGACGAGCATCCTCCTTGATTATGACATGCAATAATGACACAGAAAATGACATTGTGAATATCATTCAACACCAAACTGACATCACTACAATGTTAGTACAGCAACATTTAGCATCCTCCCTACCAGTGAGAAATATACCCACATTTGATGGTGATCGTCTTCAGTATCATTCTTTCATCAGATCCTTTGAAAATTGTGTTGAGGTTAAAACTGATAATGCAAGTGATTGTTTACATTTCTTGGAGCAGTTTTTTTGATTGAATTTGATTTGATAATCGTATCATTTAAAATCGATTAATCGTTCAGCCCTACAGTGAACCAAGGCATAGGAAACAGGGCACCTTTGCCACCGGTGTCACTGCAATGAAAGAAAGAAACAAAGGCTACATGGATAATAAGATCAAGTCCTTTTCTGCCCAAAGTCACAACAAATGCTGTTTATTCTGCCAACAAACCAGACACTCGAAAAATGCTCACAGTTTAAGTTAAAGACACAAAAGGACAAGATACATTTCATAAAGGAGCATGGAATTTGTTTTGGTTGCTTGAAAACGGGGACACATAAGCAAAGACTGCAGGAGTCGATTGGATTGCAGTGTGTGTCAGCAAAAGCATCCTTCAGTCCTTCACATTGAGCAGAAGGGTATAAGTACTCCTTTTAATGAAGCACAAGAACCTGTGAGCCCTCTGAGTATAACATCTGGTCAGTCTCAAACATGTGGCCAGATAGGGGCTGGAGATGAGTGCAATGCTGTGTTTTCGATTGTTGCAGTTCTAGTGAAAAGCCAAATGAGTGACAGAGTTGTACAGACCTATGCACTTTTGGATCTGGGGAGTTCCGGTACCTTTTGCACTTATAGCCTTGCAAAGAGATTGGGGCTAAGTGGCAAGCCAGCCAGTATTCTATTGCAAACAATGGGGCAAAAGAAAATTGTGAGTACCAATGTATTGTCTCACTTGGAAGTGTCTGGCATGGATACAGATGATTTTATTGAATTGTCCAATGTCTTAACCCAAAGAGTTATGCCAGTGTCACGTGTGAATAGTGCTGCGTACCTGGACTCACATTCAGGTCCGGACTCAAGTCCAGAGGTTCAGATTCAGGTCCGGACTTATAAGTCCGGACTTGTGTCAAGTTGCGTGACTAAAGTGAACTTATTGTGAGCTAAGTATCAATTAAAAATAAACTCATAATCAACTCAAATTCCAACTCGTCAGGTTTATTGTGGTCCCTTCCAACTTGTGTCTACATTTCTCTACAAAGTACAAATGTAAAAAAAAACACTTTTTGCCACTTAGTCTACAAATGACTTATGACAGCAACTACAGTGAACTATTACAAAGTTCAAACATTTATTTCATTTACCAAACTAAAGTAACCGAACAGTCCCTGAGCTGACTGAGCCTAAATCCCTAAAACGTTGCTGAAAGGTAGAATGTAGAGTAGACTTTTCGGGCATTCCTGTGCAGGTTGGGGACATTGAACCAGAGTGGTCGGTGTTCAAAGCCTCTATTGCCGAAGCCACGGCGGGGAGCTGTGGTCTCAAGGTCCTAGGTGCCTCAAGGGGCGGTAACCCTCGAACCTCCTGGTGGACACCGGTGGTCAGGGAAGCCGTCCGACTGAAGAAGGAGGCCTTCAGGGATTTGTTATCCCGGGGGACTCCCGAGGCATTTGCAAGGTACCGACAGGCCCGAAGGGCAGCAGCCTCATCCGTGGCCGAGGCAAAGCAGCGGGTGTGGGAGAAGTTCGGAGAGGACATGGAAAAGGACTTTCAGGCGGCACCAAAGTTGTTCTGGAAAACTGTCCGACACCTCAGGAGGGGGAAGCAGGGGACCATCCAAGCTGTGTACAGTAAGGATGCGACGTTGTTGACCTCAACTGATGGAGTGTTAGGGCGTTGGAAGGAACACTTTGAGGAACTCCTGAACCCGACAACTCCGCCCTCTATGTTAGAGGTTAGAGCTGGAGTATGACGGGGGATCAAAACCAATCTCCCGGGGGGAGGTCACTGAGGTCGTCGAACAACTCCACAGTGGCAAAGCCCCGGGGGTGGATGAGATCCGCCCAGAAATGCTGAAGGCTCTGGGTGTTGAGGGACTGTCATGGTTGACACGTCTCATCAACATTGCGTGGAAGTCGGAAAACAGTACCGAAGGAGTGGCAGACCGGGGTGGTGGTTCCCCTTTTTTAAAAAAAGGGGGATCAGAGGGTGTGTGCCAATTACAGAGGGAGGGGGTCTGCAGTTCGGTGAACTAAGGATTGCACCACTGCTTTTTCAGATGATGTGGTTCTGATGGCTTCATCGGTCTGCGACCTTCAGCACTCACTGGATCGGTTCACAACCAAGTGTGAAGCGGCTGGGATGAGGATCAGCACCTCCAAATCTGAGGCTATGGTTCTCAGCAGGAAACCGATGGACTGTCCACTCCAAGTAGGGAATGAGTCCTTACCCCAAGTGAAGGAGTTCAAGTATTTCGGGGTCTTGTTCTCGAGTGAGGGAACAATGGAGCGTGAGATGGGCCGGAGAATCGGAGCAGCGGGAGCGGTACTGCAGTCGCTTTACCGCACCGTTGTGACGAAAAGGGAGCTGAGCCAGAAGGCAAAGCTCTCTGTCTACCGGGCAATTTTCGTTCCTACCCTCACCTATGGTCATGAAGGATGGGTCATGACCGAAAGAACGAGATCGCGGATACAAGCGGTCGAGATGGGTTTTCTCCGTAGGGTGGCTGGCGTCTCCCTTAGGGATAAGGTGAGAAGTTCGGTCATCCGGGAGGGACTCGGAGTTGAGCCGCTCCTCCTTCGCGTCGAAAGGAGCCAGTTGAGGTGGTTCGGGCACCTAGTTAGGATGCCACCTGGGCGCCTCCCTAGGGAGGTGTTCCAGGCACGTCCAGCTGGGAAGAGACCAAGGGGTAGACCTAGGACCAGGTGGAGGGATTATATTTCTTCGCTGGCCTGGGAGCGCCTTGGGACCCCCCAGTCAGAGCTGGTTGATGTCGCCAGGGAAAAGAAAGTTTGGGGCTCTCTGCTGGAACTGCTACCCCCGCGACCCGACCACGGATAACCGGGAGAAGATGGATGGATGGTTGATATGGCGTAATTTGAATTAAATACACTATTTCATTTAAATCAGTTTTATCCTGAAAAAAACTGAAGTTCACACTATTAACTTAATACTTTTATTCTGAAAATTCTTCACGTAGCATGTGGCGAAATGCTACGTTTTCAAACCGTGAATCGAAGGTGAAATTACATGTGATGTTGTACACTAAGCACACTGGGATTAGCACTCATTTATTGACGCTGAATAACGTTTATCAGGGAATGTTTAAATAACCACATACACCAGAATGATATAATTTAGCAACAGAAAAAGGCAGGAATTGCATTGGACCCGCCCCCCGATGACGCCGGCCAATAGGAGAACCAGCGTCTTGGAGAGACCTGTGACGAAGGTCTGCCTGCTGGTGGAGGCCACAGAATAAGATCATGGACAATTCTATCTATTTTCTCTTCCTATCCTGTCTTCTTACCATCTGTTTATCTTTCAGTGGCTACAGAGAAGGTGACACAGAAGACACTATGGCTCATGGAGAGAGAGAATAGCTCCCTTATATGTTTTACATAAGGATAATTGTGATTCTCACAATTAGGGGCCGGAATGTGGAAGCTATTCAGTGTTTTTCACATTTATTTAATGTATTTATTTGTTATTTTTTGTTTTGTAGAATTAATTAATTTACAGCCATATTATTTAAGTAAAGTTGTGTTCCAGCTTAAATGCTTTTATTTCGAAGGTGATGGGTCAATTTTCGCACACAGCTGGGTTTATTTAAGTCAATCAGGGCACAGCAGCAGTCTGTGGGCAGTATCAGGGCTGAGTTCAGCAAACATTTCAACACCTTTTGCTGTATTGTTCCCGCAAGGTGAAGCTAATAAATACCACAAAAACGTCGATGCCTTGTCTGGACAATGGACTCATTACCAACTCATGATCTGCGTAAGATCCACTATACCTGGTGCCTCAGTGGACTTTTGAAGTGTTATTGTTGTTGACAAATAGCCACTACAGGTAATATTTAAAGAGCCTGTGACAGCCTCCCAACAACTGTTGTACAATGAAATATTGGGCTACTAGTCATCTCGAACCGTCAGTTTAAAAAAGAAGTTGCGATACCGTTATACATATTATCGATAAATATTAATAATTTCGAACATCGCGGGGAAATTCCTTCGACTCATTTTGAAGTTTTGAGGGGAAGCCGGAAGTGACGTCAATGCGGGAACGCTTCACTGTGCGGCGAGAGAGCCAAACACGGACAAAGTGTGTTGTCATGCGTAGAAATGGTGAATTACTGAGTTTAGGGACGTTAATAACGTTTTAATGAACATAAACATAAATGATCGTGGTGAAGATGATGATTAAATTAGGGTTACAAATCGGTAGTGAGAGCTGCTGAATTTCCTCCCGTAGGATGTGATATAAAAACAAATCGATTATTTTTGTAGTTGTAAACTCAAGTGGATGAAACTACATTTATTAGTGCTTTCATGTCAATTCGGCGAACATATGATACATTAAATGATCGTGAGGATGATGATTAAAAATGGTTTGTTGGTGGTTCTGAATCAGTTCAGCAACGGTTTTCAAGGGGACAATATTTACTCAAATTGATGGGTTTGGATGATGGGGGAAACTCGTGTCACAGGCTCTTTAAATACAGTGAGAGTCGCAGGTTTCTGGGAGAGAGTTCCTGACGGATTTTTTAGTGAGACCTGTGAAGACACCATTGCAGTAGTCGAGTCTACTGAAGATAAAAGCATGGACAAGTTTTTTCCAAATCCTGCTGTGACATTAGTCTTTTAATCCTAGATATGTTCTTTAGGTGATAGTAGGCTGATTTAGTAACTGTTTTAATGTGGCTGTTGAAACTCAGGTCAGAGTCCATGACTACACCTAGATTTCTGGCTTTATCTGTTGTTTTGAACATTGCAGACTGAAGCTCAGCGCTAACTTTTATACGTTCTGCCTTGGCTCCAAAAACCATTACCTCAGTTTTATCTTTGTTTAATTGGAGAAAGTTCTGACACATCCAGTCATTGATTTGTTCAATGCACTTACTCAGTGTTTGAATTGGAGCATAGTCTCCTGTTGAAACTGTTACGTAAATTTGTGTGTCATCTGCATAGCTATGGTAACTTATTTTGTTGTTTTTCATTATCTGAGCCAGTGGTAGCATGTAGATGTTAAAGAGAAGAGGCCCCAAGATGGAGCCTTGAGGAACCCCAAATGTCATATTTGTCAACTCAGATGTGTATTTACCAATAGAAACAAAGTTCTTTCTGTCCTTTAAGTAGGATTCAAACCAATTTAGGACTGTTTCCGAAAGTCCCACCCAGTTTTCCAGTCGGTCTAGTAATATGCTGTGGTCAACAGTGTCAAACGCAGCACTGAGATCTAATAATACTAACACTGAAGTTCTGCCACTGTCAGTGTTTAGAAGCACATTAAAACTAAAGTATCAATGTATGTCACATTTAACCAACTAGTGCCTACATGTATGGGTAATATTTAAATCAGTACATTAAATGGCATATTATTCAATCCATGTATTTTTATAAATATATTTATTTTGGTAGGTTTGCTCTTCCGTAATACATTTGAATTATTATAATAAAGTACATGTGTCTAATAACACTTACATACTTTTACTTAAATAAGATAAACTTAAACATATGAAATGCTTTAACTTGTAATGGAGGATTTTCACAGTGTGGTGTTTGCACTTTTACTTACCTGCAGCAAGTGCTGATAAAGGGTCTAAAGCAGCGATACTCAACCCGCGGCTCGCGAGCCGCATGCGGCTCCTTTAAGACTAGTTGCGGCTCTTTTAAGTCCTACTTAAAAAAAAAATAATCTAAAACAATCTTTAAAAAACGAAAAACAAAAACATTGTCAGCAGAATTCATCAACATTTCATTATCACTCACAAGTCACACATCAGTCATCACACACATCAGTCTATTAAGCCGTCCCCCAATCCCTCTGAACAACCAATCACAAATTATTTCAGGTTTCGCGCTCTGGTTTCAGGTTTCGCGCTCTGGTTTCAGGTTTCGCGCTCTGGTTGCAGGTTTCGCGCTCTGGTTGCAGGTGCGCGAGATAATTGCTCCGTCACACTGGGAAAATTAGCTTACAGCACTATGTAAAAATGACAAAGGAATATAGGAAACGAAAATATGAAGAGGAATATCGAACATTTAAAGAGGACTGGGAACTCGAGTTTTTCTTCGTCTCCACCGGTTCGGGAAAATGCATCTGCCTGCTTTGTGACAACGTCATTTCACAATTTAAAAGGTCCAATTTGCAGCGCCATCACGACACAAAACACCCGAAGTTCAGTACCGACTTTCCGAAAGGTGGAGAGGTGAGGGTCGAAAAGCTGGCGAGACTCAAACAGAACCGAACTGCTCAAAAAAACTTATTCCACACTAATACGAGTGAAAGAGCGACAGAGGCATCCTACAAAATCACACATGAACTGATGAAAAAGATGAAGCCATATACTGATGGAGAAATGGTGAAGGATTGCATACTGCTGGCTTGTTCAACGTTGTTTCCTGAGAAAAAAGACCTGGAACGAGAGGTAAAAAAAAATGCAACTGTCGGATTCTACTGTAGCTAGGAGGGCATCAGACATTTCAGAGAACATTGCACATACTCTTAAGGACAAACTGTCATCCGCTGAGTTTGTCAGCCTTGCAATGGACGAAAGCTTGGATATCAATGACACGCCACAATTACTCATCTTTATCCGAGCGATCAACAGTAAGTTTGACATTACAGAAGAACTGCTTGACATGGTTTCACTGAAAAATGGAACAACGGGCATTGAAATAAAAAACGCTGTGCTGAAAACATTAGAAAAGTTTAACATTGGACCAGAAAAAATCACAGCATTCACAACAGATGGCGCACCGGCGATGCTTGGTAAGAAGAACGGAGCCGTGGCTTTGCTGAAAGAAACGCTGAAAAACGGCGGGGTTGCTGCGGAGGGTATTTTCTCATACCATTGTATTGTGCATCAACAAGCCTTGTTTGCTAAGTTCAAATGTCTGAATGAAGTGATGGCAAATGTAATCGAAGTGGTTAATTATATCAGGGCCCGTGCAAGAAACCACTTACATTTTAAACTGCTGTGTGAGGAGTTTGACACTCACTATGGAGATTTGGTGTTCCACACCGAGATCAGATGGCTGTCTAAAGGACGTATGCTTGCACATTTCATGGACCTGCTTGAACCCCTGAAATCCTTCATTGTCGGCCAAGGGGAGACTTCCCGATTTTCCTTTTTGGATGATAAAGAGTGGGTGCTGTCTGTTGCGTTCCTGTGTGACATTACGCAGCACTTGAACGAACTTAATCTCAAGATGCAGGGAAGAAACAAGACCGTGTATGAGCTCTACACGGCTGTCAGAGTATTTTCTGACAAACTGGATGTACTCGAACAAAGTGTCCGTGGTTCTGATTACCGTTTCTTCTCCACCGTGCAGAAAGTGATGGCGATGGATGCAGACGCTCTCCTGCCCTGTCAATCACAATTCTGTGACGTGCTAACTGAGCTCAAGCAAAACTACACATCAAGATTCCACGACTTCAAGGACCATAGCAATATTTTTCTACTTGTGAAAAACCCATTCCTGATTGAGGTCAATGAAATGAAGCAAATAAGCGACCAGCTCGGACTTGTGCAGCTTCAAATGGAGTTTGTGGAGTTAAAGAGCTCAGATGAACTTCAGCGTCAGTTTCGGATTACAGATGTCGTGGACTTTTGGAAACTGGTGGGGCATCTACCAAATATCTCCAGACTGGCAAGACGCATCATCTCAATGTTTCCGTCCACATACCGGTGTGAAGCAGCATTCTCTGCGCTCTCAAAAATAAAATGTCGCAACCGAAACAGATTGAGTCTGCAGCACACAACAGAGGCCCTTCGGATCGCCGTTTCCAGCGCAGAGCCCGACTTCAAATCACTTGTGCGGCAGAAGGAGTGTCAGAAATCACATTGAGTGTGAAGTAAGTACAACATTACTCTTCTGACAACCCCTGCTGTCTATAATCTGCTGTTATATGGACTGTGATTATCAGTAAACATGCTGTCTGTTATCTGTTGTTATGGGCAGTGATTATCAGTAAACATGCTGTCTGTTATCTGCTGTTATATGGGCTGTGATGATCAGTAAACATGCCGTCTGTTATCTGCTGTTATATGGGCTGTGATGATCAGTAAACATGCTGTCTGTTATCTGTTGTTATGGGCAGTGATGATCAGTAAACATGCTGTCTGTTATCTGTTGTTATGGGCAGTGATGATCAGTAAACATGCTGTCTGTTATCTGTTGTTATGGGCAGTGATGATCAGTAAACATGCTGTCTGTTATCTGCTGTTATATGGGCTGTGATGATCAGTAAACATGCCGTCTGTTATCTGTTGTTATGGGCAGTGATGATCAGTAAACATGCTGTCTGTTATCTGTTATGGGCAGTGATGATCAGTAAACATGCTGTCTGTTATCTGTTGTTATGGGCAGTGATGATCAGTAAACATGCTGTCTGTTATCTGTTGTTATGGGCAGTGATGATCAGTAAACATGCTGTCTGTTATCTATTGTTATGGGCAGTGAGGATCAGTAAACATGCTGTCTGTTATCTGTTGTTATGGGCAGTGATGATCAGTAAACATGCTGTCTGTTATCTGTTGTTATGGGCAGTGATGATCAGTAAACATGCTGTCTGTTATCTGTTGTTATGGGCAGTGATGATCAGTAAACATGCTGTCTGTTATCTGCTGTTATATGGGCTGTGATGATCAGTAAACATGCTGTCTGTTATCTGTTGTTATGGGCAGTGATGATCAGTAAACATGCTGTCTGTTATCTGTGTTATGGGCAGTGATGATAGTAAACATGCTGTCTGTTATATATGGGCTGTGATGATCAGTAAACATGCTGTCTGTTATCTGCTGTTATATGGGCTGTGATGATCAGTAAACATGCTGTCTGTTATCTGTTGTTATGGGCAGTGATGATCAGTAAACATGCCGTCTATTATCTGTTGTTATGGGCAGTGATGATCAGTAAACATGCTGTCTGTTATCTGTTGTTATGGGCAGTGATGATCAGTAAACATGCTGTCTGTTATCTGTTGTTATGGGCAGTGATGATCAGTAAACATGCTGTCTGTTATCTGTTGTTATGGGCAGTGATGATCAGTAAACATGCTGTCTGTTATCTGCTGTTATGGGCAGTGATGATCAGTAAACATGCCGTCTGTTATCTGTTGTTATGGGCAGTGATGATCAGTAAACATGCTGTCTGTTATCTGTTGTTATGGGCAGTGATGATCAGTAAACATGCCGTCTGTTATCTGTTGTTATGGGCAGTGATGATCAGTAAACATGCTGTCTGTTATCTGTTGTTATGGGCAGTGATGATCAGTAAACATGCTGTCTGTTATCTGTTATGGGCAGTGATGATCAGTAAACATGCTGTCTGTTATCTGTTGTTATGGGCAGTGATGATCAGTAAACATGCTGTCTGTTATCTGTTATGGGCAGTGATGATCAGTAAACATGCCGTCTGTTATCTGTTGTTATGGGCAGTGATGATCAGCAATGTGTGTTTTGTGGTTGCAGTGAAAATAATAAATCACATTTATTGCACTGTACATTATGCGTTTCATTCCTTAGTAACATATTACTATTATCCATATTCTCAAATGCATAATGGTTTCAGGGAGGAAAGGAGCGCTTTTGGATTGTGGCTCTTGCAAAAATATTTTTTCGTCAATGTGGCTCCTGATTAGGACAAGGTTGAGTACCACTGGTCTAAAGTGTTATTAATGTGATAATAAAGTGTTACTGAAGAGTGTAAAGTGTTAATGAAGGGTAAAGGGAACAGACCTGCTCTGTGTATCCGAAGCTGAGGCTGTAAAACAGCGTCCAGTAGCTTCTGGAGTCTCTTGTTCTCCTCTTTGGAAAGAGACAGCTCCTCCTCGTACTCTGCTATCGTTTTTTCAAACAGAGCAAATATCTCTTCAGCAGTGAGTCGCTGCTTCTTCAACGACAGCAGCATCTGGACTTTACTCATGTTTCCTAGATCAGCTTTTCCTGCAGACTCCGTTAAACACACCGTTTCTCTCTCCGTCAAACTCTCAATCTGACTAGTGTTGCTAACGTGTTTGCAGCTAGCATGCTAAGCTAGCTCCTGTAGTCCGAGGTAAACGCTCCAGAAAAAAGAGCACAGAGTCCATTCAGAGGTTTATCCAGACACACAGATAATGGATCAGTAGAGCTGGAGCTCACACACACTTTCTCAGGAACACGGAGAGAGAGAACCGGAGCGACGAGACGCCACCTCGATCCAGGTTAGAAAGAGCTGGGAACTTCACTTCCGGTGCGGTTTGAGGACGTCAAAATAAAAGCGAGAAGGATTTCTTCTTTTTGGTTTTAAGAACGATTGGCATCCAGACGTTGCCTTAACACCTACTACTGAATCAATAATAAAACCACTCTTTCAAAACAAAACTATTATAACTAACAGAAAATACTCATAAAGGAAAAAGGGAAAATAAATAAACATCATTAAGCTAAACAGGTCGCAGTGCACAAATCAAATATCTGTATAGTGTTAGAAATCAATGTGGATATGGCGTAATTTGAATTAAATACACTATTTAATTTAAATCAGTTTTATTCTGAAAAAACCGGAAGTTCACACTAACTCGGGGAATGTTTAAATAACCACAGACACCAGAATGATGTAATTTAGCAACAGAAAAAGGCAGGACTTGCATTGGACCCGCCCCTCCCCGACGCCGGCCAATAGGAGAAGACCTCAGATGACAACAGGAAGGGCAAGCCAATAATCGATCTCTTCTACCCCCTGACCTGGACTGACAGGTCACATGAGGAGAGCGCCTCCTTTTGCAATTTCATTTGTAACTTTTATAAGCTTCCCTTGACTCTTTTCAGTCTCCTGCCTTCAGGGTTCTATAATTGCTTTCACTACCAATGAGACACATATGACTCCAACTTGACTGCACCTGAGGTCAGGTTACAGGGGTACTGCCCATATTTAGTAGATTAAAAGGAGTGGCAGGACCTTCAACACATCCAGACCTCTAAGCATCAAATTCTGAACTCCGTTTCCAGTGCACTTTTTTTAACCTGTAAAGACGGTAAAGATAGACATGTTGGTGAGGAGGTCCGTGTTCATATTATGGACCAAACATGGCTTTAAACATCTCCGACATTAAATGGAGAGCCAGCCAGGAGAGTGCTTGGTCTCTCAGTGTATGGGAATTTAGTCCCAAGCGGTTTTCTGTCTGGTCTGAATGAAGAAGCGCCCAGAAAGTACATATCATTTGAAATAGATGAGGGGAGACAGAAAGAGAAACTGTAGGTGTATGAATAGAGGAGTGAAGGAAAAGGACACATTAAGGAAAGAAAGGTGAAGGGATGAAAGGATGAATGGTTATGGGGATGAAGGATTGAGGGATAAAGCTTCGGGGGGATGGAAGAGAAAGGGAGGGTGGTTTTTAAAATATGACTATCAGCATTTTTCCAAAAGCAAATAATTGAAATTGATTCTCAGTTGAAGACTCTGTCTGTGGATCTTCAAATCAGAAACATCCCAGATCCTTATGAACACTGTGGCTCCTTTCCTTCCCAGTGACACATCACCACATGGGGACACTATGGGAGATAAACAAAAGCAACACTTATTAGATGTTGTGTTTGTATTGCTAGCTAATAATGAAACATGATATACCGCTAAGTGAAACAGAACACCTGAAATCTAGAGATCTTTGAAGGTGATCTTTTCCAAACACTCGTCCGATGCTCCTTCACTTGTTGTAGAGCTGGCTGTTGATTTATTCTGATTGTAATCTTACACAGTAACATCTAACAAGGTCTTCTACTAGTGAGCTTATGTTTCATGGTGTGAACATCTAAACTGTACATGGAGTGAAAGGTGATGTTTTCTGGCTCTCTGTTTTAAACAGACTTGATTGGCTCTGTCAGCCAGGACAGCTATTAACCAAGACACTGACGAGGACTCTTAAAAGTGATTTATTATGTGGAATTTAAAAAACAATTTGACTAGACTTCTGTAATATCAACAACTCTGCAGTCTGCATGTAACACATAAGCATGTACACATAGTTGAAGCAGTAATATAGAGCACCTGACCACCGGCTGGTCTTAACGATGAATCATGTTTGACACCTCGACATGATTCACTTCAAGCTTCCAGCAACTCATTCTCTAAACCTGCAAGCTGCTGACTCCTATCTGCTGCTGCTGCTGCTGAACACTGACTATAAAAGCTCTAAGAGTTGAACGTGAATATATCCACTCCGCACACATCCTGCACAGCCTCGCTCTCCTCAGGGACATTTCAACGTCCTTCTTCTTTGTTTCAGGTGAGCGTCTGCAGAGAATCAGAGAGACTTTGTGTAAAGTTACAGCTGGAACTGTGACTCTAAATGTGGAGTGGGCCTGTTTGATCTGGCTCTAACCTGAGTGGACTTCACACCATGTCTTCCCTGCTCCTCTGTGTCTTCTGTCTGTGCTGCAGTGTGTGAGTCGTTCTCATACTCAGGATCAGAGTCCAACTGATGAAGAGAGAGAAGACAACATCAGACCCTCGTTCATGGAACCCGTATATACTTTAAGAATTTATAAAACATTTTTCATATTTTAAAGTTGATGCCAATTATTTATTGGCTAAATTCATTACTGGTTTCAACTCAGGACGTTGTCTTTGATCACAAGTTCTCTTCACATTGCATTTATGAGCCACAGTACAGCTTTGACGAAGGGGAAGTGTTGTCAATAGGTCCGCTCTCTCTCACCTCTATCTCTCCAGGTGCTTCAGTGGTGGAGCGCAGAGCTTTCTTCTTCCTGGATTAAGGGCAACAACAAATACAGATTTTATTTCATAACAGTAAACTAGAACATGTTAGAAGGATGTGTGAAGTGATTAATTGATATGGTTGTACCTCGTCCACAGACTCAGGAGAAACACAGGAATCAGCATCAAGACCCCCAGAGTCGGCCTGATGATATTCACTATCATTGTTGAACTCCCTAGAAACATGAACACATATGTGATACTTCTAACGATAGATTGATGAATCACATTGTCAGTGTGATCCACCTCTGACACCATGGAGGTTCCTCCCTGAACACTGACATTTTGAATATGCTTGGGTTGCTTCATATTACAAAGTGAATCAGGTCTGGTGACTATGGAGAACTTACCTGCCACAACACTCAGATGAAAGGTGGAGTTACTACGTCCTAACTTGTTCTGGGCTCCACAGGAATAACTCCCACTGTGTTCAGCTCTGAAGTCAGTGATGGTGAAGATCTGTCCTGAAGCTATTGGAGAGTCTTCATCCTCCTTGTACCAGGTGTAGTTAGCTGCTGGGTTAGCATCACTGCTACAGGTCAGAGTCACTGAACTGCCCTCCTCTATCTCAGCAGAGGGACTCACTGACACAGAGGGAGGCTTTGGAGCATCTGGAGGAAATACAATAGACAATACAATTGAGTTAAAATACATCATGGTGTATTGAATGAGAAATAGTTATCTGTGTGGGCGCATCTGAATTTCTATGTGTTTTTTCACAGGTATAGAGCTAAAGAAAACAATGATGTTGTATATATTTTGTTTTCTGTAATACTTCTGATTTGAATACCCAGCATACGTGCAGATTTGGGAGCCAATGATAAATAAAACTCAATGTTCATCATCTACTGTAGCTGCTCTCCATCTCATTGACCTCAGCAACAGACTGTGAACAAAGTTATAATTATCGCATGATGCTTTTCAAGTTAGGTTTTACTCACTTGTCACATCAATATAGATGGATTCAGATATTGTGTTCCCCAGCAGATTCTCAGCTCTACAGTAATACCGTCCGGAGTTAGAGGACTGGATGGAGCTGAAGACAAGCTGTGGTCCTTCATTTAAAGAATAAAGGTGTGCATTTTGATCCTCCTTGTACCAGGTGTAGTTAGCTGCTGGGTTAGCATCACTGCTACAGGTCAGAGTCACTGAACTGCCCTCCTCTATCTCAGCAGAGGGACTCACTGACACAGAGGGGAGCTTTGGAGCATCTGGAGGAGAAGTGTTTAAAGTTATTAACATGGAAGGGTAGATATAACGGCAACTTGCAAATGTCCAGAGACACGAAGCAGGAACCGTTTTTCACAAACACAACGCAACACATTTGAAAGCTTGGAGCATCTGGAGGAGATAACATGAACACATTTCACAACTTATTCCACGGTGGAAGATGTTTTAATGAATAATAGTTTAATAAAACACAGAGTGGGTGGTTCACTTGATTCCATCCTTTATCAGAAATCTAAACACTTTGAGGGAACGTGTTCATCTTTATGTCATGGAAGAAGTTTCCTTCATAATTCTTCTTTCTAGTAGCATCCCTCGTAGCTAGAGTATATTTTACCTATTTTAAAATCAGACAGAAAACCTAGAGCTCTGGTTCAGTGTCTTTGCACACTGCCATGTCTGCTGGCGACCTCTGGTGGGTAAATAGATACATGAGTGCATTGATGATATATGTTATACTGTATGTAAATGTTATTATGTCAGTGGAAGACTTTGAGTAAACTCACACACTGAAGGAGAGGGGAAGTCCTCATGTCCCTTCAGAGCACAGGAATAACTGTCTGATGAATCATATCTGAAGTCTGCATAACGAGATGTGTCTTCCTTCACTTCCTGTCTGTTCTTAGACCAGATGTAGGAAGTATGACCAGGTGGACAACTGCTGAGACACTGAAGGAGAGTAGACGATCCTGATCTGCTCACCTGCACCTGGAGATCTGAATAAAGATAGAATTAACAAAACTGTCATTATGTTCATACACAAATATAAATCAAAACATTCACACTATTTGCAAGAAGTCGAAATTAAGAAATGAATTGTTATAACTCAGTTATTGTTATAAACCCAGTGTACATGTTACCTGTGACGGACAGAGTGGTTCCAGGATGACGCCAGTATGCATCTCGGTTTGTTATGAACCTGAACCTGAACTGATCTGAGTCGCTCTCTGTCAGGTTTCTGATTCTCAGAGTGCAGAAGTTGTTTTCACAGAGATCCTCAACACGACCTGCATACTCTGAGTCTGTTTTCAGAACTACAAATTCACCATCTTTCTTCTCAGTGAACCAGAATGTTTTCTGCACTGTGTTAACACGGCCTTTCCATCTAGATGGGTATGTGAAGCTGCAGCTCATCTCCACTGTTGATCCTTTCACTGCACAGACCTTAGTAGAAGAGTAATTCACTCCCCAGCCAGGCTCACCCTGAACCACTGAAACACAGAGCACAGATCAGAAACTAGAATCAAAGTTAATCTATAAATTGTTGAGGAATTGCCTGAACTGTACTTTCAAATAAGAATGTAAGAATAAACATGTTACAATCTTTACTGGGATAGAGCAGAACAACACATGTGAATTCGTTCTTAATAATAATAATAATAATAATAATAATAATAATGCATTTTATTTATATAGCGCTTTTCACAACTCAAAGACGCTTTACAGTATGAGGGAGGGTAGACAAACAAGGACAGGCAAACAAGTAAGTAGAAACTAAAAAGGCAGTCAAGAGGAAGTTGATTGAGAGGGGGGGGGGGCTTATGGGTAGACAGAGTTGAAAAGATGTGTTTTGAGGCGGGACTGAAAGACTGTGAGGGACTCAGAGTCACGGAGATCTTGGGGGAGGGGATTCCAGAGCCTAGGAGCTACCACTGAGAAGGCTCTGTCCCCAAAGCTGCAGAGTGTGGATGTGGGAATGGATAGGAGTCCGGCTGCGGTGGGTCTGAGGGACCGTGGGGGTTGATAAGGAGTGAGAAGGTTTGTGAGATAAGGGGGGGCCAGATGGTGGAGTGCTTTGTAGGTGAGGACCAGAATTTTGTAGTTGATGCGATGGGAGACGTGCAGCTGCATTTTGAACCCGTTAGAGTCTGTTGAGGGATGTAGTGCTTATGCCGTAAAGAAGTGAGTTGCAGTAGTCGAGGCGGGAGGAAATGAAAGCATGGATTAGTCGTTCGGCTGCGGGGCGGGTGAGAGATGGTCGGATTTTTGCAATATTGCGGAGGTGGAAAAATGAGGTTTTGACTCTTTGGCGGATGTGAGGTTCGAGGGAGAGGGTGGGGTCAAAGATTATGCCAAGGTTGCGTGCCTGATTGGAGGGGGAAACAATGGTGCCATCGATGGTGAGAGTTATGTTAGTGACCTTGCTGAGGGTGGATTTGGAGCCGATTAGGAGGAGTTCTGTTTTGTTGCTGTTCAGTTTGAAGAGGTTATGTTGCATCCAAGTTTGAATAGCTGTCAGACAGGAGTCGATGTGGGTAAGGGGTGGGTTATGGAGGGATTTGGTGCTGAGGTAGATCTGAGTGTCATCAGCATAGCAGTGGAAGTCCAGGTTGAAGTGGCGGAGTATCTGACCGAGGGGGAGGATGTAAATGATGAAGAGGAGGGGTCCAAGTACTGATCCTTGAGGAACGCCTTGTGTGACTGAAGCTGTGGCAGAGGAGTGGTTTGGGAGGGAGATGAAGTGGGATCGTTCAGTGAGGTAGGACTGGAGCCATCTGAGTGCAATACCTTCAATACCAATGTCCCTGAGTCGGGTGAGCAGGATGTTGTGGCTCACGGTATCGAAGGCTGCACTCAGGTCGAGGAGGATGAGAATATTGAGGGAACCAGTGTCAGCAGAGGTGAGGAGGTCATTGAGGACTTTGACGAGTGCAGTTTCTGTACTGTGGTGAGGACGAAATCCAGACTGAAGGGGTTCATAAAGCTGGTTGGTTTGGAGATGGCAGTGCATTTTTTTGGCTACAATGCGTTCAAGAGTTTTTGAGAGGAATGGTAGGTTGGAGATGAGGTGGTAATTAGTGAGGGAGGAGGGATCAAGACCGGGTTTCTTGAGGATTGGAGTAACAGCAGCAGTTTTGAAAGCAGAGGGGACGGTTCCATGGGACAGCGAGGAGTTGAAAAGGTTAGCAAGAAAGGGGCAGAGGACGGGGAGGCAGGACTTCAGGAGAGGAGTGGGTAGATGGTCAAGGGAGCAGGTTGTGGGATTTGAGGAACCGATCAGGTGGAGTATTTCAAGTGGGGTAACCAGGTTGAACTGGGAGAGGCGGCGCTGGGGAGGAGGAGTCAGGAGGTCAAGGGAGATGGGGGGAGAAATGGTAGCGGTGGAGGTTGGGAGAGATGCTTGTATAACAGATGGAGCTGAGAAGGAGTGGTTAATGGCGTTAATTTTGTCTCCGAAAAACTGGAGGAATGAGCTGCAAGTAGCGGAAGTAGAAGTAGGGAGGTTAACAGCACAGGGTTTGAAGAGCTTGTTAACTGTGGAGAAGAGGGTCCTGGGGTTACGGGAGGGGTCAGTGAAGATGTTGGAGAGGTAGGCAGATTTAGCGGCAATAAGAGCATCTTTGTATGCATTGAGATGGAGTTTGTAGCTTATGTAATGGACTGTGAAGGATGATTTATTTGAAAGACGTTTAAGTTGGGGGCCTTGCTGCTTCATTTTACGCAGTGCGGGTGTGAACCAGGGTGAGGAGGTCTTGAAAGTAACAGTTTTATTTTTGAGGGGGGCTAAAGTGTTGAGGGAGGTGAGTAGGGTGGAGTTGAGATGGTTGAGCAGATCATCAGGTGAGCTGAGGGTTGCGTCCAGGGGGAGATTAGACGATAGCAGTTCGGAGAGATGGTTATGGTCAATGGAGTGTAGATTACGGAAGGTGATGTTTCTGGGTGGGCAGGGGTTTCGGGTGGGGGGGGGCAATGGTGAATTGTATGAGTTTGTGGTCGGATAGGGGAAATGGGCAAGGGTGGAGGTCAATCACTGGGAGGTTGGTAGAGCAGACGAGATCAAGAATGTGTCCTTTGTCATGGGTAGGGAAGGTTCTTAGGCACTTTAAAACCAAGGATACTCTTTGACTTTGTTGTTTCTTAATCAAAGCAGGTAGAACAGAAGTCTACGCAGAAAGGGTACGTTCAGTTTGACACAAGATTGGAAAATGCCTTCATATAAATGAACAGTGGATTAGCGGTCATATTAATGAGAACAGTGTGAGTCCAGTCCCCTCTCTGTTCGCTCTGTGGTCAGGTTGCTGCTGAGTGTGAACAATAACTATGAATGCAGAGCACTGAGGTGTGAGCAGCTTCTGTCTGATGCAGATAAGAAAAAGAAGAAGACTGCTGTCACTCAGGGTGTGGAAATATAACGCTGAGGTCAGAGAGGAGAGAAGGAACTAGAAGGGTTTGGTGCAGACGTATGGCGACATAAGAGTTCAGTCAATATGTTAAGACTTAGGATAAGAACATCTCTCTAAATCACTTAAACTTAATAAAAACAGAGCTGGAGATTCTTTAAGTCGTCTTAAGAAAAAAACAAAGCAAAGAGTTTTCACAGAGAGAGGATGGAACAGTTATGCATACACTATATTCTCAATGTAACGCTTGTTAAGTGATGAGCAAACAGATATTTTATGCAGATGCTTCGAGCAAAGGACAGAGGCAACGCACGACAAGAACATCCATCAAACAAACGAGTAACGTCTTTGAGTTTCTACAATTCTACACACAAATACATTTAAAATGTTTCTGCTAGGTTTGCCTTTTACACAAATCCATCCCACTTATTCCCACATGTGACCTGGTTTTACGAGTCGCACATTTTCCCAGAATCCCCTCTGTTCATGTGATGCATGTAAGTGTAGATGTACAGTACCTGACACAGAGAGCAGGAAGACAACTAATCCACTCGCTGCTGCAGTTAGACTCATAGCTGCTGCTCTCATCTCTGTGAGACTATACAACATGTCAGATTAAATCATGTTCACAGGAGGTTTACAGAATCAATACATCAATAAACTGTTTCTACTCACAGTGAAGGAGGAACGACGTGTTCAAAGATAACTTTCCTCTGTCGTCAATGAGCAGCAGACGGATATCAGGCTGTTAATAGATTTCCTTCCTCTTTAGATTATTAGTATGCATGATGAGCCAAATGCCAGTAAACACCCATCACACAGTTATGTTTTGTTGTAAAAAACAATTCTTAAACAAAATAAGCATTAGCTTTAACTTGTTTGGCTGCCGATATACCACTGACATCAGAAAAGACAATTCAAATTAAGAAGATAATAACAGTTGATCTCTATGAGCACTGAGGAAGTCAGACAGTCTGCAGGTGTAGTGAAGGAACAGGAAGACATGTGAAACCACAAGGCAGTTTTTTACTGAACAGCATGAAGAGCACAGTATTCATTATAAGAGAGAATGGAAAATGCCATACAATTTCTCTTGGTTTGTTTCTTCTCTGTTCTCTCTGCAGTCAGGTTGCTTCTGTTTCAGAGACATGCAGAACACTGAGACGTGAGAAACTCAAATACCTGTTGGTTTCAAGCCAACATGAACACACACATAATCAAGGAATCACACAATGGTCCGGTAATTATTGTTGGAGCTATTGATTGATTTAACGTGTTGATGTTGATCTATGTCATGGAAGAAGTTTCCTTCAATTCCTTTATTCTTCTTTCTATTATCATCCCTCGTAGATAGATTATATTTGACCTATTTTAAAATCAAACAGAAAACCTGGAGCCCTGGTTCAGTGTCTTTGGACACTGCCATGTCTGCTGGCGACCTCTGGTGGGTAAATAGATACATGAGTGCAAAAATTATATCTGAGGTTACCTACTGTAACCCCAGCTTCTATGAGTATTGGCGTAGCCCTCTAAGGCTATCGCTATTGGGTAATCCCCCTGCGCACCCGCGCAGCACTGAAACACTTGTAGTCCACGCTTGATGCGAGAAATATGAGTTGTTATTTCAGATTATGTGTGCAGTGGATGTACATGATCTTTAGTTTGCTAGTTATTACGAAGATTACTTCAGGAAATTGTGTCGATACAACGTTTTCATTGTCACCAAGGTGGTTGCTAGGGACGCTGCTATCGATAATTTCTGTTATGTTGTGTAACTGTTTAATGGTGTTATCTTTATTGCTACCCCCTTCCCCGTCAAGTATAGTGTTGGTCCACAGCGCAAACGTATTAGTTTAACAAAATCCGCATCTAAAATTGTGGCATAGAAACGTTATTTTCACCTGTGCAATTCCAGTCTCACATCGTCATAAACAAATACCGGAAACAGACCGAAAACACTTTATTCCGAGTGTGCTTGCTTTTCTCTTTGTAGGTCATCACATGACGGCATTGCAATACACGGTTAGGCTGCATTCAATATTACATATCTGCTGTAGTTCTCTATTTATAGAGCCCTGATGAGAAGACTTCTAGACAAACATGAGGAACTGCCGCCAACACTGAAAACGTGACGTGGATCATAAATATATCAGCCATTAAACAACATCTTACATTTCTTTCCACACAATACGTCTCCTTGCAGTATCAACACTAATTCAGCTGACTTTTATATTTGATCCAATTGGTAGATAGGCTGTATTTACACCATAAAGGTGCACAGCTGATATAAAGGGGCACCTAGTGGTTAAAGCATGTTATTGAATTTCATTATTTTTATTATTAGATATTAATAGGATCCCTATAAAGTATAATCATTACTCGTTATTCTCTACTAATAGTTAATTAAAGACTGTATATAATGACTATTTTGCACATCCCTTTCAGGATTTCAAGATTTTCTAAGGTTTTGTCTAGCTGACATCTCTCAGTGGATGTCTGCTCATCACCTCAAGCTCAACCTTGACAAGACTGAACTGCTTTTCCTTCCGGGAAAAGATTGTCCCACTCTTGGCCTGACAATCAACATCGGCACCTCTGTTGTTTCCCCGACTCAGACTGCAAGGAATCTGGGTGTGACCCTAGATAACAACCTGTCCTTCACTGCAAACATAGCTGCTACAACCCGTTGCTGCAGATACACGCTTTACAACATCAGGAAGATACGTCCACAGCTGACCCAGAAAGCGACACAGGTTCTGGTCCAGGCTCTCGTCACCTCACGCCTAGACTACTGCAACTCCCTCCTGACTGGTCTACCTGCACGTGCCATCCGACCTCTGCAGCTCATCCAGAATGCAGCGGCTCGTCTGGTCTTCAACCTTCCTAAATTCTCCCACACCACGCCGCTCCTCCGCTCCCTTCACTGGCTCCCGGTAACTGCTAGAATCCACTTCAAGACACTGGTACTTGTGTACCATGCTGCGAATGGATCTGGCCCTTCCTACATCCAGGACATGGTTAAACTGTACACCCCAGCGCGTGCACTACGCTCTGCATCAACCAAACGGCTCGCTGCACCCTCGCTGCGAGGGGGACCCAAGTTCCCATCAGCAGAAACACGTGGGTTTGCTATCCTGGCTCCAAAATGGTGGAATGAGCTCCCCATTGACATCAGGACACCAGATAGCTTACACACCTTCCGGCGCAGACTGAAAACTCATCTCTTTCGACTCCACTTTAAGCAATAGAACTATTAACAAAGCACTTATATACTAATAAAGGACTGGCTTACCTAAAGCCAGTTGAGTAGCACTTGAAATGTTTTTGCTCTATGAAACCTGATGTACTTATATGATTCTGTTTTTCTTCAAGTTTGTATTTTGTTGGTCGAACGCACTTATTGTAAGTCGCTTTGGATAAAAGCGTCAGCTAAATGCAATGTAATGTAATGTAATGTTTATTGACATATCATATATATACACAAACGGTGTAGTTATGCAATGAATGAAACACTTTGTGCATACCTCCAGCAATGTTAACTATGTTGAAGCACTTATTTTAACTGATATGTATTATACTCTTATAAGATGTATGTAGATAGAATAAGAAATGTGCAGAATACGACAGTTTAATGGTGGAGGTACACACATATTGATAGATGTCTTGTGATGCACTGTTGAGGAACCTGCGACCAACGTTTTTCATCTCCGGCCTTGTCAGGTATTGAACAATCAATAAATAAAGAACACAGAATTATTAAATATAAAACACAGAATTTGTGAGATTATACTAAATGATTTACAAATAAACACCACTGCATATTTACAACTGTTACACATGCTGATGTAACGCAAATGTTCCAACTTGGGATCAATAAAGTATATCTTATCTTAAGCTGATCGATGGCTACTGCCATATTTGCAAAATGTGCCTCTGAACCTTGACAAGTGCATGTTTCAGGCTCATCAATGAACAACAGGAGGGGTCACAGACATAAGACCAGCTGTTAAAGAAAGCTCTTCTGACCTTAGCTGGCATGTGGGTATATATTAATGCTGCTTATGGGCACAAGCAATTTTCACCCATTTATTAATTATATGTTTTAAATTTGAGTGTTTCCTATCCCCTAAACCTCCAGGGATGCACACAGTTTAATACTGGCCACTTCTTATTATGGGAAATACGAAAACGTCTTTTAAAACTACAACTCCCAGTAGAGACGTGCCATAGAGCATGTTGCAAAACACACAATAGCCAGCATGTGTAGTTCTGGGGACGGGGTGGGGGAGGGGGGGACGGGGTGGACCCGTTCAAATCCAGTTTTGGACAGTCTGTCGTGGTTCCATCCCATTTCAAGTGCTGTTCGACGCTCGGCACACTCTCCAATCATAGAGCTTGAGGACTATCACGGGGTTTGTCAGGCGAAGCGGAGAGAATACTTACTTCCGGGTGTAATATTCTGTAAAGCAAATGAGCTGCTCCGACCCTCGGTCCTGACGGACTCCAACTTGTGTTTATTAATCAAACAAATCAATAAACACAAGGATAATTATGTGTTATTGTTGAGTAAATGGAGAATTGCACAGGGGAACATAACGTATCTATGCCACAATTTTTTATGCGGATTTTGTTAAACTAATACGTTTGCGCTGTGGACCAACACTATACATTGACGGGGAAGGGGGTAGCAATAAAGATAACACCATTAAACAGTTACACAACATAACAGAAATAGTATTGATAGCAGCATCCCTAGCAACCACCTTGGTAACAATGAAAATGTGAAGATCACGTGACATAGACGCCAGCCATTGGAATGAATGGTGAAAAAAAACGTAGGGATCCTACAATTTCAGAGGCGTTTTTGTAGAAATACTACGTATTGTTGTGGACCAATGTAGTTATTACACGTTTTTTTGTGAGACTGGGTTGGCGTTTGACGCTCATAGAAGCACGGCATTCGTTTGTGTCAGCTGCCCTTAAAGGCAATGTGAGCGTCCATTCTCATTGGATAACGGAGAATTGTACACCCGGAAGTAAGTATTCCCCTTACTGTGGATTGATTTGACAGTGATATCTGCACTACTCATCGACTCAAAAACACCAGATTATCCTTGTTAATTACACAACATTGATTGGTTTAGATTGTGTGCAATGCTTTTGTATTTTTCCCCTTCGATTCGGAGAAACACATATTTTTTCGGAGTAAAGGATGGCAGAAGACAGAAGACACTACCCAGAATCCCCAGCTATCGTTTAGGACTACACCATGTGCCCTGTGATTAGTTCTCAAGCTCTGTGATTGGTTGACCTCCAACTGCAATTCCATTCATTCCAATGGCTGGCGTCTATGTCAAGTGATCTTCAAATTTCTCCCTGCAGAAAAAAAAACATGGCCGAACTTCGTTTTATTCTCGGTGTAAAATGCCTATTTTAAGGTTAGTTTGGCCATTAAAATGCGTTTTGATGTCATTTGATATGAGAAATATGAGTTGTTATTTCAGAATATGTGTGCAGTGGATGTACATGATCTTTAGTTTGCTAGTTATTACGAAGATGACTTCAGGAAATTGTGTCTATACAACGTTTTCATTGTTACCAAGGTGGTTGCTAGGGACTTCTAGCTCTATTCAGGGTTTTGGATTTTTTTTCTAGCTCTATCCCTGATCATTTTCAGAACCTGAAGGCTCTATACGGACTATCTTCTGGTTCTCCTCTGGATCCGTCCACTATCTCTTGTCTCTGTCCAGTGAATTACACTTGTGTTACTGGAGCAGGTAAAGCATACAACAGATACTTTCAGCATTATCGGAGCACGAAGTGGAAGCTTGGATGAAACACAGCGGACTTCTAAACAATGAACACCCGCAACTTGGAAGAAATAAAGTTGGGTTTTATGCGTTCTAATATTGCAATGCAAACCCATGATGTAATGACAGTAATTCAGAATCATTGAGTCATTGAATGCTCATTTCAGTAGATTTAATCAAACAAAGCATAAACATATTGGACATGGCCTCAAGACTGTAACTTCTTCACATTCTGTTGAAATAGTCAATCACTAGCCATATCTCACCCATTGCTGTTTTGAATCATTAATGTGTGGATGACAGTTGAACTGGATGATGTAACATTTATGCCATCTGCTGGAAAGAAGACGTATCGCTCTGTTGGCGTCGTTTAGACAACAAAAACAGAGTGAATCTCTCATTTAATCAACGATCTTTGAGTACAGACACCGTCCTGCAGAGAGCCCACAGCCCAACAGCACGTCTTTGGTCTAGCACCACTTTACAAAACGTTTACATTAAGACACTAAGACTAGCTGGTCCCTTGTAAAGGTCAGTCCACCTTACCTGTTAAGCCCCAAGCATGTTTTTCAGGTTTCAGGCTTGAATGACATTCCCAGAACAAATGACCATATCTTCCCTTCTAAAAGGGTTAAATTAATAATCTTTGTTCTCAAAGTAATGACGAACCTGTGAGTTGGATGTAGAAAAGTCAGAGTCAATACAGATGTTTTTTATTTTAAAGAAAATTCAGATTGAACATGGTAAAAACTGTAAATTATAGTGTCCGTCCAAGAAATATGTTGTACTAAAAGTGAAAACTAACCTTGGATAATGGGTTACTAGACTAAAAGCTTTAGGAATCCAAAGTACAACATATAATAAGTATCAAGATTGATGCAAAACAAGTTATATTTGACCTTTTTAGACAGATTTAGCAAAAAAAAACCTCTTCTGGGGTCATTTGGGTGGATTTTCCATATCTCTGGCCCCCCTTGTTCGATTTTGACATGTGACATCTCTTTCGGACCGTTAGAGCCAATAGAATCCAAGGGAAATCGTCCCGCACACAGTCATGTTTAAAAAAGGTAGCCATTGAAGACCAGTTTAGACCAGACAAAGACGAAGGTAAGCCATGTTAGCGTTGTGGGCTACCTAGCTCCACTTGTTTTGATGTACGTTTTTGGTGATAACGTCGCGAGTTTGTATCTTTCAGTGTTGAGGTGGGCACCGTTAGATTCTGTGTCTCCTTGCGATCATAAACGATGTATTTGATGTGCACCTAGGATCAGTAATAAGGGAACTAGGAGTAATTACCGGTGTAGTAATAGGTTAGCATTTTTCGCTCAGAGGTCATTTAGATGCTTCTTATGAGACTTGTGTTTTGTTTTGGTAAAAATAGTTTATATCGTCAGTTAGCTGAGATAATTCCCGTTAATCTGGTATAACACATTAATAGGTTCAGAAATATTAAGATCCAACGAGACACAGTGTCGTGAAAAAAAAACTAAAGTACCCGCCGGTGGGGACCTTCGGGCTTAACAGGTTAAATGAGCAGTGGGTGAAAGGCAGGACACATGAACTTGGTCCTGAGGAGATGTAACGATTATTAAACAAGAAAGTTGTCGAGTCAAGGGGTCAAACAAATGAACATTTGTGATTATTAGTGAATCGGTTGCAGGTGGGTGAAATCAGGCTTAGGGAGTAACGCATTACATGTAACGGCATTAGGTCGTCAGGACACAAAATAGACAAATGTATTCCCTTACATTTACAGAAGCAGCTGACGACCAACACACTTGTATCTTTTGAAACGATTATGCCATTTATATCTTTTGTCACAAACATAGCAGCTCTATTCTTAATCTCCTGTGTGGACTCTCATGTGTGTCTTTAAATTTCCACTCTGTGAAAAAGCTTTCTTACAGACTGTACAGCTGTGTGGTTTCTCACCTGTGTGGACTCTCATGTGTTCCTTTAAACTTCCACTATGTGAAAAAGATTTGGCACAAACTGAGCAGCTAAAGGGTTTCTCTCCTGTGTGGACTCTCATGTGTTTATTTAAACTTCCACTCTGTGCAAAAGAATTGGTACAAACTGAGCAGCTAAAGGGTTTCTCTCCTGTGTGGACTCTCATGTGTTCTTTTAAAGTTCTACTCTTTGAAAAAGCTTTCTGACAAACTGAGCAGCTGTGTGCTTTCTCTCCTGTGTGGATTCTCATGTGTTCCTTTAAATTTCCACTCTGTGAAAAAGCTTTCGTACAGACTGAGCATCTGTATATGTTCTCTCCTGTGTGGATTCTCATGTGTTCCTTTAAATTTCCATTCAGTGAAAAAGCTTTCTTACAAACTGAGCAGCTAAAGGGTTTCTCTCCTGTGTGGACTCTCATGTGTTTATTTAAACTTCCACTCTGTGCAAAAGATTTGGTACAAACTGAGCAGCTAAAGGGTTTCTCTCCTGTGTGGACTCTCATGTGTTCTTTTAAAGTTCCACTCTTTGAAAAAGCTTTCTTACAGACTGAGCAGCTGTGTGCTTTCTCTCCTGTGTGGATTCTCATGTGTTCCTTCAAATGTTCACTCCGTGAAAAAGCTGTCGTACAGACTGAGCAGCTGTGTGCTTTCTCTCCTGTGTGGATTCTCATGTGTGCCTTTAAATTTCCATTCAGTGAAAAAGCTTTCTTACAGACTGAGCAGCTGAATGGTTTATTTTCAGCACTACATCGTGGATCACTGACAGATTCATGTCTATTTTTCAGTAAGTTTGAGCCTGATGCAGGTTCTCTGGTCTCCTTCCAATCAGCACTGTCTTCAGTGTCAGGTTCAGAAGAGTGTCCAGCGTCAGGTTCAGAAGAGTCTCCAGTGTCAGGTTCAGAAGAGTCTCCAGTGTGGTCCTTAGTCTTTGGTTGTAAACTGCTCTCTGGATCTGAATTCCTGGCTGCTTCTGGTCCTCGACTGTCATCTCCATCAGCTTCTGTTTCCATGTGTTCAGTTTGTCTTTGATCAGGCTGTGAGGACTGAGGTTTCTCTTTATCATCTTCACTCTTCACAGGGTCAGGAGTGAAAGTGGACTTGGTGATATCAGCCTCCTCCACCTCCTCACTGACCCAGAGTTCCTCCTGTTCCTGCTTAATGTGTGGGGGGGGCTCTGGGTCCTCCTGGTGCAGACTGGTGCTCCCCTCATGCTGGTCATGAAGAACCTCTTCTTTAACCACCACCAGCTGCTGGACGTCTGCAGAAAACAGGAGACACACAGTCAGAACAAATTGTTAAGTGTTAGCATTTAAACATCTAATCACCATTACAATGGGAGACATTTTTCAGCCCTAATTAATGCCTTTGTTTTTATATTTTCACATTATCTTTCTTTGTCCCACTTAATGTGTATTTTCGTTGTCTCAGTTCAACTTATGTAGCCCAGCCCCTTGGTTTTTTCTTCTGGCGTAGCACTAGCTGCAGTAAACAAGGAATTGTATTTGGGATCGTTCAGATACACCACGCCTACAGTATAGAATTAAAACACTCTGTTACAAATTAAAATCCTAAATTCAAACCTTATTTAAGTAAAAGTATGCAAGTATCATCAGAACATTTGACGGCACCTTCTTGCGTAACAGTAATGATGGTGCAGTAAAATGTTCCCTGTCAGTGTTTAATTTATGATGTTTCTTGATTATTTCGTATGTTGCATTTTACCGCTGTACATGTTCAAAGTTGCGCTTGTATAAATGATTATAGATGAGGGAACCTGCTAAATATTAAAATGTATGTTTTTTATATACAGTACCAGTCAAATGTTTGGACACCTTCTCATTCAATGGTTTTTGTTTATTTTAATTTGTAGATTAATACTGAAGACATCAAAACTATGAAACAACACATATGGAATTATCTAGTTAACAAAAAAGTGTTAAAAAATCAAGAATATGATTCTTGGCTTCTCTCAGTCAGCTTCATGAGGTAGACACCTGGAATGGTTTTCAATTAACACGTGCGCCTTGTCAAGAGTCAATGTGCGGAATGACTTGCCTTCTTAATGTGTTTGAGACCATCAGTTGTGTTGTGCAGAGGTAGAGTTAGTGCACAGTGGAAAGCCCTATTTGACTGCTGTTGTAATCCATATCATGGCAAGAAGACTCAACCCAGTAAAGAGAAACGACCGTCCGTCCATCATCACTTTAAGAAATGAAAACCAGTCGATCCGTAAAAAATGTCAAGAACTTTGAATGTATCCTCAAGTGCAATCGCAAAAACCATCGAATGCTATGATGAGGCTGGCTCTCATGAGGACCCCCCCGGGAAAGGAAGAGCAAGAGTTACCTCTGCTCAGAGGATCAATACATCAGAGTTACCAGCCTCAGATACCGCAAATTAAAGCACCTCAGATTAGAGCCCACATAGATGATCACAGAGCTCAAGGAGCAGACAATCTTAAAGGTCCCATGTCATGGACATTTCTACTGATCATAGTTCCGTTGTTGAGGTCTACTAGAATAGATTTACATTGTTCAATGAGCCCACTGTGCTCTGATTGGTCAGCTCGCCCACTCTGTTCTGATGAGTCCACCACCGTTACAGTGGAACATCAGTGATTATGTTTTACAATGGCGTTGGTTAGCAATCAGAAAATGACACCAGTGAGGACAAACAGGTGAGAATGCTGCGTGGGGTCTGGATGCCGTGTTGAGGTGACGTTGCGGGGCTCGCTGCTCCGCCCTTTGAGGCTCAGGGAGCAGACAGTGTGAGCTGGATTACTGGTGTCGTTCCCTGGTTGATGCCTGGGGTCTGCGAGACAGCACCGCGGCTGAGAAAATATAAGGTAGGTTGTGTGTGTGTGTGTGTGTGTGTGTGTGTGTGTGTGTGTGTGTGTGTGTGTGTGTGTGTGTGTGTGTGTGTGTGTGTGTGTGTGTGTGTGTGCGTGCGGAATAGGGATGCCAGCGATTATTCGATTTTTTTGAATATTCGTTACAGTCTCCATAATCGAAAATTATTTTTAAAATTCGATTTTATTTATATATTTTTTTATTATTATTTAAGTTTTTCTTTTTTTTCCGGGCTTAGTTTCAACCAAAATATAGACTAATGCTAATAATAGCAATACTATTAATAATTGTAAATGGCCATTGGTCACACCACCAGTTTGTTTTACTGTAAACTTGGAGGAAGCCCCACCTAGTGTCAGCAGAAAGTATTAAAATAATGATTACAACAAAATGCAAAAAATAAATTAAAATATATATAAAATATATTTTAAGATCATGTTTAATCATCTGATTCGTCTCATTGCTGTTTTAGTCTGTGTTCTTCTAATTAGTGTTTACAGTGTGTGCCTATTGAGCTGTTTAGAGCCATGTGGGACAAAACCCGATCCTGCCCCTCCCTCTCACTGTCGAAGTGAACGGTGACTGTAAAAACTACACTGCGCATGCTCAGAGTATTTTCCTATTTAATGTGTGTGGCAGAAAATAATGACCATAGGGGCATAGAGCTGCCATCCCCACCATACGTCATCTCACATCATTCAGAGCTGATTGGCTGTAAGTACGTGTGCTGCGAAAAGTGTGGTGTGTGAAGAGCAGGTGAAGAGGAGGAGAGAGACACGTCCTAAAACCAGGAAGTAAGCCGCGCATGGCTTCCCTCCACAAAAAAGGAATGAGATTTCTCCATAGGATTTTAGAAAATAGCTCAAAATAAGATCTGTGGGAAACGTAGCTGTTAGATAAATGCACGTTTTGTTCAGCCGGATAATATCCACATGTCTACCCTACTTTTATAATTTTCGAATCATAAATCCATCATTTAGATGTATGATAGACTTTTGAAACTACAAGATGATAAGGAGGACTTCTACAAAAAAGTAAGAGATTTTTGTCCTGAAGGATAGGCAAGTGGACTTCATCTTCAAGTCAAGGTAAGACCACCATTTTATTGAAAATGGGATCTTACTAAGAGAGAACAATTCAATATTTAAATGATAAAATTACATTTTTTGGGTATCCTTCTGTTGAACTGTCTGTTTAAAATTAATTGAAGCATCAGACAAAAAAAGCTTTTGAAAATAATATTATATTTTGATTTAGGTCAAAATATAATATTTGTAAACCTGAAGAGTCAGTGCCAGTGCCTCAGCAGCCATGAACCTCACTGCAGAAGCTTATAGACATCTAAGTTTGTTGTGCCCCACCACTTTTGTACATATAGAAACGCCACTGGATATACAGAACAGTGAGAACAACACAACTAAAGATGAACAAAGCAGTACGTTCAAAGAAGAGTTCCTCGTGGAACTACTTCGAACTGACAAGTGCAAATGAAGCAAAATGCAAGTTTATTTTAATATATTAATAATCGATTAATATTCGCCAGGGCTGTCCAGTTTTCAAATTTGATCATGGTCAGTTTCTGGCATCTTTAGTGCGGAGCTCCGCGGATTTGTCCATTTGGACTTCGTTACGTCAGTATGCCCCGGAAGGAAAAAATGGAAAAAGAAAAATCTCCAACGAGGCGTTCTGGGGCAGCATAGATGTTACGTGCTCCCCTCCAGTCCTCCAGACCTCCTTGCGTATGCCGGATTGCTTGTGTGAGTAAACGGCTGTACTTCAATAAATGATCGTTATCAAGTACTGGTTTTTGCGTGTATTGTTTTATGTTGCAGGTCTCTCCACGATTCACTACCACGGAGTAGAGGGCGGGTCGTAACAATAGACACATCTTTTCTGTGTTAGAGTTTTACTCCCTACAGGGTGTACTTTGAGGGTTTGTGACTCTGCAGACCGTTTGCAGAAAAAGCTACATAACACACAAGGGGACGGGTAATAACAGGAAAAGCATGACATGGGACCTTTAACATGCACTGTTCAGAGGAGACTGCGTGAATTAGGCCTTCATGGTCCAATTGCTGCAAAGATCCACTACTGAGGATGAACAACAAGAAGAAGAGAATAGTCACCGTGAAGCATGGAGGAGGAGGTGAGATTGTGGGGGGGGGTCTGCATTCTGCAGTAGCCAGCAAAATATAAATCATATTCTGGATTGTTTAACACTTCTTTGTTTACTAGATAATTCTAGTTAATGTGTGATTTTATAGTTTTGATGTCTTCAGTATAAATCTACAAAGCAGAACCCATTTAAATAAATAAAAAACTTTGAATGAGAAGATGTGTCCAAACTTTTGACTGCGTCTAATACTAGTGTATATCTCTCTCAAAATATATATTCTGTGTATGTATATATATATATATATATATTGTAGTGCCAAGAGATAGGGAGTCAGAGGCGGTGCAAGGAAGGTGCAAAAGGGAACTTTATTTGAGAGCAGCTAAGGTCATGTTGTCCGGTTGCAGTCCGGGAAGAAGAGAGTGAAGTCAGGAGGGCACACAACATATACAGTAAACACATAACATGTCTGTGTGGGAACAAAAGCCCCAACTGTAGTTCCATGTATGAATCATGTCCCAGTGTATTAATAGGTGGTCACCACAATATACAGAATATATTATAAATACATGTTGGCAATAATTGATTGATGAGATTTTACATTAATTTATATTAACTTTTAATTACTTAATGACCTTTGTACTAGTTCCCCTATTCTTTATCAAGTAACATTTTAGATGTGTTTAATTTATTATTGAACATATTTATCGATTGATTTCTTTATGAATTACATTACATTTAGCTGACGCTTTTGTCCAAAGCGACTTACAATAAGTACATACGACCAGGAAGACACAACCCAGAAGAAAACAGAATCATAAAGTTCATCAGCTGGCTTTAGAGAAGACAGTCCTATGTTAGTATATAAGTGCTTTGTTAGTAATTCTATCGCTCGAAGTGGAGTCGAAAGAGATGAGTATTCAGTCTGCGCCGGAAGATGTGCAGGCTTTCTGCCGTCCTGATGTCAATGGGGAGCTCATTCCACCATCTTGGAGCCAGGATAGCAAACCCACGTGTTTTTGCTGATGGGAACTTAGGTCCAACTCGCAGCGAGGTTGCAGCGAGTCGTTTGGCTGATGCAGAGCGGAGTGCACGCGCTGGGGTGTACAGTTTAACCATGTCCTGGATGTAGGAAGGGCCAGATCCATTCGCGGCATGGTATGCAAGTACTAGTGTCTTGAAGTGGATTCTAGCAGTTACCGGGAGCCAGTGAAGGGAGCGGAGGAGCGGAGTGGTGTGGGAAAATGTTGGAAGGTTGAAGACCAAACGAGCCGCTGCATTCTGGATGAGCTGCAGAGGTCGGATGGCACATGCAGGTAGACCAGCCAGGAGGGAGTTGCAATAGTCTAGGCGTGAGGTGACGAGAGCCTGGACCAGAACCTGGGTGGCTTTCTGGGTCAGCTGGGGACGAATCTTCCTGATGTTGTACAGCGTGTATCTGCAGCAACGTGTTGTAGCAGCGATGTTTGCAGTGAAGGACAGGTTGTTATCTAGGGTCACACCCAGATTCCTTGCAGTCTGAGTCGGGGAAACAACAGAGGTGCCGATGTTGATTGTCAGGTCAAGAGTGGGACAATCTTTTCCCGGAAGGAAAAGCAGTTCAGTCTTGTCAAGGTTGAGCTTGAGGTGATGAGCAGACATCCACTGAGAGATGTCAGCTAGACAAGCAGAGATGCGTGCGACGACCTGGGTCTCTGAGCGGGGAAAGGACAGAATTAATTGGGTGTCGTCAGCATAGCAGTGGTATGACCGTGTTAAGTGGTATGGCTGATGACCGATCCGAGCGAGTTTGTGTACAGGGAGAAAAGGAGGGGACCAAGAACAGAGCCCTGAGGGACCCCTGTAGTTAATTGAAAAGGGTCGGACTCGGACCCTCTCCAAGTTACCCTGTAGGTACACGGTCTTTGAGGTATGAGGCGAGGAGGGAAAGTGCAGAGCCTGAAACTCCAAGTTCTTGGAGAGTGCGAAGGAGGATCTGATGGTTCACCGTGTCGAATGCAGCTGACAGGTCCAACATGATGATGACAGAGGAGAGGGATGCTGCTTTAGCAGTGTGCAGTTCCTCAGTGACATCAAGGAGGGCCGTTTCTATTCTCCCGCCATTTCAATTCATCGAAAGTAGTTGTTTTTATTTGCTTTTACGCATTTAAAAAGAAAAGGTGAATAAAGAAGCACATTAAAACTAAAGTATCAATGTATGTCACATTTAACCAACTAGTGCCTACATGTATGGGTAATATTTAAATCAGTACATTAAATGGCATATTATTCAATCCATGTATTTTTATAAATATATTTATTTTGGTAGGTTTGCTCTTCCGTAATACATTTTAATTATTATAATAAAGTACATGTGTCTAATAATACGTACATACTTAAATAAGATAAACTTAAAGATATGAAATGCTTTAACTTGTAATGGAGGATTTTCACAGTGTGGTGTTTGCACTTTTACTTACCTGCAGCAAGTGCTGATAAAGGGTCTAAAGTGTTATTAATGTGATAATAAAGTGGTACTGAAGAGTGTAAAGTGTTGATTAAGGGTAAAGGGAACAGACCTGCTCTGTGTATCCGAAGCTGAGGCTGTAAAACAGCGTCCAGTAGCTTCTGGAGTCTCTTGTTCTCCTCTTTGGAAAGAAACAGCTCCTCCTCGAGCTCTGCTATCGTTTTTTCAAACAGAGCAAATATCTCTTCAGCAGTGAGTCGCTGCTTCTTCAACGACAGCAGCATTTGGACTTTACTCATGTTTCCTAGATCACCTTTTCCTGCAGACTCCGTTAAACACACCGTTTCTCTCTCCGTCAAACTCTCAATCTGACTCGTGTTGCTCACGTGTTTCCAGCTAGCATGCTAAGCTAGCTCCTATAGTCCGAGGTAAACGCTACAGAAAAAAGAGCACAGAGTCCATTCAGAGGTTTATCCAGACACACAGATGATGGATCAGTAGAGCTGGAGCTCACACACACTTTCTCAGGAACACAGAGAGAGAGAACCGGAGCGACGAGACGCCACCTCGATCCAGGTTAGAAAGAGCTGGGAACTTCACTTCCGGTGCGGTTTGAGGACGTCAAAATAAAAGCGGGAAGGATTTCTTCTTTTTGGTTTTAAGAACGATTGGCATCCAGACGTTGCCTTAACACCTACTACTGAATCAATAATAAAACCACTCTTTCAAAACAAAACTATTATAACTAACAGAAAATACTCATAAAGGAAAAAGGGAAAATAAATAAACATCATTAAGCTAAACAGGTCGCAGTGCACAAATCAAATATCTGTATAGTGTTAGAAATCAATGTGGATATGGCGTAATTTGAATTAAATACACTATTGCAGTGCCGAGATAAAGAGAGTCGGAGGCGGTGCAATGAAGGTGCAAAAGGGTACTTTACTTCGGAGCAGAAAAGGACATATTGTTGGGTCGCAGCCCGGGAAGACAAGAGGACGAGAAGCAAGGAGGGCACACTAGAGAGGTTTCTCAATACTCAAATGTCCCCTCCTCAACTCCTATCCTCGACTCCACTCCTCGAGACTTGGTGCCGCCCACAGGAGATGGGAGCGGAGGACTGAGGAGGGGAACCGAGGAGAGAGGAGGGGAACCGAGGGGAGAGGAGGGGAAGCAGCAGGCGGTTAGAGAAAGGAGAACTCCTCTCCTCTGAGCGGTCATTTTAAAGATACATTAATGATGACAGGAGGCACAGCAGCCGTCTGTCTGATGGACAGATGTGTTCATGATGACTTATATATTTACTTTTAATTCATTCACAGTGCGGTGTAATGCGACAATAACAGGCTACAGATGCGGACATCAATCAGAGACTGGATATACAGTCTACAGCCGTTGTGTATTTTATTATGTGAAGCACTAAATGGTCTTAGAAAAATATCGACTCTTTGTTTGTAGATATCTACTGCGTTCAAATCAAAAGTGCCTTTTGTGGTGCCGAGAGACGGGAGTCGGAGGCGGCGTATCGAAGCGACAAGCTACACTTTTATTTATCATTGGAACACACACGTAAACACTTTCATGCACGGGGAGAAGAAGGGCGGAAACAGGAAGTCCGGCTCACTTCAATGTCCGTGCGGAACAATACCCCAACCCATAGATCCGTGGGTGAATAATGTCAATCACCACACAAGCCCCCCCAGTATTCACCCATAGTCAAAATCCTCGTGCCTGGGAGGAAGTACCACCCGACCCCGGCGCGTACGGACCACAGGAGCCGAGGAAGGCGGGGCCGCAGGCGAGGGCAGACCCACAGGGGACGGGGGGCGGGCCATGGGAGGGCGGCCCCGGCGTGGGGGCAGAGCCAACTCCAACAGCCTGGAAATGTCCACGTGAGCAGGCTTAATCCGATCCACGGACACAGTCTCAGGCCTGCCACCAACGTCCACCACCAGGCTCTTGTCCCCGTGACGTATGACCCTGAACGGACCGTCATAAGGGGGGCGCAGGGGACCGCGGTGGGCGTTGTGGCGAATAAAAACATACTCTGCCGACCGTAATCCGGGGGACACCCGGAAAGCTGGGTTGCTGTGCTGCGACGTTGGGACGGGCGTGAATGTCCCGGCGGTCTCCAGCAGGGAGGAGCGCTGCCCGGCTGCAGACCAGGGCACAGTGGCGGTGGGAATGAATTCCCCGGGGACCCGTAGCGTCTGGCCATAGACGAGCTCCGCCGACGAGGACTGCAGGTCTTCTTTGGGGGCACACCTGAGGCCGAGCATAACCCACGGGAGCTTATCCACCCAGTTGCCGTCTGTCAAGCCGGCACGCAGTGACGCCTTCATGGACCGGTGAAACCGCTCACACAGCCCGTTAGCCTGGGGGTGATATGCGGTGGTGCGGTGCAGCTTGACCCCCAAACCCACAGCAACAGCGTTCCACAGCTCCGAGGTGAACTGAGAACCGCGGTCAGAGGAGAGGTCAGACGGGGTCCCGAAGCGCGCCACCCACGTGCCGATGAAAGCGCGGGCGACGTCGGAAGCTGATGTCGAGGCGAGGGGAACGGCCTCGGGCCAGCGTGTCGTCCTGTCCACCATCGTAAAAAGGTAGGTGAAACCGTGAGAGGGGGGAAGCGGACCTACGAGGTCGACATTGACATGGTCAAACCTCCTCTCAGGAACCGCAAAAAGTTCAAAAGGGGCCCTAGTATGGCGGTGGACTTTGGCCCGTTGACAGGCCACGCACGAGTCGACCCAGGATCTCACGTCCCTCTTAAGCCCCTGCCACACGAACTTCTGCGACAACAACTTCACGGACGGCTTCCTACCGGGGTGGGAAAGATTGTGAACCGCCTCAAAAACGGGTTGACGCCAGTCCGCAGGGACCAGCGGTCGAGGTTGGCCCGTGGAGACGTCACACCACAGCTTTGCGCCAGAGTCACCGACCGTGACCTCCTCCAGGCGTAATCCCGTGACCGAGGCCCTGAGGGTCTGGACCCCGTGGTCAGAGGCCTGGTCAGCGCTCATGCGGAGGTAATCGAGGCCCAGCTGCACAGCTCCGATGACCGCTCTGGAGAGGCAGTCCGCGACCACGTTAACCTTGCCAGCGATGTGTCGTATGTCCGTGGTGTACTCGGAGATGTACGAAAGCTGGCGTTGCTGTCGGGCGGACCACGGCTCAGCCACCTTGGACATGCAGAAGGTCAGTGGCTTGTGATCCACGAACGCCGCAAACTCCCGGCCTTCCAGCAGGAAACGGAAGTGGCGAACCGCCAAATAGAGACCAAGGAGTTCTCTGTCGAAAGCGCTGTACTTGCGCTCCATGGGAGTCAACTGGCGACTGAAAAAGGCGAGCGGTTGCCAGGCGCCGTCGACCCATTGTTCGTGCACCGCGCCCACTGCGTAGTCAGACGCGTCGGTGGTGATGGCGATGGGGGCCCTGTGTGACGGGTGAGCCAACATGGCGGCTTCGCTCAGGGCGGCTTTGGTGGCGTTGAAAGCGACCTCCCTTTCAGTCGTCCAGTCAATGGCCTGGCCAGGGGACTTGTCCCTGAGGGCCTCGTATAGCGGGCGCATGGTGTGGGCCGCCCGGCGGATGAACCGGTGATAAAACGTCACCATCCCGAGGAACTCTCGGAGCGCCCGAGCTGTAGGCGGTCGTGGAAAGGCAGACACGGCCTCCACTTTCGACGGGAGGGGGGCGGCCCCATCCTTGTTGATGAGGTGCCCGAGGAAATGGATGGAGGACAACCCGAACTGACACTTCGCCGGGTTGATAATCAGGCCGTGTTGGTTGAGCCTTGCGAAAAGGACGCGGAGATGTGCCTGGTGCTCTTCGGAGGAGGAGCTGGCGACCAGGATGTCGTCTAAATAGACGAAGATGAATGGCATGTCCCTGAGCGCTGAATCCATCAGCCGCTGAAAGGACTGAGCTGCATTCTTAAGTCCAAACGGCATACGCAGGAACTCGAAAAGCCCAAACGGCGTAATTACCGCAGTTTTGGAGACGTCCGAGGGGTGCACCGGAACCTGGTGGTAGCCCCGCACCAGATCCACCTTGGAGAAAACCAGCTTGCCCGCCAGGTGTGCAGAGAAATCCTGGATGTGAGGGACCGGGTAGCGGTCTGGCGTAGTGGCGTCGTTAAGGCGGCGGTAGTCACCACACGGTCGCCAGCCACCGGCTGATTTAGGGACCATGTGAAGCGGCGAAGCCCAAGGGCTGTCTGAGCGGCGGATGATGCCCAGACGTTCCATGTTGACGAACTCCGCCTTGGCGACTGCCAGCATGTCAGGGTTGAGCCGCCGGGCCCTAGCGTAGACAGGGGGGCCTTCAGTGTCAATGTGGTGCTCTACCCCGTGTTTGGTAGTGGCAGAGGAAAAGGTGGGCTGCGTCAAGACGGGAAACTCACTGAGAAGGTGCTGGAACTTGTCGCCCTGTGAGAGTGAGCTGGAGAGCCCGCTGAATGACGCTTCGCCGCGTGTACACGTGAACGAGGCAAACGTCCGTGCGTCCACCAGGCGGCTGTTCTTGACGTCCACCAGCAGTCCGTGAGCGCACAGGAAGTCTGCGCCGAGGAGAGCGAAGGAGATGTCAGCCGTGACGAAATCCCACTTAAAACCGCTGACCCTCGAAGCACAGGTCCACTGTCTTTGTGCCATAGGTGCGAATAGGGGTGTCGTTAGCGGACGTTAAAGGTGGGCCGTGTCCTCCCCCGGCAGCGTCCTCCACGGTAGCCGGCAGGACGCTCCGCTGGGCTCCTGTGTCACAAAGAAGTCTGCGACCAGAGAGGGTGTCCCTGATGAACAGGAGCCGGTTGGATGTGCCCACGCTCGCGGCCACTACCGAGCGCAGGCCTTGGCGTTTCCCGTTACCTTGTAGGAGCAGGGAGGACGGCACATCTTCGCTTTCGCCCCGAAGCGTGCATGGTAACAACACAGGCCAGGGCTGGAGTTGCTGACGTCGGCCCCGGAGCTTCTGCTAGGTGGCATGCCTGTACCAGGGAAGGTGCCGCTGCGTGTCGGGGCAAGCACCTCCGGGGCAAAACGCTGGGTTGCCAGGAAGAACCGGTCGGCTTCTTCGGCCAAAGCGCGGGGCTCAGTAATAGCTGTGTTAGCGAGCGCCGTCTGTACATGCGGCGGCATGTGCCGAAGAAACAGTTCTATGAACAAAAAATTAGGTTCTTCCGTACCCAGCAGGCTGAGCATCATCTCCATGTGGTCAGAAGGCTTGTTGTCCCCCAGGCTAGGAATAGCGAGCAGGCGTCGGGCTTGTTCCGGCCGTGACAGCTCGAAAGTCTTTAGCAGGAAAGCCTTGAACGCTGCATATTTATCCTGGGCAGGAGGAGATGTAATAAAGCCCACCGTCCGGGTCGCAGTGGTGCTCCCCAGCGCTGAAACGACGTGAAAATAACGTGCTGCGTCGTCAGTCACTCCGCGGAGGGCGAACTGAGCCTCCGCCTGAGCGAACCATGCAGCCGCAGATGTCTCCCAAAACTCTGGCAGTTTGAAAAAAACGGCGTTACTTGCCATGCTCGGTTCAGTCTCGGATCCTTCAACGGGACTTATGTCGGAGTCACCAATGTGGTGCCGAGAGACGGGAGTCGGAGGCGGCGTATCGAAGCGACAAGCTACACTTTTATTTATCATTGGAACACACACGTAAACACTTTCATGCACAGGGAGAAGAAAAGGGCGGACCCAGGAAGTCCGGCTCACTTCAATGTCCGTGCGGAACAATACCCCAACCCATAGATCCGTGGGTGAATAATGTCAATCACCACACTTTAAAGAAAATGTATTCAGGCAAAGTATTTTATTTTCTAATTGTTAAGGTCTCACACAGTCTCCCACAACTTTACAGAAGGTGAAGGTGACTGTTTTTAAAACTCCATCCCCCCTCTGTCTACTGACAAGATGGCATGAATGCGGGAGGAGGGGGTAGGGACAGGCTCACACAGTCACACACATTCTGTATGGGGGTTTCGCCCCCCAAGGGGATGAAAGGGGATGTCTGGCTCTCGGAGGGATGGTGTGTGAAGCGGTCGCTGGAGATCACACGCAGACCCTCCCTTGGCGCAGAAGGCCGGGGGGGGGGGGGGGTGTAAAATTCAGAGGAGAGCCGCTTTCACTCGGTACAGATCTGTCGTCGGGATGGTTTACTGAGGGTACTAGTAATTAGGAATAGTAAGTATATAAATGTTATTTGGGATACTTTACACATAAAAACACATATTTGATTTTTAAAATAAGCAAAATACAACAGTTTAAATATACTCACTTTCCACAGGGAATGAATCATAGGGCCTAAAAAAGACTAGAATTGTTCCTATATCTTCATAAGAAAATAAATCGTGAAAAAGTTTTTTTTCTTTTTAAATAGCTAGAAAAAATATGGAGCTTAACTTGAAGCACCAAAAGTCCTTGAACCCTGTTCATCATAAACAACTAAACATACATATCTTATTTTAACCGTATGGTGTATTTACTTTAAAGAGTCCTCTCCTGCTGATGTTCAGGTGTATGTCAGCATGTGGTGTCTCTGCTTTAAAGAGTCCTTTGTCCATGTCCAGGTGATTAACGAGTCGTTAGGATGCTTCTTTCGTCCCCCCACAGAGTGAAACTCTGCCCTTGCATTGATCTTCAGTAGACGAAGCCTTGTATGCCTAGAAATGAATAATTTAATTTACCCACACACTTTTAATTCTATGCATTTTATGTCTGCTCTGATCAACCCCACTGGATCCGCCCAGCAAATTCTAATATTACCCCAATACAACCTCACATAACTTCATATTGGGCTTCCTTATAGTTGTGTGAAGTAATTAAACAAGCTTAATGATGTTTATTTATTTTCCCTTTTTCCTTTATGAGTATTTTCTGTTAGTTATAATAGTTTTGTTTTGAAAGAGTGGTTTTATTATTGATCCAGTAGTAGGTGTTAAGGCAACGTCCGGATGCCAATCGTTCTTAAAACCAAAAAGAAGAAATCCTTCCCGCTTTTATTTTGACGTCCTCAAACCGCACCGGAAGTGAAGTTCCCAGCTCTTTCTAACCTGGATCGAGGTGGCGTCTCGTCGCTCCGGTTCTCTCTCTCCGTGTTCCTGAGAAAGTGTGTGTGAGCTCCAGCTCTCTCTCTCCGTGTTCCTGAGAAAGTGTGTGTGAGCTCCAGCTCTACTGATCCATCATCTGTGTGTCTGGATAAACCTCTGAATGGACTCTGTGCTCTTTTTTCTGGAGCGTTTACCTCGGACTATAGGAGCTAGCTTAGCATGCTAGCTGCAAACACGTGAGCAACACTAGTCAGATTGAGAGTTTGATGGAGAGAGAAACGGTGTGTTTAACGGAGTCTGCAGGAAAAGGTGATCTAGGAAACATGAGTAAAGTCCAGATGCTGCTGTCGTTGAAGAAGCAGCGACTCACTGTTGAAGAGATATTTGCTCTGTTTGAACAAACGATAGCAGAGCTCGAGGAGGAGCTGTCTCTTTCCAAAGAGGAGAACAAGAGACTCCAGAAGCTACTGGACGCTGTTTTACAGCCTCAGCTTCGGATACACAGAGCAGGTCTGTTCCCTTTACCCTTAATCAACACTTTACACTCTTCAGTAGCACTTTATTATCAGGGTCAATATCACTATAAAGTAACTTTGGTGTCCCCATCAGAATCACGAAAGTTATCATGAAAATGTAGCAGAATAATGAAACTCTGAGGTCTTATTATAAATGGCCAAACATTGACACACATATCAGTACAATGATAAGTCTCTTGAAATGTGTTTCCTTCCTTTTATACCGTATTTTTTAATTGGATGTATGTGATTTTGGCATGTCCCACGCACTGCTCTGCTAACTACAGTGTGTGTAATACATGGTTAAATGATACTAAATAAAAAAAATAAAAATATGGTTTTATTGTCCACAACGAGTTATTTGATAAAACAAGTCATTTTGATCATGTATATTCTATTTTCATAATAATATTGAACATTTTGCATGTGTCCTTGACATTTCCTGTCCACCCTGTCATTATGGGGTAACTGCCCCATAAAAAAACATCTGATGTTTTCAGTGACATCACTACCACCATTTTGTCTTTCTTCAGTGGAGGCTGAGACATTGCCTAGTTGCAGAGTAAGTATGTACACTTATATTTCGTGATTTTAATCATATTATGTGTGTAGTTGGATGTTGTCAAGCTTAACATGTCCACTCTGTCATAGTTACATTTCAATTAATATAAAAACATTTCAGAAATTCGAACTATATTTGTTAAACAGTACACAGTCACCTTGCTAATTGAATCCTGTTGCTAACTGAAGGTCCACCATGTGCTCATTAAATGCTAATATTAGCCAAATGTCCACCCTGTCATTGTCCACCCTGTCAGCAAGCCTTCCATGACAGGGTGGACATGGTTCGTGACAGGAAGGACATGCACATAGTTTATGCCACATGCTAATACATGTGTGTAATATTATAATAGCTATTACACACATTTTATAACAGTCCATGCTATACATAGTAGGAGTGGACAATATGGACTTTTTTTGGCAATTTCGGTATCAGCCAGCCTAGTTTGATAAAGCAAGTCGAGTTTACCTGGACCGCCAATTAAAGTGTGTAAGGGAACATTTTGAATTGTCTTTTTCAAGGAATGAGCTCAAAAGGAGCTGAGATAGCGAGGAGATATCGGGAACGTCGTGATGCTGACCCGGACAGAAGAAGAAAGTACCTTGAGAAAGAGAGGGACAAATGGAAAAAAGACAGAGAGACTGGAACGAAGAAGGGTGTCAATGAGCTTAGTGAGAGAGCGAAGAGGGCAAAAAGAAAGAAATGGAAAGAGTCAAAAAGTCGAGACAGAGCCAGAGACAGGGCCAGTGCTTTGCTACAGTCAGAGACACCACCAGACTCCCCTGCAACTCCTGAGAATCAGCCTGAGCCAGGGATTTCCAGGTTAGATCATTGGAAGTTTAGCTGATGACGTATTAGAAAGTTTAGATGTATTTGAAGGACAATTATCAACTATGTATGTCCCCATAAAACAACATATTGATAAACTAACTCATTAAAATCCATATATAATAATATACAAATATTTTGTGTTTCAGGCAACAGCGTCTAGGGGCAAGTGCTCGAAGAAGGTCGAAGAGGAAACTGAAAGATCAGATTGAAATATTGGAGGCACAGCTCGCAAAAGAGAAAACTAAAACTGAGAAATATAAGAAGAGGCTCCATAGGGCCAAGAAAGGAAGTTTGTCTAAATCACCACGTTCAAAAGTCAATGCTTTGTTGGGACGTAACAAAGTGAATTCACCCATCAAAAGAGCTCTTATTTTCCATACATCCCTGATTGAAGATATTAAAAGAAAATATGAAAATGCAAAAACAAACAGAGATAAGCAGTTGATAGCAAAAGTGATCAGTGGAAACATTCAGAAGAAGTACAAGCTCCAAAAGCATGCACAGACTGCTTTTGGCTACTCTAACAAGAGAGCAAAGTATCCTGTGGATCTTACCTACCATGGGAGGAGGTGCGTCAGTCGAAATGAGTTGAGGAAGAACGTTACATCGTTTTTTCTACGAGATGATGTTAGTCGAATGACGACCGGCCGCAAACAAACAGTCACACTGCTGAAGAAAAAGATGCAGAGGAGGTTGCTTACAAGGAAGAACTTGCATAGGAAGTTTCTCTCCGAGCACATTGGCCAGGTGTCATACACATCCTTTTGCCGTCTCAGACCCTTTTGGGTGGTAACCCCCTCTTCCTCTGACCGTGACACATGTCTCTGCAAAAAACATGAGAACTTGCAATTCATGGCCAATGCCTTGCAGAGCCAAGGGTTGCTGTCCTCAAGAAACATTGAGGAAATGTCTGAAGCAACCATGTGCGACCCGAAAGCCAAGGTCTGTGCTTACGGTGAGTGCAGTGAATGCCTCCTAACTTGTCACCCGATGCTGAAAATTCCTGGGGAAGAGAACATTCGTTTATCTCAGTGGATGACAGAGAAGATCACGAAGGATGAGAAGTTGTCAACAATCACAGTGAAAAGGGAGATAACAACAACGCAGCACGACCTTAACACAGATTTCCAGGAGAGGCTTCTCCATTTTAAACGCCATGTCTTCAACATTAAATGGCAGTTTAATGCCTACAGGGAGCTCAGGAGGAGCCTGAAGCACAACGAGTCCCTTTTGCATATAGATTTTAGCGAAAATTACTCGTGCAAGTACAGCCAAGAAATACAATCTGTGCATTTTGGAGGCTCACACCAGCAGGCCAGTCTGCACACTGGAGTGCTCTACACTGCTGGTGGACAAGCGCCGCACACTTTCTGCTCCATATCACCCTCCAGAAGACACGACCCTGTGGCCATCTGGGCCCACCTTGATCCAATTCTGAAGGTAGTGAGAGAACGACACCCTCAAGTCAGCATACTTCATTTTTTCAGCGACGGGCCTGCAACACAGTATCGACAAAAGGGAAATTTCTTCTACCTCTCAACTGAACCCTACAAGTATGGCTTCAAAGAAATAACGTGGAATTTCTTTGAGGCTAGTCATGGGAAGGGGGCACCAGACGGTGTTGGTGGGGCCCTCAAAAAGTCAGCAGACCGAATTGTGGCCCATGGAGGAGACATCCCTGATGCCCAGAGCTTGTATGACAAGCTGAAAAGCCTGGACACATCTGTTGAGTTGTTCTTCGTCCCAGAGAGGGATATTGAATCAAAGGCTCAGGTAAAAGCTATAGTCCGTTATCCAATTCACCCCATAGTCCTTCTCCCTCGGTTTCAGGTCCCTGTCCCCCCTCTCCTGTCCAGATTACAGACTACCTTCGTCAAATCTGATCCTTTCATGTGTTGTGGTTAAATAAAGTGTATTCATGTTTGATTCCCTCCCCCCCTCTCACTATAGGTACCTGCAATAGCTGCGGTAAAAGGCACTCTAAGAATCCATCAAGCTATCAGTCTGACACCCGGCCAGATGAAATACCGAGACATTTCATGCCTGTGTAAAAGGGAGGAAGGTGTTTTGGACTGCCCCTGCTTTAACCTTCAAGAGGTCACTCTAGCTGATGTTCCTGTTTCATCTGATGAGTCCCCAGCAAGTGGAAAGGCACAAGATAACCCTAGGAGACCAGCAATGATTGAGGTGAAGCACATTGGAGAGTGGTGCGTCGTTAATTACGACAATGAAGCATACCCAGGTTTCATCATGGATGCAGAAGGGCACAGTGTGAAAGTTAAGTGTATGCACCGCAATGGCATAAACAAGTTCCATTGGCCAAGTCCCCGGGAGGACATATGTTGGTACTATGACTGGCAAATACTTTGCCTAATACCAGAACCACAGGCTCTGAACAAGCGCTCAGTACGAATTGAAGCGTCTGCTTGGAAGTATGTGGAAGAGCAACTACAGAAATGAGCCATGTCTCTGCAGAAAGGGAGAGACTGTTTTGGAGACGCGTCTAATTGATCTCTCTGTAACATGCTTTTTTTTCTTTTTTAAATCAACTGTTCTCCACTTAAAAATTGTTTTCTTCTTGTTCTACAGTTGAATGTTTGACTTTCACTGTGCAGAATGATGTACAGAATTTAACACAAGAAGGCCACATTAATGTTCTTTATTCAGTGGCCGCATGCAGGTAGAGTGGATCAAAACCAGTCTGTTCAACTGGTAATTTCCCCCTACATGGGATAGGACCTCTGACATTTTCTTTTACATAATTTCCTTTAGATGTATTGCATTTATGAGGCCATTCAATGACATTTCACAATGTGTCCACCCTGTCATGCCCAAGGTCCACCCTGTCATGTCATTGTCCACCCTGTCATTTTCATGTTTTATGAAAATAAACTAAATATTTTACCAAAGTTACCAAAACCTTTTGTGTGATTCCTTTCTAACAAATGAGGGCCAAATAGTATTGTTTGAAAGTTTAACCAGATAACTTTGTTGTTAGATTTTATTTAGAAAATAAAGTGCAACTCTCGCAGATTTTATAGAGAAACAAATAGTTTGCCATAATTTCATTATTATCCAAATACTTTTTCCATTAACTAAAATATATTGTTGAGAAAGGGACTAAATTGCTTTCTGAAAATGTACATTTTATAATCACTATGTGTTTACAATGTATTTACTCTACTTTGAATGTGTCCATGACAGGGTGGATTCATTTTGCTGTTTGCATGTACATTGTCTGCTTGCTGTTAATTTATAAAAAGTGTGGGAGCTTGACCAACATCCATTTCTAACAGCATAACATATACTTAATACAATGAATATGAAATTCAATGGAAAATCTCAGCTTTTTTTTTTGGAAATGGGGAAGTCTCAAATGCACCGTATGGTGATATTGACCCATCACATTAATAACACTTTAGACCCTTTATCAGCACTTGCTGCAGGTAAGTAAAAGTGCAAACACCACACTGTGAAAATCCTCCATTACAAGTTAAAGCATTTCATATCTTTAAGTTTATCTTATTTAAGTAAAAGTATGTAAGTGTTATTAGACACATGTACTTTATTATAATAATTCAAATGTATTACGGAAGAGCAAACCTACCAAAATAAATATATTTATAAAAATACATGGATTGAATAATATGCCATTTAATGTGCTGATTTAAATATTACCCATACATGTAGGCACTAGTTGGTTAAATGTGACATACATTGATACTTTAGTTTTAATGTGCTTCTAAACACAGACAGTGGCAGAACTTCAGTGTTAGTATTATTAGATCTCAGTGCTGCGTTTGACACTGTTGACCACAGCATATTACTAGACCGACTGGAAAACTGGGTGGGACTTTCGGAAACCGTCCTAAATTGGTTTGAATCCTACTTAAAGGACAGAAAGAACTTTGTTTCTATAGGTAAATACACATCTGAGTTGACAAATATGACATGTGGGGTTCCTCAAGGCTCCATCTTGGGGCCTCTTCTCTTTAACATCTACATGCTACCACTGGCTCAGATAATGAAAAACAACAAAATAAGTTACCATAGCTATGCAGATGACACACAAATTTACGTAACAGTTTCAACAGGAGACTATGCTCCAATTCAAACACTGAGTAAGGGCATTGAACAAATCAATGACTGGATGTGTCAGAACTTTCTCCAATTAAACAAAGATAAAACTGAGGTAATGGTTTTTGGAGCCAAGGCAGAACGTATAAAAGTTAGCGCTGAGCTTCAGTCTGCAATGTTCAAAACAACAGATAAAGCCAGAAATCTAGGTGTAGTCATGGACTCTGACCTGAGTTTCAACAGCCACATTAAAACAGTTACTAAATCAGCCTACTATCACCTAAAGAACATATCTAGGATTAAAAGACTAATGTCACAGCAGGATTTGGAAAAACTTGTCCATGCTTTTATCTTCAGTAGACTCGACTACTGCAAAGGTGTCTTCACAGGTCTCACTAAAAAATCCGTCAGGAACTCTCTCCCAGAAACCTGCGACTCTCACTGTATTTAAAGAGCCTGTGACACGAGTTTCCCCCATCATCCAAACCCATCAATTTGAGTAAATATTGTCCCCTTGAAAACCGTTGCTGAACTGATTCAGAACCACCAACAAACCATTTTTAATCATCATCCTCACGATCATTTAATGTATCATATGTTCGCCGAATTGACATGAAAGCACTAATAAATGTAGTTTCATCCACTTGAGTTTACAACTACAAAAATAATCGATTTGTTTTTATATCACATCCTACGGGAGGAAATTCAGCAGCTCTCACTACCGATTTGTAACCCTAATTTAATCATCATCTTCACCACGATCATTTATGTTTATGTTCATTAAAACGTTATTAACGTGCCTAAACTCAGTAATTCACCATTTCTACGCATGACAACACACTTTGTCCGTGTTTGGCTCTCTCGCCGCACAGTGAAGCGTTCCCGCATTGACGTCACTTCCGGCTTCCCCCAAAACTTCAAAATGAGTCGAAGGAATTTCCCCGCGATGTTCGAAATTATTAATATTTATCGATAATATGTATAACGGTATCGCAACTTATTTTTTAAACTGACGGTTCGAGATGACTAGTAGCCCAATATTTCATTGCACAACAGTTGTTGGGAGGCTGTCACAGGCTCTTTAAATATTACCTGTAGTGGCTATTTGTCAACAACAATAACACTTCAAAAGTCCACTGAGGCACCAGGTATAGTGGATCTTACGCAGATCATGAGTTGGTAATGAGTCCATTGTCCAGACAAGGCATCGACGTTTTTGTGGTATTTATTAGCTTCACCTTGCGGGAACAATACAGCAAAAGGTGTTGAAATGTTTGCTGAACTCAGCCCTGATACTGCCCACAGACTGCTGCTGTGCCCTGATTGACTTAAATAAACCCAGCTGTGTGCGAAAATTGACCCATCACCTTCGAAATAAAAGCATTTAAGCTGGAACACAACTTTACTTAAATAATATGGCTGTAAATTAATTAATTCTACAAAACAAAAAATAACAAATAAATACATTAAATAAATGTGGAAAAACACTGAATAGCTTCCACATTCCGGCCCCTAATTGTGAGAATCACAATTACCCTTATGTAAAACATATAAGGGAGCTATTCTCTCTCTCCATGAGCCATAGTGTCTTCTGTGTCACCTTCTCTGTAGCCACTGAAAGATAAACAGATGGTAAGAAGACAGGATAGGAAGAGAAAATAGATAGAATTGTCCATGATCTTATTCTGTGGCCTCCACCAGCAGGCAGACCTTCGTCACAGGTCTCTCCAAGACGCTGGTTCTCCTATTGGCCGGCGTCATCGGGGGGCGGGTCCAATGCAATTCCTGCCTTTTGCTGTTGCTAAATTATATCATTCTGGTGTATGTGGTTATTTAAACATTCCCTGATAAACGTTATTCAGCGTCAATAAATGAGTGCTAATCCCAGTGTGCTTAGTGTACAACATCACATGTAATTTCACCTTCGATTCACGGTTTGAAAACGTAGCATTTCGCCACATGCTAATGCTAACCGGAAGTGAAGAATTTTCAGAATAAAAGTATTAAGTTAATAGTGTGAACTTCAGTTTTTTTCAGTATAAAACTGATTTAAATGAAATAGTGTATTTAATTCAAATTACGCCATATCAACCATCCATCCATCTTCTCCCGGTTATCCGTGGTCGGGTCGCGGGGGTAGCAGTTCCAGCAGAGAGCCCCAAACTTTCTTTTCCCTGGCGACATCAACCAGCTCTGACTGGGGGATCCCAAGGCGCTCCCAGGCCAGCGAAGAAATATAATCCCTCCACCTGGTCCTAGGTCTACCCCTTGGTCTCTTCCCAGCTGGACGTGCCTGGAACACCTCCCTAGGGAGGCGCCCAGGTGGCATCCTAACTAGGTGCCCGAACCACCTCAACTGGCTCCTTTCGACGCGAAGGAGGAGCGGCTCAACTCCGAGTCCCTCCCGGATGACCGAACTTCTCACCTTATCCCTAAGGGAGACACCAGCCACCCTGCGGCGAAAACCCATCTCGACCGCTTGTATCCGCGATCTCGTTCTTTCGGTCATGACCCATCCTTCATGACCATAGGTGAGGGTAGGAACGAAAATGGCCCGGTAGACAGAGAGCTTTGCCTTCTGGCTCAGCTCCCTTTTCGTCACAACGGTGCGGTAAAGCGACTGCAGTACCGCTCCCGCTGCTCCGATTCTCCGGCCCATCTCACGCTCCATTGTTCCCTCACTCGAGAACAAGACCCCGAAATACTTGAACTCCTTCACTTGGGGTAAGGACTCATTCCCTACTTGGAGTGGACAGTCCATCGGTTTCCTGCTGAGAACCATGGCCTCAGATTTGGAGGTGCTGATCCTCATCCCAGCCGCTTCACACTTGGTTGTGAACCGATCCAGTGAGTGCTGAAGGTCGCAGACCGATGAAGCCATCAGAACCACATCATCTGAAAAAGCAGTGGTGCAATCCTTAGTTCACCGAACTGCAGACCCCCTCCCTCTGTAATTGGCACACACCCTCTGATCCCCCTTTTTAAAAAAAGGGGAACCACCACCCCGGTCTGCCACTCCTTCGGTACTGTTTTCCGACTTCCACGCAATGTTGATGAGACGTGTCAACCATGACAGTCCCTCAACACCCAGAGCCTTCAGCATTTCTGGGCGGATCTCATCCACCCCCGGGGCTTTGCCACTGTGGAGTTGTTTGACGACCTCAGTGACCTCCCCCCGGGAGATTGGTTTTGATCCCCCGTCATACTCCAGCTCTGCCTCTAACATAGAGGGCGGAGTTGTCGGGTTCAGGAGTTCCTCAAAGTGCTCCTTCCAACGCCCTAACACTCCATCAGTTGAGGTCAACAACGTCCCATCCTTACTGTACACAGCTTGGATGGTCCCCTGCTTCCCCCTCCTGAGGTGTCGGACAGTTTTCCAGAACAACTTTGGTGCCGCCCGAAAGTCCTTTTCCATGTCTTCTCCGAACTTCTCCCACACCCGCTGCTTTGCCTCGGCCACGGATGAGGCTGCTGCCCTTCGGGCCTGTCGGTACCTTGCAAATGCCTCGGGAGTCTCCCGGGATAACAAATCCCTGAAGGCCTCCTTCTTCAGTCGGACGGCTTCCCTGACCACCGGTGTCCACCAGGAGGTTCAAGGGTTACCGCCCCTTGAGGCACCTAGGACCTTGAGACCACAGCTCCCCGCCGTGGCTTCGGCAATAGAGGCTTTGAACACCGACCACTCTGGTTCAATGTCCCCAACCTCCACAGGAATGCCCGAAAAGTCTACTCTACATTCTACCTTTCAGCAACGTTTTAGGGATTTAGGCTCAGTCAGCTCAGGGACTGTTCGGTTACTTTAGTTTGGTAAATGAAATAAATGTTTGAACTTTGTAATAGTTCACTGTAGTTGCTGTCATAAGTCATTTGTAGACTAAGTGGCAAAAAGTGTTTTTTTTACATTTGTACTTTGTAGAGAAATGTAGACACAAGTTGGAAGGGACCACAATAAACCTGACGAGTTGGAATTTGAGTTGATTATGAGTTTATTTTCAATTGATACTTAGCTCACAATAAGTTCACTTTAGTCACGCAACTTGACACAAGTCCGGACTTATAAGTCCGGACCTGAATCTGAACCTCTGGACTTGAGTCCGGACCTGAATGTGAGTCCAGGTACGCAGCACTATTCACACGTGACACTGGCATAACTCTTTGGTTAAGACATTGGACAATTCAATAAAATCATCTGTATCCATGCCAGACACTTCCAAGTGAGACAATACATTGGTACTCACAATTTTCTTTTGCCACATTGTTTGCAATAGAATACTGGCTGGCTTGCCACTTAGCCCCAATCTCTTTGCAAGGCTATAAGTGCAAAAGGTACCGGAACTCCCCGGATCCAAAAGTGCATAGGTCTGTACAACTCTGTCACTCATTTGGCTTTTCACTAGAACTGCAACAATCGAAAACACAGCATTGCACTCATCTCCAGCCCCTATATGGCCACATGTTTGAGACTGACCAGATGTTACACTCAGAGGGCTCACAGGTTCTTGTGCTTCATTAAAAGGTGTACTTATACCCTTCTGCTCAATGTGAAGGACTGAAGGATGCTTTTGCTGACACACACTGCAATCCAATCGACTCCTGCAGTCTTTGCTTATGTGTCCCCGTTTCAAGCAACCAAAACAAATTCCATGCTCCTTTATGAAATGTATCTTGTCTTTTTGTGTCTTTAACTTAAACTGTGAGCATTTTTCGAGTGTCTGGTTTGTTGGCAGAATAAACAGCATTTGTTGTGACTTTGGGCAGAAAAGGACTTGATCTTATTATCCATGTAGCCTTTGTTTCTTTCTTTCATTGCAGTGACACCGGTGGCAAAGGTGCCCTGTTTCCTATGCCTTGGTTCACTGTAGGGCTGAACGATTAATCGATTTTAAATGATACGATTATCAAATCAAATTCAATAAAAAAAAAAAAATCAAATTTTTTCTTCTTGTGTGTCAGTCACCAATCAGAAGTGCTGTGCTCCACATGTACCCGCCATTGTTAATCAATCAGAAATGGCCCATGATAGAAGGTGATAGACAGATTGATCCAATCACCTGCCAAGTATTTTTGAAAGTGCCTGCCCTTTCCCAAATGGCTTCCAATGGAGCTCTCCTAGATGGTTTGGTGAACCATCTGAGTCAGGTTAGCAATGCTCCATCACGTGTTTCTATCACAGGGTGAATCTTAAACTGAAGCTCGACTTTAAAGCAACCCAACGGAAGTTTCATGTAAGTTTAGTTCTTTCGCTCGTAGCTCGGGCTGCGGGGGTGCTAGAGACGGGAGCACGTTGATACGACCTTCCTAGCCGGGGTTATGGCCGCATTTTACAATAAACTTCCGTTGGGTCGCTTAAAAATAAATATCGCAAATCGCAATATTTGTCAGAAAAATCGCAATTAGATTTTTCCCAAAATCGTGAAGCCCTAGTTCACTGACCGTGGGGGGTTTGTTGCAGCTGGTAAATTGAGTCCTGAATATTTCCAAACAGTGGGTCAGAGGCAATTCTAACTTGTTTTTCAACAAAGGTCAATGAATAGTGCTCTGCAACCACGTCTCTCCTGCAAATCACATGCATGGCTCCTCCACTTCTCCCTCACCTTAGAAGGAAGCTTCATCATGATGTTTCTGAGGTGGCATGTCCAACTCATTCATGTGCATGATTCGCTGTGTTAAATTTGAGCATTCCCGTAAGAACAGGGAAAAGGATTTCAGTGATTTGACATATTCTGCTTTAACCAGAGGCCAGCTATCAATGTCGTCCATATAAGCAGAAGCAATTTTGTATTCATTTCCAAAATGTTCAGCAAGCAGGGATTTGGTATCCTTGAACAGAGGGTAGGTGCTGACAAGTTTTCACCAGGTCTCTTGGTTGCTCCCTGGTGAACTGCTCCAAGAAATGTAAACAATCACTTGCATTATCAGTTTTAACCTCAACACAATTTTCAAAGGATCTGATGAAAGAATGATACTGAAGACGATCACCATCAAATGTGGGTATATTTCTCACTGGTAGGGAGGATGCTAAATGTTGCTGTACTAACATTGTAGTGATGTCAGTTTGGCGTTGAATGATATTCACAATGTCATTTTCTGTGTCATTATTGCATGTCAAAATCAAGGAGGATGCTCGTCCTGTCTGTTGAGCATCATGAACCACCTGTGTTGGTGCTTGAGTGTATAGTGGTCTGAGGTCCGTCTGTAACACTGCCATTTGTTTAGGCCTGACGGTTTGTGATGTCTCTTTAAACCTGATGGTCCGTGAGGTTTCCTTTTGGTCTTACAGTGACAGCCTGGGCATTAGTGTGAAATTCATTTTGCATGTTATTTTTGTCATTTCTCTGTGGGACAAATTGATTAGCCTGAGGATTGAGTTGCCTTGTTCTCTGAGCCTCTTTCCTTTCCAGATAAGCGTTCATCCCATCCCTTTTGGAGCTGCATTTTGAGCTAGTTTCCAGAACATTGATTTTGGCATTAGTTGCAGCTAGCTCGGTCTCCAGAGCAAACTGTTCCTTTTCTTTTCTTAGTTCCTCCTCCTTTGCTTCCAACTGATGTTTCCTTTTTAAAGCCTTCATGCGCTTCTTTATCAGCCTCTGCTTTTAGCCTGGCAGATGCGGTGGATGATGTTTAAATACATTAGAGTGTGTTTTGTGTTGCCTTTCCTTTGGACTTGAAATGTTAGAGGCACTGTCCTCCGGATTGATATCATCAATAACAGCACTTTGTTTAGTTTGAGTTTCAACATCAACATTGCTAATATCATTGTCATTATTTTCCACTTCATTGTCAACATTTTCATTTGATTCCACATGCAGCAGCAAATCTCTTTTTTGTGTCCATATCTACGCCGGGACCCTGAGTCGAGGCTAATCCTGTTGCTGTGGTCGTGTGTCCTGGATCCTTTATCCTGAGCACTGGATCTGAGTCCTGGACTTCGAGTCGGGGCTGAACCTGTCTCTGCAGTCCTGCCTGACTCTCACCATACTACTTCCCTGATGGCTCCCACAGGATTGCTGACATCCTCGTGGATTCATCTTCTTATTACAGACTCATGCATTTCCAAACATTTGGTCTACCTATGTTGTAAATGTATCATCTTTTCGATATACACACGGCATCTATTGCACGTCTGTCCGTCCTGGGAGGGGGATCCCTCCTCTGTTGCTCTCCCTGAGGTTTCTCCCATGTTCCCTTTAAACTGTGGGGTTTCTCTGGAAGTTTTTCCTTGTACGATGTGAGGGTCTAAGGACAGAGGGTCCGAGGACAGAGGGTCTAAGGACAGAGGGTCCGAGGACAGAGGGTCTAAGGACAGAGGGTGTCGTATTGTCATACTGATATTCTGTACACACTGTGAAGTCCACTGAGACAAATGTAACATTTGTGATATTGGGCTATATAAATAAACATTGATTGATTGATTCCAGGTGAACATACGAAATAATCAAGAAACATCATAAATTAAACACTGACAGGGAACATTTTACTGCACCATCGTTACGTAAGAAGGTGCCGTCAAATGTTCTGATGATACTTGCATACTTTTACTTAAATAAGGTTTGAATGCAGGATTTTAATTTGTAACAGAGTGTTTTAATTATATACTGTAGGCGTAGTGTATCTGTGAACGATCCCAAATACAATTCCTTGTTTATTGCAGCTAGTGCTACGCCAGAAGAAAAAACCCTTTTTCATTTTTCAAAGGGGCTGGGCTACATAAGTTGAACTGAGACAACAGAAATACACATTAAGTGAGACAAAGAAAGATAATGTGAAAATATAAAAACAAAGGCATTAATTAGGGCTGAAAAATGTCTCCCATTGTAATGGTGATTAGATTTTAAATGCTAACACTTAACAGTTTGTTCTGAATGTGTGTCTCCTGTTTCCTGCAGACGTCCAGCAGCTGGTGGTGGTTAAAGAAGAGGTTCTCCCTGACCAGCAGGAGTGGAGCACCAGTCTGCACCAGGAGGACCCAGAGCCCCCCCCACACATTAAGCAGGAACAGGAGGAACTCAGGTTCAGTGAGGAGGTGGAGGAGGCTGATATCACCAAGTCCACTTTCACTCCTGACCCTGTGAAGAGTGAAGATGATGAAGAGAAACCTCAGTCCTCTCAGCATCATCAAAGACAAAGTGAACATATGGAAACAGAAGCTGATGGAGATGATTGTCGAGGACCAGAACCAGCCAGGAACTCAGATCCAGAGAGCAGTTTACAACCAAAGACTGAGGACGACGCTGGAGACTCTTCTGAACCTGACGCTGGAGACTCTTCTGAACCTGACGCTGGACACTCTTCTGAACCTGACGCTGAATACAGTGCTGATTGGAAGGAGACCAGAGAACCTGCATCAGGCTCAAACTCACTGAAAAATAGACATGAATCTGTCAGTGATCTGCGACGTAGTGCTGAAAATAAACCATTCAGCTGCTCAGTCTGTCAGAAAGCTTTTTCACTGAATGGAAATTTAAAGGAACACATGAGAATCCACACAGGAGAGAAAGCACACAGCTGTACAGTCTGTAAGAAAGATTTTTCACATAGTGGACATTTAAAGGAACACATGAGAGTCCACACAGGAGAGAAAGCACACAGCTGTACAGTCTGTAAGAAAGCTTTTACACGGAGTGATCATTTAAAGGAACACATGAGAGTCCACACAGGAGAGAAACCACACAGCTGTTCAGTCTGTAAGAAAGCTTTTACACAGAGTGGACATTTAAAGGAACACATGAGAGTCCACACAGGAGAGAAACCTTTCAGCTGCTCAGTCTGTAAAAAAGCTTTTACACGGAGTGATCATTTAAAGGAACACATGAGAGTCCACACAGGAGAGAAACCACACAGCTGTTCAGTCTGTAAGAAAGCTTTTTCACTGAATGGAAATTTAAAGGCACACATGAGAGTCCACACAGGAGAGAAAGCACACAGCTGCTCAGTCTGTAAGAAAGCTTTTTCACAGAGTAGAATTTTAAAGGCACACATGAGAGTCCACACAGGAGAGGAAGAATAGAGCTGCAATGTTTGTGACAAAAGATTTAAATGGCATAATCGTTTCAAAAGACACAAGTGTGTTGGTCTTCAGCTGCTTCTGTAACTGTAAGGGAATACATTTGTCTATTTTGTGTCCTGATGACCTAATGCCGTTACATGTAATATGTTACTAAGCCTGATTTCACCCACCTGCAACCGATTCACTAATAATCACAAATGTTCATTTCTACGACCCCTTGACTCGAGAACTTTCTTGTTTAATAATCGTTACATCTCCTCAGGACCAAGTTCCCGTGTCCTGCCTTTCACCTGCTGATCACCCACTGCTCATTTAAGGTGGACTGACCTTTACAAGGGACCAGCTAGTCTTGGTGTCTTAATGCAAACGTTTTGTAAAGTGGTGCTAGACCAAAGACGTGCTGTTGGGCTGTGGGCTCTCTGCAGGACGGTGTCTGTACTCAAAGATTGTTGATGAAATGAGAGATTCACTCTGTTTTTGTTGTCTAAACGACGCCAACAGAGCGATACGTCTTCTTTCCAGCAGATGGCATAAATGTTACACCATCCAGTTCAACTGTCATCCACACATTAATGATTCAAAACAGCAATGGGTGAGATATGGCTAGTGATTGACTATTTCAACAGAATGTGAAGAGGTTACAGTCTTGAGGCCATGTCCAATATGTTTATGCTTTGTTTGATTAAATCTACTGAAATGAGCATTCAATGACTCAATGATTCTGAATTACTGTCATTACATCATGGGTTCGCATTGCAATATTAGAACGCATAAAACCCAACTTTATTTCTTCCAAGTTGCGGGTGTTCATTGTTTAGAAGTCCGCTGTGTTTCATCCAAGCTTCCACTTCGTGCTCCGATAATGCTGAAAGTATCTGTTGTATGCTTTACCTGCTCTAGTAACACACGTGTAATTCACTGGACAGAGACAAGAGATAGTGGAGGGATCCAGAGGAGAACCAGAAGATAGTCCGTATAGAGCCTTCAGGTTCTGAAAATGATCAGGGATAGAGCTAGAAACCCTGAATAGAGCTAGAAGATAGCCAGTACAAAGCCGAGAGAGACCCAGTAGGGAGACAGGAAGGAGCCAAAAGAGTTTGTATATTTTTATATTCAAGCTCTTCTTTTAAGATATTAGAACTTCCTATCTCAACATGTATCCTTTTATTCCAATTAAACCTTACATTTTTGCTGCCAATTATTGAGACTGTTTCACAGCTTTATGTTAAATATTTAGACTGTTTTCTTTACAGATAGATGACATAGGATGAACAGCACGATCCGCTCTGCTGGATTCTGCCCAAATCAACATGCATGCAAACATCTCGCTTTATCAATACTCCTGCAGTTGTATTGTTCTGGATTCAGAGTGAAGAGTATTAGATGTTCTGCACTCTTATTTTTATGTATTTAATATAAATTCAAATACCCATAAAGTCAGAAAAGAGACTCACTTAAGGAAAAAGGTTCTGAACCAGTGAGAGTTCTTCATTTGCACATAAACATGGTCAAATATTAAAGTTCCTCCAGGGGCCTATACTACGAAGCCGGTTCAACCTAACCTGGATATGTTTGAGTTGGCCGGTTGGCCTAATCCAAAACATACGCGCTCTCGCTAAGCGGTTCTACGACGCAGGTTATCAAGTGGATCGCTCAAGCCAGCCGTGTCCTATCTAGTTAGGTGTTCACATGAGAGGGGTGGTATCTGGAGCATTCGACCAATCACAAATATGGAGAAGCTACTGACAGCGCAGCGTCATACTTCTGAATGAAAAGTGAACTATAATATTAGTCAAATATGAAGAAGTTAAACTTTAAACATCCATGACTTAAACACTTGATCCAGGATCAAAGCCACAGAGCTGCACCTGCAAGGTGAACACAGCTGGTACCAGAACAAGTGTTTGAATGCGTACATTAACAGGTTCATGATATCACTGCCCGTCTAAGACACCATCTGACTTTCATTACATTTGACTCGAGTGTTTCCTCAACTTAATGTGTTGCTTCAAATAATACTTCTGCATACAGTCTGTGACACTGTGAGTGTTGCACGGCCAGATACGGCTCAGCTGACTCAGATAAGGAGATATATGATACATTATGAAGTGATGTGGACACATCGATATCTGCACTCACAGTGCCACGGACTGTTACTCTGATCCCGTTACTGATGTTGTGGCAGATATTTCAGTAAGCTTTCTTAACGCTAATGTTATAATAGTCAGATTGCTCTGAAGATGGGAGGTGATATTCTATTCATTTTCACGTTCACACGGTCGGTGATTTGAACTGTATTTCCTTTATCCTGTAATATGACTTGATCGCTTTAAACTCAGCACACTGTTGTTATCAGCTGTTCCACCATGGTTTCTACCTCAACCTGTAATAGATGTATCCTTATTGAAACGGTTACATTCAATGAAAAGATCAAATCAATGTGCAGGCTTACGTGAACACTGTTGGGCAGTTTATACATTAAATAAATTAACAGTATAGTGACGATATGCTCCAAGTGGAAGCGATTCGCCATTAAAGCAAAGAAGAAGAACTCCGCACAGTTGACTTCTTATCCTGGAACCTATCCTGCTCCGGCGCAGGCTAGCCATTCAGAATAAGTTATCTAGCCCGCTAAAAAGTGAACCGGCTTCGTAGGACCGGAAATCCCTGAAGTTAGCTTGCAAAACGAAAATCTTGATTCAGAAGCCTCATCCCAATACCCCTCCTCGACTCCTCCTTTCCCTCACTCGCTTCCCTTCCTTGTGTCTTAGCTCCGCCTCCGTAAGATGCCAGCGAGAGACACGAGGAGGTGACGCGAGGACAGAGGAGTCCTCAGGTATTAATTGGGATGTTCTCGTTCACTCAAACGTCACTCTTAAACAATGTCTGTTAAAGATCAAATGCAAAGCTTCCAAATATGCTACATTTTTATAGAAATGTTGTTTTTAAGACTGCCTGTATTTTTTATTTAATTTAAATCGAGATAATATACCTGAAAAAAAAGCTTTTTATTGATTCAAAACTCGACCCAAAGCCGTCTGAATTTCTGACATGTCATTCCCAGCAGCCTCCGCGCGCGTGACGTCATTTTGTACAAACAGTCTCTGGGCCAAATATCCCGGCGGTGTTTTTCGCTCATGACTGCTGCAGAAAACTCTGAATTATATCCGCGAAATCACGCAAAACATGGGTTATTGTTGTGCTTTCGGATGTACGAACGGTGCGGGATCTGGGAGAGGTTTACATGCATTTCCCCAAAAGCATCCGGAACTGGATTCTCTTAGTGAATCGTGTTGGCTGGCAGCCGGCAAAATGGAGCAAGTTGTGCTCTGACCACTTCGCGTCCGATGTTGATCCTGCCATCGTCAAGTCTGTTGGTGGAGAAGCATTTAAATTACATCGGAGGCTGAAACCCGGAGCCGTCCCCTCCATATTTGAGCACAAAAAACAACCGAAAAAACGAAAGAGCCGGGCAATACAGAAACGCCAAAGAATTGAGGTAAACAAATTTTGATTTGATATGATTTCAAAGCGCACGGAGCACAGAGCGGACAGCAGATAACGGAATTGCAGTTTTATTGCTTATGGATTATCAGAACATTTTAAAGAGGACACAGCCCCATTGGATATTAACCTATGGATTAACTACATCATAGTTTTTATCGTTGTAATGCCGTTAGATTCCGTGTCTCCTTACGATCATAAACGATGTGTTGGATGTGCAGCTAGGATAAGTAATAAGGGAGCTAGGAGTGATTTTCGGTGCAGTAATAGGTTAGCATTTTTCGCTCGGGGCTAATTCAGAGGCTCACTGTTAGCATTGTGTGTTTTAAAAAAAAAAACGATCAGTTAAATTAGTTTTTTCCCGTTATATGGATATAATATATTCATAGTTTATTAAATATTAAGGTTCCTTAGACGTTGTTTCCTGCAAATGACGCGATTTAATAGTCTAAGTCTAAGAGGATAACAGAGTATGTTTTTATATTTTATTTTTTTTATTTTTCACAACAGTTGTATTTGGATGGAATGAATACCTTTAGTGATAATTCAAAGTAATAAAATGATTTCTACAGTGAACAAGTTCAAATGGAACTGATGGTTCCCAAATTACCCAGAGGTGAGTCCGCCTGGACTTTATTTTTCTAAATCTGTCTAAAAAGGTAAAATTTCACTTGTTTTGCATCAATCTTGATACAGGGTACTTATTATATGTTATAGCTTTTAGTCTACTAACCCATCATTCAAGGGTGGTTTATCAGACATGATAACGAAACTAAGTTGTACTATCGGCTGAAGCAGCTGTGAGTGATAAGTCAGGTGGAAATATGTTTGTACACTCTGACGTCACGCCCAGCGCCATCTTGCGGAGACGAGCGGCTGAGAAATAAATCGTCGACTTGGTGTTGGGGGTTGAACAAAATAAATATTACGCATTGCCAGACGCATATTATCTCCGATTTTAATACTGCAATATCTTAGATAGTGTTGTAGCTATATGATTTCGATTTTACTGGCAGTTATAAAAAAATCTTTGCATTTGATCTTTAATGATGACCTGTGCACAGCTGTATCGCCTCTCATCGGGCTTAACTGAATAACCCTTTAGAACCGGCCCATTTGTTGTTAAACATTTATTTAAATGAATCTTTTTCTTGTTAGTCAAGGAATTCAATGTATGATGGTTGGTCCTGCTTTTGTGTTCCGTTTTGGTGTCAAATGTAGCCTACATTTAAATAAAAATATAAGTATAGTAATGTGAAAGCCTTTTAGAAATGAATTGCACATAATAATTCCCACGGAGCTGTGAGCACTTATACATTTATGTGACGCTTTTCCACCCCTTAGCAAAAACATCTATAGAATACTATAGAAAAATCTATCGACGAATTCTATAGACATTTTCTGTAGAATACTACAGGATTTTTACGGATATACTATGGAAATGTTACTATAGATTCTGGGAAATAATCTATAGAATACTATAGAAAATATATACTGTGTAGATGTTTTTTTTGTAGAAAAGAATCTATAGAATCCTATAGAAAACCCCATGGATGCTTTCTATAGAAATGTTCTGTAGAATACCATTCTGTAGAATACTATAGAATTTGTGACCTATATTCTATAGAATCTGTGGACATTTCTATAGAACTTCTTTGAAGAATACTATAGAATGTTTGCAGATATTCTATAGAATTTACCTATGGATTTTACTATAGATTCAGCTAAATAATCTATAGAAAAATCTATTGATGTTTCTATAGAATTTCTGTAGAATATACTGCAGGATAGTGGCAAATATTCTATAGAATTCACCTATGAATTTTACTATAGATTCCACCAAATAATCTATAGAATCCTATAGAAAATTGCTATTGTTTTCTATAAAATTGTTCTGCAGAACAGTACAGGATTGGTGTAGAAATTCTATAGTTCAGCAGTGAAATACTGTTATTTTACAGTTTTATCCTAAATTATTACGGTCAAACACCTTCAATAAATTGACGCATTAAAAACTCAGCAGAGAAACACTGTTATTTCACAGAAGACCTTCAATAAAGTGCTAACACTTGCTCAAGTTTGTAAAATAACAATTTTATTTTGGAAGCAAGTGCTGTAAACAGCTCAAACAGTTTAAATCATTTAAAACTTTAGCTTGCAGTGTTTGTTTAGATGTAATGTTAAACCTATAGAAGTACAATCTAAACACAACATTTAATGATTCATTTTTTGTAGAATTACAGTACAGACCTTAAATGAAATGTTATTATGTAAACTACTGTGTGTGTGTGTGTGTGTGTGTGTGTGTGTGTGTGTGTGTGTGTGTGTGTGTGTGTGTGTGTGTGTGTGTGTGTGTGTGTGTGTGTGTGTGTGTGTGTGTGTGTGTGTGTGTGATTCAGATGATATAATAATTCATAATAGCATTCTACACGAGGATGAAAAATTAAAGAAAAGAAAACTAAGTTTAATATTTGAAAATGAGTCACCTGAGTGATCTGTAAGTAGACTGGGCCTCCCATATAACCTGGCTGAGCCGATATAAAACAATCAGCCAAATAACTTTTCAATACATTATTGATTACTATTTTTGAGGCACTTTTAGGTTGGCAGTACACATAAGTCAGAGATAAATGTTGTACTTTTCCTCCACTACATGCATTTAATACCTTTAGTTACTTCACAGATCTGGATGAATGATGTGAAATCTAACCAAGTGTTGAATCAGACTTTAGTTCCACCTGGAGTAAATCCACCAGCTACCCTGCAGTCTACAAAGTACTTCAGACTAGCTGCACCTTCACCAGCTACCCTGCAGTCTACAAAGCCATTCAGACTAGCTGCTCCTTCACTAGCTACCCTGCAGTCTACAAAGTACTTCAGACTAGCTGCACCTTCACCAGCTTTGAGAACACTTTCATGATCAATCATTATAAAACATATCATATATATTATTCTGAAATGGACCAATCTGCACAACGAATACTTTCACTTGAGGAACATTTTGAATGCAGGACTTTTACTGAAACAGAGTATTCCTACACTCTGGTACTTCTACTTTTACTAAGTACAAGATCTGAGTACTTCAACTTTTACTAAGTACAAGATCTGAGTACTTCAACTTTTACTCAAGTACAAGATCTGAGTACTTATCCTTTTACTCAAGTACAATATCTGAGTACTTATTCCACCTCTGGTAGCGTATTAGTCTGAATTGTAGCTGCAAAATCACGCAGAGCTGCATAGAAATAGACTCACAATGGTAACAAGTGGAAAATAATATTTACAAATATGTACAATGATTTTAGGTAATGTTGACTACTCAAGACACCTGACTTATACATCTTCAACGGAAGACTGTGTTCATTCTACAATTACATGGGATTAAAGCTAAATGTAGTTTTACTTGTATAATACGTCAAGATTTTATATAAAAGCCTGTTTCTAAAAGTATCAACCATAGCGACGCGGTCAAATCCTCAGTTTATAATTTATAACAACATACTAACAAGCACCTGAGGTGTACCCCCCTTGTGTATTCGTTTCCTGTTAACTACCTGTGCCTTCCCGGTCAACATTGAGCGTTCCCTTATAACTGATTGTAAATCCATAATACATATATTATCACCTAATGTTGTGTCTCAGTGTTTTATCAACTCAAATTATTGTGAATAATACCAGTTTTTAACTTCCATTTGCTATTTATGGCCAGACATTGTCCCATCATGCCCACCCACCAACGCCACCTTGTATATATATATATATATTAGATTATTTGTGCTATTTTCCGCGTATCCCAGCTTTTTCCCCCCAAAGTTAACGGCTAGTCGAAGTTTGAGTATTTATTTGATAGCACTAGTGTGTACATGCGAGTTATACTCACATCAGGTTTTAAGGGAGATGCCATCCTCCTTGAAGTGGGCAATTCGGCATAGATAATGCGGATGGCCTTGTAGTCAGCAGGGTCCCCCTCTGGCTGCTGCCCTCTGGTTGCTGCCCTCTGGCTGCTGCCCTCTGGCTGCTGCCCTCTGGCTGCTGCCCTCTGGCTGCTGCCCTCTGGTTGCTGCCCTCTGGCTGCTGCCCTCTGGCTGTGGGGATGACATAGTTGTGCTGTATACTCATACTGCAAAAGCTTCCCTCACATCAGCGTTTGGAGCAGTCTCATGTTGACTGAGTGGTTGATGGAGGCATAGGTGATGTCATCAGGTTCATCCTGCAGGTGTGGAAGGTATTATAGAAACGTTAAAAACAGGTCATCTGTAACGTTACTCTAATCAGTTGAAACTTTACATTTATTTGCTTGATCTTGCATACTCATGGAGGAATATTTCATGTTCTACTGGAGTTACTAATATGAAATGACTGATATTATTTGATTGATATGACTGGTACTTTTCTCTAACCTTGTCTGTGCTGGTTGGTGGGTTGGGCTGGTTTCCTGTGGTGTTGGTAACATTGCCTGTGGTCTGATCCTAAATCAAATCAAATCAAATCAAGTTTTATTTATAAAGCACATTTAAAAGCGATTTTTGGTCGAGCCAAAGTGCTGTACATGCATTAAAAACACATATAATCACAATAAAAGACAATAATTTACAACAGATATAAAACAAACACAGGGAATAGTGAGGAGTCGTGCTCCGCTCTGACTAGAAGGCCTGAGAGAAGAAGTGGGTCTTAAGTGTGGATTTAAAAACCCCTAGGGTCTGGGCCGACCTCACGTGGAGGGGCAGAGTGTTCCAGAGCCTGGGGCCAGCTGCTGCGAAGGCTCGGTGCCCTCGGGTTTTGAGCCTGGTCTTGGGCACTACCAGCAGCAGCTGATCAGCCGATCTTAAAGCTCTGGCTGGGGTGTAGCGCTGGAGGAGTTCAGCTATATAGGAAGGAGCCAGCCCATTTAGAGCTTTAAAAACAAATAAAAGGATTTTAAAATCAATTCTGTACCGAACTGGAAGCCAGTGCAGTGAGGCCAGAATTGGGGTGATGTGGTCACGCTTTTTATGGCCAGTCAGCCAGATCCTACACACACTTACAATGAATATTATCTCTAGTTATTTTTATATATTATATATAATATATTATTATATATATATTTAATATTAATATTCCTTCTGTGATATATTTATGTATATATATATTTATATTTGTATATATAATACCTTGTTAAATTCAACATGTATATTTTCTACTCTCTTGATTATTTCTAGTCTTTTAATTTGCATTGTACATTGCTTTGTCTTCTTATGCTGCTGTAACACAAAACAATCCCAAATTGGGATCAATAAAGTACCATCTTATTTTATCTTATGATTTTGTTCTCTGAAAGACAATTCAACAAGCATCCATCAATGCCTGACCGAAAAGGAGATAAACATACTGCTAATTTATTGGACATAAATGAACTTACTAGCTCTTTTCTTGTGTGCTATGATGACGACAGCCAGGAAGCACAGGAGGAGCAGAGCAGCTCCCAGGGTCCAGCCTCAGTGGCTATTGAGTTTGGAGACTGAATGGACCTGATATGGACCAGAAAGGAAACGGTACATGTCAAAAGAGACAGAGCACAGAAGAGTCAGTGTAATTGAGAGTTAAAAAGTGAAACAGCAGCTCAGAGTACAGTATATGCCAACTCTCCTTAGGGTCCTCTGCATCTATGTAGTTCAGTTAAATGCTGTCAGTCAGGACCCACTGGAACGCCACATCCTACACGACACAAAATATCATTGTGAATTTACATGAATATTTGAAATCATGGTGTAGCGGACGTGAAAACAGTGTCACACAGGTCAAGATCAACATCAAAGGGCTGTCAGCTTTGCACTAAGCTTTCTAAGGCCTAAGTGTGATCACTTCTGCATGGACTTCACTGTTTCTACATAACGTTACCTGTGAAAACATTAACGTTACTGCATTTCTACGGTGGCCCTGAGAGGCCAGGGTGCCGCAAAGAAAAAGAAACAGAAACGCCGCGATGCAAATAAAAGCTATTGTTCACATTTAGCCTTGTCTGAAAATATTGTCACACAATTAATGTCTTAAACTACATGAAATAATGTGTCACACTGACCCAGAGATCCACGTTTGTGTACATTAGAATAGTCTTTTCTTTCTAAATCAGCCCTCTGATAGCCATGATTTCAAATACTTCAACTTACCTGTCCTATCCCTGTTATGGTTTGTGATTCAGGTCTTATTTTCTGACTCACAAGAGGGCCCAGGAACATCAGGAGGTGTGCTGGAAACTGCGTGCTATAGGTATTATACTTTCCTTTCTACAATTCAAGTATGTTTTATATGGAAACATCAACAATGTAAACTTGTGTATGTCAATTTCTCAGAAAATATACTCGGCTGTATGCGCCCATTGTAACAGAGGATAAGGAAGACTCAGACAGTGTTGAGTGCAGTCATTGCAGAGGATACAAAGTAAGAGACAAGTTACCCTTACTTCAACTGTGGTTGTTATTTTTCCTGATCAAAAATGTGTGCTATGGTGTACCATTTAACATGGTTATAATTTATCTGATGACAGGGTGGGCCAGCAATCACTTTCTGAGATAACTGCAAACCTGGCCCTAGAGATTGACCATCGAGCTGTCAGCAGATTTAACATCTGTGGCTCGAACATCTGGGATGGAGCAGTCCGAGGATTCAAAAGGGCAACATTCTCAGAAAAGAAAGACATCCTGGTGAAATTCTCTGACGATGAAGGGAGGTTTGAGGAAGGTCTCGATTCAGGTGCTCATGGAAGAGCTGAACAAACGGCCCATATTTGATGGACCTGTGGAGAGCCGCTACCTGGTCTACAATTCAACAGGTTCTGTTTTGTGTATAATGTTTTAGAAGAACCTATATTTCAACCTTGCAGTGTTTTCAAATATGGAAACTGATTTAATATTTCCTTATTCTGCATTATCTTGGACAGCTATCAGAGAGGATGAGTATTGCTGTGTCCATTGTGCATGGTGGACCTGGTCCTAATTTTCTGTCAGAGGATCTGGTCAGCTACATTTCAGGGCAGAGCAGTTTCAAGGCATCTGTCGGAAACATTACAGATGAGGAGAGTCCTACAAGAGGTATGAGAAGGGTGTGAAATTCTAGAATAGGTAAAGAGAGAGTTTTGTCCGCTTAAACCATTCTTTCAAGATATACTTCTGGCATTACCATTTTTTATAATTACGTGTCATATTTGAAATGTGTGGGACTCTGTTATCTCTTCTTTTAGATTCAGAATTCACCCTCAGTGGAGATCCTTCAGGACTTGGTGATACGGAACAGTGCCATGTTGCAGACTGCTGGGTGCTTCAGACATGTCAGGTACTGCATAAAGCTTACAAAGGATCACTTCTAGGCAGGGTTGGGAGGGTTACTTTCTAAATGTAATCAGTTACTGAATACTGAATACATGCTCTGAAAGTAATCAGAATACAGTTACGTGTCTTAAAAAAGTAACGTGTTCAGGTTACTTTTAAAATACTTTTGGAATACTTTCTTTTTCCATAACAGATGGGTATGTGTTGGTAAACAGGAGACACTTGTTTTACTGTTTTAATGGCTTATCAAGAACTCAAACACAACATCTTGGTGTCATTCTGGACAGCTCTCTCTCATCTGCACCCCACATAACAAACATCACCCCGGACTGCATTCTCCTGCTGTAAACCTTTCCTTAGGATATGTTATGAATTGTAAGGTGTCCAATATTTTTGCTAAAAAGTCACAATATTTCTAGAAATGTTGTACATTTCTTGGTGCGCTCCTACATTATTTCATTTGGGAGCACATAAACTCCCTTGGGAAAATGTTAGTGTACAGCTCTAATGTCATTTCACCATTTGTTCAATTGTTTTCATCCAGATAGATTTAAAGTATTTGGGCACCTCTGTACTATATACACACACACACACACACACACACACACATACATTCTTGGACCTGACCTTAAAAGGCTATACCTTTTGCTTTCTGAAGAAAGACCACCAACTCTCGATGCGCTGGTTTGCAGTTGAGGTACCATACATGTGACTGACGGCTCCTGCAAAATCATCTGTGTGTTGAGATCGTAATGTGCAGTTAATGGCTGCCATAGTGCCGTTTTCAGTTCCACAGTCAGTGCGAAGGCGGGCTGGAAGTAGTCCAAACTCCGATACACACTGCAGGTAATACTGCGCAATGATGCCCGGATCGTTGTTAGTGCTGCCACTCCTGAGCCACATAACTTTCCTTGAAAAGCCGTCGATGCAGCCACTGATGGCAATACCAAAGGGTTTAAGTTTATCATATACAGCGTGCCACACTTGGTTTGGTCCTGCTGTGACGTATCCCCTTCGGACAAACCTTCGCCTGGAACGAAGTTGAACACCAGATGGATCCAGTCTGGAAATCGTCTGTCTAACATCCTCCCTTTTTACTGTCAGGTGATACTTTTGTCTGCCACATAGCTCTGTAACCCAACAGCCGACCCGAGCCTCTCAGTTCATGTGCAACAGTTTGGTGTGCAGTGCCAATGGGAGTGTAGTCTGTCCTTCTTGTTAAGCCAGCGTTCTGTAGCCTCCTCTTTAAGGTCCTCAGACTAAGAAAAATGTTGTGTCTTTTTTCTAGAAAATCAGGTATCACTTCATAAGCGTGTCCCTCCGTGAAGTACTTGTGGATGAGGCCTGCCTCGATTCCTTCATTAGATTCTGTGACTGAAGGGAAAAGACAACAGTGTCATTAGGAATGAAACTTAATGGACACTGAGACAGGCGAACAGTCATTAGCCTGCATGGTTTTTCATACCACTGCTATGCTGACGACACCCAATTAATCCTGTCCTTTCCCCGCTCAGAGACCCAGGTCGTCGCACGCATCTCTGCTTGTCTAGCTGACATCTCTCAGTGGATGTCTGCTCATCACCTCAAGCTCAACCTTGACAAGACTGAACTGCTTTTCCTTCCGGGAAAAGATTGTCCCACTCTTGACCTGACGATCAACATCGGCACCTCTGTTGTTTCCCCGACTCTGACTGCAAGGAATCTGGGTGTGACCCTAGATAACAACCTGTCCTTCACTGCAAACATCGCTGCTACAACCCGCTGCTGCAGATACACGCTTTACAACATCAGGAGGATTCGTCCCCAGCTGACCCAGAAAGCCACCCAGGTTCTGGTCCAGGCTCTCGTCACCTCACGCCTAGACTACTGCAACTCCCTCCTGGCTGGTCTAGCTGCATGTGCCATCCGACCTCTGCAGCTCATCCAGAATGCAGCGGCTCGTCTGGTCTTCAACCTTCCTAAATGTTCCCACTCCGCTCCTCCGCTCCCTCCACTGGCTCCCGGTAACTGCTAGAATCCACTTCAAGACAATGGTACTTGCGTACCATGCTGCGAATGGATCTGGCCCTTCCTACATCCAGGACATGGTTAAACTGTACACCCCAGCGCGTGCACTACGCTCTGCATCAACCAAACGGCTCACTGCACCCTCGCTGCGAGGGGGACCCAAGTTCCCATCAGCAGAAACACGTGGGTTTGCTATCCTGGCTCCAAGATGGTGGAATGAGCTCCCCATTGACATCAGGACACCAGAAAGCTTACACACCTTCCAGACTGAAAACTCATCTCTTTCGATTCCACTTCGAGCCATAGAATTACTAACAAGGCACTTATATACTAATAAAGGACTGGCTCCTCTAAAGCCAGTTGAGTAGCACTTGAAGTGTTTGGCTCTATGAAACCTGATGTACTTTATGATTCTGTTTTCTTCAGGGTTGTGTCTTCCTGGTCGAATGTACTGATAGTAAGTCGCTTTGGATAAAAGTGTCAGCCAAATGTAATGTAATGTAATAACAAAAAACCTATTAAGAAAACAATGAAAATGTATCAGTAATGAGGAAAATACCTGAACTGTTTGATGCATAAGTGTATGTTTTCAGGATGTTCAATGTGTGAACAATTCCAGACATGAGGAGCAAAAAATAAGAGAAATAAACTGGCAAAGGACAAAATATTGGGATACTTACATAATTGGTAAGGATAAAAATACATATCAATCTAGAGGTAGCGAACAAAAAGTTACCCTTTTAATGCCTGTATTTGTGCATAAACGCATCAGAAGGCTCAACCCTCAGCACATCATTGGTCAACTTTGGTATTTCACCTGATTTTTTTACTTGTTGGCATTTTTTTTTTATCAGTAGTTCTAAATCATGTTGAAATTGCCATGACTGACAATAATATGTGTATAGCATATATTAAAATGGCAACAAATCATATACAAATAAGACATTATCACTGTACTGGTGAAATTCTTGACTTTTAAGGAGGAGCTTACCATCTTCGAGAAAGGGAGTCAAACATTCAATGTTGCTGCCACAGGAGCCGCAAAACCTCCCAAACCACCCACCAGTCCCACAATATGGACAATACATTGCCTGTGGAAAAGGAGCAATGTGAATGTTATTCATTTGCAATGAAGTAACAGCTACTTGGTAAGCTATTGCAGCAGGTAATGTTACCTGCAAACAGCTGACACTAATTTAACCTCTTAAGCCCGAGGGTCCCCCCAGTGGACCCCTCCCACCGTTTTTTTAACGAGACTATGTCTCAGGGCTTCTTAACATTTATGAAACTATTAATGTTCCATACCCTTTTAACGGTAAGAAACTCAGCTAACTGACCATGTGAACCATGTTTAGCTAAAAGAAACACAAGAGTAATACCAAGCCTTTGAATTAGCATGGAGCGAAAAAATGCTAACTAATGCTAATGGACTTTTGCACAGCACTCACGGTAGAAATGCCCTTATTACTTATCATAACTGCACAAACAAGATATCCGATTAAAGCTGAGACTCCACAGATTCCACACATGTAATGCCATCACTGTAGGACCCCGAATTGCGGAGCTATCAGCCAGAAAAGAGAAAGTAAACAACATCCGGTTTCAAAAATATTACAATAATTACATCTTACCTTTTTTTATTTGTGATCAAAAGTTGTGTTCACCGGAATAAAAACGCCGCTCAAGGTTAATCCAATGTCTTTGTGTCCCGTAGAAATGCAGAACGAATCAAAGGACGAGACAGAGCTAGGCAGGGCAGGAAAAACACAATGGTACCCGGTTAACAGAATCAAGGAGGGAAAACACAGAGACAGGAAGCAGACACAGACATGAGACAGGGGGGAACACCTCTGAAAATAAAACAGGAAAACAGACAGACCGTCACAAAGGGGGAAATAAGTGTTTTAGTTTGGGTGAACTGATCCTTTAAAGCAGACAGTGGAGGGAGCTCTCTGAGTGATGGAGCCTGAATGTGTCTCACTTAAGATCCCCCACTAGAGGACAGTGAAACATCAGATACTGAATCAGGACCCTGAGACACAATCTAACATCCATCAGTGACTGTTTTGGCACATTTAAATGCATCTTTTGTTTTTAAAGATGAAATGAGTGAAACCTATTGCCATTTTAGTCTTTTAACATCTGAGGTAATTTACTGAATATTAGACTTACACTCAGGGCCGTTTCTAGCTTTTTGGGGGCCCTATGCAAGATGCCGTTTGGGGGCCCTAGTTTTGACAGTTTTTTAACTACAATGGGGGGGATTCCGAAGCCTGTACGTTGATCTGTGGAGATGCATCAATCTGTTACACTTTAATAGGAAAACAGGCTAATTTCACGAAAACCAAGCAATTGAAAATTACAAAAACGATATTAAAAAGGTAAACAATAAGGCTCCCCTACGTCAATAAATGCAAGAGATGCAACATTTTCTCAGCTGTCAGCCCAACGATGATTTGGACTTTATTACCCCAAAAACCCAAGCCACAGCTTTGCTATCATTGCAGTTTAGTCGTGTTTATATCCTACATTGGATTTGTAAGCATATAATGCTTCACCGAACACAGCAGGGGGCTCGGCTGTCTACACATGAAGACGGCTCATTTTAATTCGCCCCAAATATATTGAGGCTGAACCTGAACTTTGAATTCTCTGCTCCCATCATAATCTTGGCGATCTTGTTAAAATATGACGCAGAATTAAAAATACTATGTAACTGGTTTGCAGTTAATGAATGATCCCTTAATGTGGCCAAAACAAATCACATGTTATTCAATACAGAGTCTGAGAGCAGAAATGACTGCATGATACGGATTTGCAATACAGAGATAGAAAAAGTTGGTGCATGTACATTTTTAGGACTGCTTGTTGACGAAAAACTCAACTTGAAGCACCGTATAAATTATGTACAGACTAAACTGGTATTTTGTATCATACTAAGAACATTCTTGAAGAAAATATACTCTTTATAACCGTCTATTTCTCCCTTACCTATAATACTGCTCCGACATATAGGGAAACACGTACTCAACAAATCTACAAAAAATAATAACATCCCAAAAAATAACATTACGAATAGTCTGTGGTGTTGGTAAAAATGAACACACAACTCCCATATCTAAAAAAACTCAATCTATTAAAATGTGTTGAGATAGTACAGCTTAAAACAGTACTGATTATGCACAACATTTTCCATAAAAAAATGCCTACTAACATTCAAAAGCAGTTCCAAACCACAGCGTGAACATATGAATGTAAACTTGTCACTTGAAAATAAGTGTTCACAATGTTTATATGCAATTATACATATATTATTATTATTATTATTATTATTCATTTGCCAAGTGCATGTGTACCTATGTATATATAGTATTTTAATTTCCAAAAAAAGATAGTTGAAACTGCCATTGACATGTGCAGAAAATTACCCTATATAATAATAATAATAATAATATATTTAATTTGTTAGCGCTTTTACAGGTGCTCAAAGACGCTTTACAGATATAGTGAAGGGAAAAGGAAGGAACAACAAATAAATATATAGTAAACAATCACACATTAAAAGCCAGATTGAAGAGGTGAGTTTTTGTGAGTTTTTTGAAGGTGGTGAGGTCAGTGCAGTCTCTGATGGGTTGGGGGAGTGAGTTCCAGAGGGAGGGGGCAGCGACGGAGAAGGCTCTGTCCCCCCAGGTCCGGTGATTGGTGCGGGTGGGGATGGATAGGAGGTTGGCATCTGATGAGCGGAGGCAGCGGGAAGGGGCGTGGTGGTGCAGCAAGTCTGTGAGGTAGGGGGGGGGCCTGATTGTTGAGGGCTTTGTGGGTAATGAGGAGGACTTTGAAGATGATTCTTTGACGGACGGGGAGCCAGTGGAGGATCTGGAGGACGGGAGTGATGTGGTCTCGGGAGCGGGTGTGGGTGAGGAGGCGGGCAGCAGAGTTCTGGATATGTTGGAGTTTATTGATTAGGTTGGATGGTATGCCGTAGAGGATGCTATTGCAGTAGTCGAGTCGTGAAGTGATGAATGCATGAATCAGGGTTTCAGCAGCAGAGGAGGAGAGTGATGGGCGGAGACGGGCAATGTTTTTGAGGTGGAAAAAGGCTGTCCTGGTGATGTGATTTATGTGGTGGTTGAATTTGAGCTGACTGTCGAAGATGACTCCGAGGTTGCGGATGTGAGGGGGGGGAGATAGAGTGTGGCTGTCAATGGTGAAGTTGAAATTCTGGATGTCTTTGATACGGGATGGGGGGCCAATGATGATGATGTCTGATTTGGCACTGTTCAGTTGGAGATAGTTTGTTTGCATCCATGCTTTATTTCTGAGAGACAGTTGGTGAGAGTGGAGTGTGTTGTGGGGGTGATGGTTTTTGTTGAGATATAAAGTTGGATGTCATCGGCGTAGCAGTGAAATTGAAGGTTGTGGCGACGAATTATTTTGCCAAGGGGGAGCATATAGAGGATGAAGAGGAGGGGGCCAAGCACCGAACCCTGGGGGACACCTTGGGACAGAGGAGCAGTGGAGGAGGTGCAGTTGTTGATGTTGATAAACTGATGTCTGTCGGTGAGGTAGGATTTCAGCCAGGAGAGTGCAGTGTCGGTGATGTTCAGTGATGATTCGAGGAGGGACAGCAGGATGGCGTGGTTGATGGTGTCGAATGCTGCGGTTGAGGTCGAGGAGGATGAGGATGTTAAGGTTGCCAGAGTCAGAGGAGAGGAGGAGGTCGTTTGTGATTTTGAGAAGAGCTGTTTCGGTGCTGTGTTTTGATCGGAAACCGGATTGAAATGGCTCAAAGAGATCATTGGAGCTGAGGTGGGCTTTAAGTTGTGAGGCAACGACACGTTCAAGTATTTTGGACAGAAAGGGGAGATTTGAGATGGGCCGGAAGTTGGACATGATGTCAGGTGTGAGTCCAGGTCTTTTGAGAATGGGTGTGACAGCAGCCAGTTTGAGAGAGGGGGGAACTGATCCAGATCTGAGGGAGGAGTTAATGATGGTGGCGATGAGTTGGGAGATGGCAGGGAGGCTCTCTTTAACAAATTTGGAGGGCATTGGGTCAAGTGTGCAGGTGGAGTTAATTCCAGTCATGAGGTCGGACAGTTGTATGGGGGTCACAGGGGAGAAGTGGGACAGGGGGTGTGAGGTGAAGGGGGGGGAGCCAGGAGGGAAGGTGGGGGGTGCTGATGAGGGTGTCAGATTGCTGTAAATGTTGCTGATTTTGGTTTGGAAAAACGAGAGGAAGGAGTTGCACTGTTCGGTGGTGAAGGATGAGGTGGCGTTGTCACAGGGTTTGAGAAGTTTGCTGATGGTGGAGAACAGACGCTTGGGGTTGCTGGAGCCAGACTGAATGAGTTGTGAGTAGTAATTAGACCGGGCTGCTTTGAGTGCGTTACTGTACTGCTGGAGATAGTCTTTGTAGATTTGAAGATGGACTGTTAGTGTGGTTTTCTTGTGTTGGCGTTCAAGTTGACGTTTCCTTGATTTCATTTGGCGGAGTTCAGGGGTATACCAGGGGGCGGAGTGTATGAAAGAGACATGTTTTGTTTTTGTGGGGGCCAGTTCATTGAGACAGAAGGAGAGGGTGCTGTTATAATAGTCCACAAGTTCAGATGGGTTTTCCGAAAGTGGGGAGGGGGAGACAGACATCTTGCAGGTAATGGAGGCAGTGATTGCTGAAGGTGAGATGGATTTGAGATTTCTGTAGGTTATTGTGCGTTTTTGCTTTTGGGCGGGGATGGGGATGTTGATGTCCATGAGGATGGCCAGGTGATCAGAGATGTGGAGATTGAGGCTGGACAGATGGTGGATGGTGAGACCAGTGGAGCAGACCAAGTCCAGGATGTGACCACGGCTGTGTGTTGGGAAGTTGATGTGTTGAGAGAAGTTGCAACAGTGAAGGGTTTCCTTAAATTCAGAGGCATATTTGCAGGTTGGGTCGTCAACATGAATGTTAAAATCACCTAAGAGGAGAACAGATGGGGATATAGCAGAAAGCTGAGTGAGAATGTCAGAGAGATCGGAGAGAAAGGAGGGGTTTGGCTTCGGGGGACGGTAGATGATGGCTGTGACCAGGGGAGTGGGACCAGAGAGTTTAAAGATCAGGTGTTCAAATGAAGAAACATCAGGGATGGGGATTATGGTAGCTTTTATTTCCTTTCTGATAATAGCAGCTATACCACCACCCCGCCCTTGTGGGCGAGGTTTGTCAATGTATGTGAATCCTGCTGGGGTGATTTGATTTAAAGAAAAATAGTCCAGGGGTTTTTGCCATGTTTCGGTCAGATACAGAAAGTCCAGGTTATTGTCTTTAATGAATTCATTCAGAATGTGGCTTTTATTGTGGATGGAGCGTGTGTTGAGCAGGGCTGCTCTGAGGTGGCGTTGCATTGGGGGGGGTTGTGTGGACCGGGGGAGTGGAAGGAGATTGGTCAGATTCACGTGTTGTTTGTTGTGATGGCGTAGTATGGGCGTGTGACAGGACCGAATGGACGGGATGGAGTGTGGAGACGTGGAATGAAATAAAAACTTACGGCCAGAGCCTCTGTGTGAAGGACGGCGTTTGCGGAGTATTTCATAATCCGCGAGGATGTCCATGCAGTCCGGACGCAGGCGGTTATTGAAGGAGCGGAGATCTGACAGGGAGTAGAGCGGCGGCATGATCCGGTGAAGTGGCGCTAGCACGGAGCTAGCTAATGCTGGGGACCCGGGCAGCAGAGACCAGGAGCCGGATGACCGTGGAAGAAGGAGCGGTGTGAGTCCAGATAAAATGAGAATTATAATCCACAGCATATCAGGAGAATAATTCCAGTGGTTTCCAGAGGAGAATCGTAGGAGGTGCTGACAGCCTGGTGCAGAGTGGGAGCCGGGTGACCAGCCTACTAGCTGGTTAGCTAGCTTGATAGCCACCGGCTGTAGGCGGCAGGGAGAGACGATGTCGGCGGGGAAGCCGGCTGATCGCAGCGGGATGGGAAGACCCACACGAGCCGCGGAGTTAGGGTGGAGTTGGGGTGGAGACAGAAATGTTAGCTCGGCAGACGTCAGGGAGCCGAGGAGCATCTAGGTAGCAGCCTGCTAGGTCCGATAATGCTAGCTAGCTAGCGGGCTAGGGACCGGTGAGCAGGAAAGAGATGACAACAAATATCTGTCGATTCGATATAGAGATGCTGCTATTTTCGCTGATGACTGACGTTTCAAAAGTAGAGAGCCAGACAGGAGAGGTTCTGATCTGGACTAAAGAACAATATTTTGGGCGGAGGAGCGGCGAACAAACAACGCCAGCACCCTCGGCGACCCGGGAAAAAACTATATCTAGTTTTCGTGTATATATATATATATATATATATATATATATATATATATATATATATATATATATATATATATATATATGCTTTCTCCTCGGTTTCCTCTCTTCTCTTCTCTTGCTTTTTATTTTTCTCATCTTCTCTAAAAACAGAGACCTGTTTACGTGACGTGTCATGACTGCTGAGATGTTGTTGACACTCTCTTTTGTGTTAATTATAACTTAATATAACAGGTGGTCACCCGCCTGGCTCTTTCAGTTGTGTTGTTTGTTTACATTTTACAGTGACGTTGACGTCACTACTTCTTCTTTGGCACATTAGAGCCCACTACTATTGCAATACTGCCCCGAGTGGCTGTTATTGTTAAATAATGTTTGTGTTCGTTCGGATGAATTTCTTTGAGCTATGACTTCTTTAACCTCTTCGTAATGCAGACTGAGCTCTGTGTAATTATTTATTATGTTTAAGTTTATTCATGGTAATGCTCTGGGATTTGGTGTCCAGGGCTGCTGGGCCTTCTTAAAGGTTGTTTTGTGTTTTTCTGTATTTTTCTTTTTGTGTTTGAATGTCTGTTTTACATTAATGGTTGAATCTAGCAATCTTTACAATCATGAATCGCATGTATGCGTAACAAGTGACAGGAACATTATTTGCTATTATTTCCAGACTGGATGAATTAAAGGGTATAACAATCATTCATTTGAATATCAGGAGCTAGTCAAAATCAGACAATATAAAAAATTGAATGTTGATTTATTTATTAATGATGTTGTTGCCCTTAATTGGGACAGATTTCAACTAATACCTTTTGTACAAGATGCTTGGGATTTTCTGCATAAAGAGCTCACTGATGTCATGAACAAACATGCACCTGTGAGAACGGTTAAGGTCAAAGGTCAACATCTCCCTTGGATCAATTCTGAACTCATCAGTCTCTTTAGGGAAAGGGATAAAGCATGGTCGATATATCGTCATTCAAGAACTATAGCCGATTGGGAAGTATACAGGCATCTCCGAAATCTGAGTAAAACCAAAACCTGAAATGCTAAATCCATCTACTATAAAGAATCTCTCACATCGGACTTTAAGAATCCCAAGCAATTTTGGACTAAAATTAAATCTATTTTAAATAAATCAGGTAAACATTCTATTAATAAAATAAGAACTGCTGATACAATAATTCATGACCCATTATCCATTGCCCAAATATTTAATCAGCATTTCGCTAATGTATGTTCCACACTACTATCTGACTCCTATGTGACGACTGGTATTTCTAATAGTAACTCATATTGCAACAGTTCTTTTTCTTTTAAGAAAATTCTACCACACGAAGTTCATAATGCTATCACAGAATTAAAAGTGGATGGCAGTGCAGGACTCGATGGTATAGAAAACAGGTTCATAAAACTGGCGTCCCATATTCTCATGTACCCACTTGCTGATTTGTTCAACCTGTCTTTGTCCACCTGTGAGTTGCCGACTATTTGGAAATGTGCACGCATCATTCCACTGCATAAAGGTGGTGATTTACTTGATACAAATAATTATACACCAATCTCTATAATCTGTTCTATTTCCAAAGTTTTTGGAGAAAATAATTTATAATCAACTGTCACATTATCTCAATACTTATAATATTTTATCTCCGGTTCAATCTGGTTTCAGGCCTAATCACTCCACAACAACTGCCCTACTTAAATTTACGAATGACTTGTACTCCGCTGCAGATGATGGTGAACTCACAGGTGCCATTTTTATTGACTTGACAAAAGCCTTTGATTTCGTTGATCGATATCTGCTCTTGGATAAACTTCACGGCATTGGCCTTTCTAATAATACAGTGTTATGGTTTAACTCGTACCTTCACAGTAGAAAGCAATGTGTGGTTGTTAATGGAAAACAGTCTGACCTGTTGATCCAACAAAAGGGTGTACCCCAAGGATCAACTCTGGGCCCACTTCTGTTCTCTATTTACATAAATGATTTATCTTCTTGTCTCATTAATTGTTGTACTCACCTTTATGCTGATGACACTGTCATATATACATCCAAATCAGATTTTTCACAAATTCAGATCTCTCTTCAATTGGATTTTAATATCTTACAGGATTGGCTATCACACAATAAACTACTGCTTAACAGAACAAAATCTTATACCATGGTCTTTGGTACCAGGCAGAAGCTCAGATCCAAACCTAATGTAGTAATAACTTGTAAGGATGGCACTTCTCTGCATAAAGTTGATAGCTGTAAATATCTTGGTGTATGGCTAGACTCGGAACTTTAATTTAAACTACATATAAAGCATGTAATACAAAAAGTCAATTACGGAATCGGTGTTTTACACCGCTCTCGCAATTGTTTTACGCTCAGTGTCCGAAAGAGAATTGCTTCTCAACTTATTCTTCCGATTATGGACTATTGTGATGTTGTCTACCAAAATGCACATAAATCAGATCTTGCTCCACTCAACATAGCCTACAACAGACTATGCAGATTTGTTCTTGGTTGTCCTTTTCGTACACATCACTGCACAATGTATAACCAACTTAAATGGCCTTCTTTAAATGTAAGAAGACACATGCATTGGCTCCAGCTGATATTTAAATGCATTTATCTTAACTATCCCCCTTATTTAAAGCAGTATTTTGTACCCTACTCGTCAAATCATCAAGTTAGACATTCTGTTCAGATTTATTTCTCTGTCCCCTCTGCAAAAAAATTGATTGGCAGAAGAGCGTTCATGTTCAAAGCTCCCACTGACTGGAATACTTTACCTGCTGCTATTAGACCTCTTGCATCATTGGGTTTATTTAAACATGCATTGCTATCTCACTTTCAGCTGCTCTGCACTTGTTATAACTGATATTGATGAAACTGATTTGCTTGACTGTCTCAAATTGTAATGATTGTATGCATTGCTTTAATTTCACTTCACAGACTGGATGTGGTTTGTCTTGTGTGTCATGTTTTGCATTTTGTCTTTTTGTTTATGTATGTCTGTAAGTTGTTGCTATTGTCGGGACCCCCTTGAAAACGAGATGGTGCATCTCAAGGGGTTTATCCCAATCAATAAATTTCTATATATGCATTTATTGTTTTCCTGCCCTAACTTTTATTTAATTTGTTCTCCTGTTTTCTTTATTTCTTTGTACTCCTTCATTTCTATACGTTTTTGACGCAATAATGCCGCTGTATTAGGATGATGCACGGGAGGGCTATGCTTCAGCCCTCCCGCCTCTACTAATTTTGTTCATCTTTGTGTGTAGGAATTAAACTTTTTTTGTTTTTCGGATGAATAAAAAAAAAAAAAAAAAATACTTTCAGCTTGGCCCCTAGTGGTCGCGGGGGCCCTATGCCCCCGCATAGTCCATATATAGGAAGAAATGGCCCTGCGACTTCACACCGATGACCAACGTCTTTGACATATTGGAAAGCAACTCTTTAAAACAGGTTTTACTTGAATAACGACTCATAATCAGGGGACCGGAGAGGAGAGGAAAATGTGTTTACTTGAGCAAGGACTCATAATCCAACCTGATCTCACCAGAATGCGTGACTCCACCACGACTCCTTAACACCGCAGTGCGTGGTGGAGTCACGAACTCTGCTACATTTACGTGTCTGCACCACGCAAACAACGCCAATGTAAAGTTAATGAGGCTCCTTTGTCTTGGTGCACACATGCATTTGTACAACGTCCAGCAGTGAGCTTTTATTCTATGAAACGTTTTTAAAATCTACAACTGTGATTTTTATTAAATTAGTTAGTTTTTAAGGAAGGCCAGAGCTTCAGCTGTGTCCAATAGATTGTTCCCTTTAGTTAACGTTTTTTAAAAGATAATTATATATCGGTAATCTTTAAAGAAATATATGTTCTATATTCAACATCAGATAAACACAGAAGAACCCTTTCCAAGTACCATCAGTAGATGTTCAGGAAAGTTTGGCTAATAAGAATAATTGATAGGCTTAATTTGGTACAGATGTTGTAGCATTTACAAATGTATGAATTCAAGTTTTAGGAATCCTTCATTTCCAGGTTTTTACAAAAGCCTAACTTTTCCTTTTCAGATTTTGAACAATGTACTTAATTAAAATGAATGTATTGATTTTACTAAGTGCCTTACTCTTGACTAAAGCGTAATGAAGTAAACGTAAAGTAATCCTAAAATTGAGGACACTGCAACTTTGCAGATTACAGATTGATCAAATCACCACTTTGAATGTTATACCTTAACTGTGAATTTTTAGCTGGATCTCTTATGATCCTGATTTTATACCTTACCTGGATCTCTTATGATCCTATGTTTAAAATGCTTTTGACTATTGATTGCCTAAGTAAATCTTTAAACTGCAAGCTGGTTTTGATTTTATAGTTTGATAAGTGAGATTAACTAATGGTTAATTGTTAAAACATATTATTTTAAAATAGATGTTTTTGCTATTATGCATCTGTGTTTTATGTGTGTTCATTATTGTGCTTTTGAAAAAAGATTATCCAAACACTGATGAGTGATGATTTTTCTAATATGATTGTCTGTATCAATCATTGCGATTGAATATTTCAATCTTATTCTACTTTGTGATGTAATTGATGTACGGTGAGACCACACTCAAATCTGAAGACGCCTATTGATTTAAGTATTGACCACATTTTTATTAGACTAAACTTTTAAGGTTATCATAAATTATAAAAAAGAGTGAAACTGTTAGAGAATAATTCTCCCTTACTCCTAGGTATCTAACCTTTTTGCCCTTTGACGTTTATGACCAACCCTGACGTCTGTTATCTCCCTTAAGGAATGGGAGGCTTCAGCTATATGTTGATATTCCCAGTTTATGACCGGGCAACTCTCGGTCACAGATGGTTTATGATTGTGAGCACGCTGGCTTCGAGCCTAAGGGTCAGACAAGTGACTCAGTGTCTCCAGATGTTGAGGCTATCTCCAGTGTTCCCAGAGGTTTACGGTATCTCCCCCAATATGTTGATTACTCTCTGTAAACCATTTAAAGCTCCCCCTTGGCTCTATCATCAGCCGACATGGAGTATCATTCCATTGCTACGCTGATGACACCCAACTGTACCTCAGGATCAACCCTACCTCCTCTGCAGCCCTGCCTTCACCCACACTCACTGCCTGCCTGGAGGAGATACAGGCGTGGATGAAGCAAAACTTCCTGAAACTCAACAGCACCAAGACCGAAGCCATTATAGTTGGCACCCCACACCAGGTTCGGTCATCCACCATCACCACCATCACCTTCTCCGGCCAGGACATTACCCTCTCCTCAATAGTCACCAACCTGGGTGTTAAAATGGACGCCCACCTGACCTTTGAGGCCCACATTAAACAGCTGTGCAAGAACTCCTTTTATCACCTCAGGAACATCGCCAAACTCCGCCCCACACTCACTCTGTCTGACGCCGAAAAGCTGGTCCATGCCTTTGTCTCCTCCAGGCTGGACTACTGCAATGCACTCCTCATCGGGATCCCTAACAAAAGCATCCAGAAGCTCCAATACATTCAGAACAGCACTGCTAGGATCCTGATGAGGGTGCGCAAATATGATCAAATCACCCACATCCTTAAAGCACTACACTGGCTACCCGTGAAACTAAGGATCGAATTCAAGGTCTCCGTCCTCACCCACCAGTGTGTCCATGGAACTGCCCCTCCCTACCTCAAGGAACTCCTCACCCCCCATACCTCCTTGCGGACCACCCGCTCCAGCAACTCCAACTTCCTCAAACCCCCCAGGACTAAGCTCCGTACTATGGGAGACCGGGCCTTCTGCTCGGCTGCTCCCAGTCTGTGGAATGCTCTCCCCGACCAAATGAGAGCACCACAGACCGTGGAGGCTTTTAAAAAAGGCCTCAAAACCCATCTCTTCAAAAGAGCCTTTGCCTAGACCTTTTTATCACCCTTTCATTTATTTTTTATTTTTGTATTGCTTTTTATTAATTCTACCGTGTTGTGTAATGTTTATTTATACTGTTCATGCTCACTACTTGTAGCACTTTGGGATTTGAAATCAAATATGAAGTGCTTTATAAATGGAACCCATTATTATTATTATAAAAGGTCTAGCAGGAGAGAGGCGCGGCAGAATTGATGTGGCAACTCTACGGGAAGTCAGAACCTCTGGCTGCTGTGACTTGTGATGTGAATCCTCCGGCCGATACTTGTAATAAACCATCAGTGTTTGACATCGAAGCTCCAACTCTCCTCGTGTCTCTCTGAGTCCTGATTCTCCATTGCTACAGAAGTTTCCCTTACACTCTCCACTTTTGTAATCGCTCTAGCTATATTCTCCATTACGTATGGGGCATGTCTTCCCCTCATCCAAATAGCCCCATCATCTGCGTATAGAGCCGATTGGATGCATGTGTCTAAGCATTCAAATATATCATTAATCATGATGTTAAATAATATTGGACTGACTGCACTCCCTTGGGGAATACCATTTTCTATTTCTAAATAATTGGAAATATCTGCTCCAACCTTTACTCTAAATGTCCTGTCTGTTAAAAAGGCCCTTACCCAATTGTACATTCTCCCTCCCATAACCATTCTACTCAATTTGATCAGTAACCCATCCCTCCACATAGAGTCATACGCCTTTTCAATGTCAAAGTACACCATTGCCATTATCTCTTTCATTTTCAGTGTTTTTTCCACATCATTACTCACTCTTACTAATAGATCTATTGTGGACCGCCCTTTACGAAATCCGCTCTGTAAACTACTCTGCAGGAGAGAGTAGGCTTCCTGGATTGCCTCATTTAATTACAGACCCTGGCTGCTGATAGTCCGGCTGAGGGTGAGGGGATCCAATCAGCCGTCAGTCTGAGCTGCACAGGCAGGAAGTGATCAGCTGATTACCTGCAGTGAGAAAAAGGGGGAGAAGAGAAAAGAGCAGGAGGAGGGAAACACAACAGAACCAGCAAAGCCCGCCTGGCACTACCAGAGTTCATCAGCTGTTAAAGGTGGAGCAACTTCTACTGGGTATCTCAACCTATAATTATATATCATTGTTTAGTAATATTCTCTTTTAGCTAATAATCTGAATTTGTAATTAGTACCTACTTTTGTCAAATCATTGTAGTGCAGTAAGTGCACTAAGTGCAATACTGGTTTCCAAATTGTAGTGGAGTTGAAGTATAAAGTAGCATATAATGGAAATACTCAAGTAAAGTACAAATACCACAATATTGCACAATACTTGAGTTCTCTTCTGGGTTGAACCAGCTTCGTGGTACAGGCCTCTGGTCAAAACTTAAAATATTTGTCCATGTTTATGTGCAAATGAAGAACTCTCACTGGTTCAGAACCTTTTTCCTTAAGAGTCTCTTTTCTTTTCTGACTTTATGGGTATTTGACTTTATATTAAATACATAACAATAAGAGTGCAGAACATCTAATACTCTTCACTCTGAATCCAGAACAATACAACTGCAGGAGTATGGATAAAGCGAGATGTTTGCATGCATGTTGATTTGGGCAGAATCCAGCAGAGCGGATCGTGCTGTTCATTATATGTCATCTATCTGTAAAGAAAACAGTCTAAATATTTAACATAAAGCTGTGAAACAGTCTCAATAATTGGCAGCAAAAATGTAAGGTTTAATTGGAATAAAAGGATACATGTTGAGATAGGAAGTTCTAATATCTTAAAAGAAGTGTTGGAATATAAAAAAATACAAACTCTTTTGGCTCCTTCCTGTCTTCCTACTGGGTCTCTCTTGGCTTTGTGCTGGATATCTTCTAGCTCTATTCAGGGTTTGGGATTTTTTTTCTAGCTCTATCCCTGATCATTTTCAGAACCTGAAGGCTCTATACGGACTATCTTCTGGTTCTCCTCTGGATCCGTCCACTATCTCTTGTCTCTGTCCAGTGAATTACACTTGTGTTACTGGAGCAGGTAAAGCATACAACAGATACTTTCAGCATTATCGGAGCACGAAGTGGAAGCTTGGATGAAACACAGCGGACTTCTAAACAATAAACATCCGCAACTTGGAAGAAATAAAGTTGGGTTTTATGCGTTCTAATATTGCAATGCAAACCCATGATGTAATGACAGTAATTCAGAATCATTGAGTGCTCATTTCAGTAGATTTAATCAAACAAAGCATAAACATATTGGACATGGCCTCAAGACTGTAACCTCTTCACATTCTGTTGAAATAGTCAATTACTAGCCATATCTCACACATTGCTGTTTTGAATCATTAATGTGTGGATGACAGTTGAACTGGATGATGTAACATTTATGCCATCTGCTGGAAAGAAGACGTATCGCTCTGTTGGCGTCGTTTAGACAACAAAAACAGAGTGAAGCTCTCATTTCATCAACAATCTTTGAGTACAGACACCGTCCTGCAGAGAGCACACAGCCCAACAGCACGTCTTTGGTCTAGCACCACTTTACAAAACGTTTGCATTAAGGCAATAAGACTAGCTGGTCCCTTGTAAAGGTCAGTCCACCTTAAATGAGCAGTGGGTGATCAGCAGGTGAAAGGCAGGACACAGGATTCCTGGAGCTATCAGCCAGAAAAGAGAAAGTAAACAACATCCGGTTTCAAAAATATTACAATAATTACGTCTTTACGCCGCTCAAGGTTAATCCAATGTCTTTGTGTCACGTAGAAATGTTGACTGATAATCCATCATCATATTTATGGCAATATACTGGGTATACAGTTTTGCAGTCCAGGCGTGCACTTTCAGATATGCTTTGTTCGCTTCTCTATTACGTCCACTATGGTAATGTTTACGTGGATTTGGGAACTGCCCATCGATTCTATTGGTTCTGATTGTTAAGAAAAAGGTATAAATCACACGAATCGACCAATGGGTTCCAGAGATATAGTCCTGCGTAAAGTATAAAGAATGCCAGCCAGTTTAAGTACATTACGCAGCCGACTTCATTTATTGTTTACTACGGAAAGGGGACACAGTCACATTGGATATTAACCTATGGATTAACTACATCATCGTTTTTATCGTTTTAATGCCATTGAAGACCAGTTTAGACCAGACAAAGAGGAAGGTAAGCCATTAGCCTAGCGCATGTTAGTACCTAGCGCCACTTGTTTTAATGTACGTTTTTGTTGATAACCTCGCAAGTTTGTATCTTTCGTGTTGAGGTGGGCACCGTTAGATTCTGTGTCTCCTTGCGATCATAAACGATGTGTTGGATGTGCAGCTAGGATAAGTAATAAGGGAGCTAGGAGTGATTTTCGGTGCAGTAATAGGTTAGCATTTTTCGCTCGGGGCTAATTCAGAGGCTCACTGTTAAAAGATCAGTTAAATGAGTTTTTTCCGTTATATGGATATAAAATATTCATAGTTTATTAAATATTAAGGTTCCTTGGACATTGTTTCCTGCAAATGACGTTAGGATAACAGAGTGTGTTTTTATATTTTATTTTGTTCACAACAGTTGTATTTGGATGGAATGAATACCTATAGTGATAATTCAAAGTAATAAAATGATCTTTACAGTGAAAAAGTTCAAATGGAACTGATGGTTCCCAAATTACCCAGAGGTGAGTCCGCCTGGACTTTATTTTTCTAAATCTGTCTAAAAAGGTCAAATTTCATTTGTTTTGCATCAATCTTGATACAGGGTACTTATTATATGTTATAGTTTGGATTCCTAAAGCTTTTAGTCTACTAACCCATCATTCAAGGGTTTCACTATAAGTAATGGGTTTTTTTTAGGCGGACATTAGAATTTACATGTTTTTACTATGTTCCATCTGAATTTATTTTAAAATATAAACATCTATATTGATTCTGACACTTCTGCATCCAACTCACAGATGTAACCTTGCTTTGAGAGAAAAGATAATTAATTTACCCCTTTTAGAAGTGAAGATATAGTCTTTGTTGTGTTAGTGGCATTTTCGAGCCTGAAACCTGAAAAACAGGCTCAGGGCTTAAGAGGTTAAATTTCCACAATGTGAAGAAGCATTCTTACAGACTGTACAGCTGTGTGGTTTCTCTCCTGTGTGGACTCTTGTGTGGACTTTCATGTGTGCCTTTAAATGATCACTCTGTGAAAAAGCTTTCTTACAGACTGTACAGCTGTGTGGTTTCTCTCCTGTGTGGATTCTCATGTGTTTCTTTAAATTTCCACGATGTGAAAAAGCTTTCTTACAGACTGTACAGCTGTGTGGTTTCTCTCCTGTGTGGATTTTCATGTGTGCCTTTAAATTTCCACTCTGTGAAAAAGCTTTCTTACAGACTGAGCAGCTGAATGGTTTCTTTTTAGGACTACGTCGTGGATCACTGACAGATTCATGTCTATTTTTCAGTGAGTTTGAGCCGGATGCAGGTTCTCTGGTCTCCTTCCAATCAGCACTGTGTTCAGCGTCAGGTTCAGAAGAGTCTCCAGTGTCTTCAGAAGAGTCTCCAGCGTCAGGTTCAGAAGAGTCTCCAGCGTCAGGTTCAGAAGAGTCTTCAGTGTCAGGTTCAGAAGAGTCTTCAGTGTCAGGTTCAGAAGAGTCTCCAGTGTGGTCCTCAGTCTTTGGTTGTAAACTGCTCTCTGGATCTGAGTTCCTGGCTGGTTCTGGTCCTCGACAGTCATCTCCATCAGCTTCTGTTTCCATATGTTCACTTTGTCTTTGATGATGCTGAGAGGACTGAGGTTTCTCTTCATCATCTTCACTCTTCACAGGGTCAAGAGTGAAAGTGGACTTGGCGATATCAGCCTCCTCCACCTCCTCACTGATCCTGAGTTCCTCCTGTTCCTGCTTAATGTGTGGGGGGGGCTCTGGGTCCTCCTGGTCCAGACTGGTGCTCCCCTCATGCTGGTCAGGGAGAACCTCTTCTTGGACGTCTGCAGGAAACAGGAGACACACAGTCAGAACAAACTGTTAAGTGTTAGCATTTAAAAATCTAATCACCATTACAATGGGAGACATTTTTCAGCCCTAATTAATGCCTTTGTTTTTTGTTTGTTCATTCATACCACTTTTATTGCCAGATAGAGGGTTCCGATCATAAAACACAGAGACCATACAGCCATACCATATTGAATTGAAAAATACAAATCAGAATTCTTCAATGTTGACATGACAATGATAAATTAGTCTGGATATTGAGAAACAATCGAAAAACATGTCTTAAAAACAACTCTCTTCCCTTCTACTCGAGGAGAGGCAACAGATCAGACTAATATTCATATATTTAAAAGAATAAGTATTTTAAACTTAAATGGTGGACCAGAGTCTATGGTGTGATGATTAAGTGACAAAAAAGTATCAAATTATATGTATTCTGCATAATTGGGGGGGCGACGATACAAATTAAAATGTGGGACACTGCTGGTTATATCCGGGACAATACAAAGTAGAATTCGGGACAGTTGTGGGACACTGAGGAAAAAAGTTAATTTCGAGCCCTGGCTACAGGGTGTACTTTGAGGGTTTGTGACTCTGCAGACCGTTTGCAGAAAAAGCTACATAACACACAAGGGGACGGGTAATAACAGGGAAAGCATGACATGGGACCTTTAACATGCACTGTTCAGAGGAGACTGCGTGAATTAGGCCTTCATGGTCAAATTGCTGCAAAGATCCACTACTGAGGATGAACAACAAGAAGAAGAGAATAGTTTGGGCCAAGAAACACAAGGATTGGACAATAGGCCAGTGGAAATCTGTACTTTGGTCTGATGGGTCCAAATTAGAGATTTTTGGTTCCAACCTCCGTGTCTTTGTGAGACGCAGAGAAGGTGAGCGGATGGTTTCTGCATGAGTGGTTCCCACCGTGAAGCATGGAGGAGGAGGTGAGATGGTGGGGGGGGGGGGGCTTTGCTGGTGTCACTGTTGGTGATGTATTCAGAATTCAAGGCACCCTTAACCAGCATGGCTACCACAGCATTCTGCAGTAGCCAGCAAAATATAAATCATATTCTGGATTGTTTAACACTTCTTTGTTTACTAGATCATTCTAGTTAATGTGTGATTTTATAGTTTTGATGTCTTCAGTATAAATCTACAAAGCAGAACCAATTTAAATGAATAAAAAATTTCGAATGAGAAGATGTGTCCAAACTTTTGACTGCGTCTAATACTAGTGTATATCTCTCTCAAATTATATATATATATATATATATATATATATACGGTATAAAGATATATATATATACGGTATAAAGATAGATATATATATATAAAGATATATATATATACAATATTATATATATATATATATATATATATATATATATATATATATATATATATATATCTATCTATATATATATATATATATATATATATATATATATTGTAGTGCCAAGAGATAGGGAGTCAGAGGCGGTGCAAGGAAGGTGCAAAAGGGAACTTTATTTGAGAGCAGCTAAGGTCATGTTGTCCGGTTGCAGTCCGGGAAGAAGAGAGTGAAGTCAGGAGGGCACACAACATATACAGTAAACACATAACATGTCCGTGTGGGAACAAAAGCCCCAACTGTAGTTCCATGTATGAATTATGTCCCAGTGTATTAATAGGTGGTCACCACAAGCCCCCCCAGAATTCAAACATGGCAAAAAAATCCTCGCGTCCGAGGAGGAAGCACCACAGGGGCCGAGGAGGGTGGGGTCGCAGGTGAGGGCCGGGCCATGGAACGGGCCGACGAAAGGGGGCAGCAGGAGAGGTAGGGGCCCTAACGAGGGCGAGGGCACCCCCACCGGGGGCGGGCCGGAAGGGACCTGTCGTAAGAGGGCCGCAGTAGGTGTCATGGCGAACCCAGCAGGAAAGAGCGCTGCCCGGCCACAGGTGAAGGCACGGCGGTCATGAAATCTCCAGAAGGACGGAGCGGTATCCCAGGGAGGAAGGAGCGCAACCCGGCCGCAGGCAGAAGCACAGCGGCGGCGGGAATGAAATCCTCGGCAAGCCCTGAGGTATCCCCGGGAGGAAGGAGCCGGGGACAGATGAGAGGCCAGACAGGGTCCCGGAGCGCACCACCCATGGGCCGATGGAGCATGGGCGACGTCCGGAACTGTCGAGAAGAGACGGGATCCAGGAGTGCGCCACCCAGGCGGCGATGAAAACGTGAGTGGTGTCTGGAACAACCGTCGAGGTGGTGAAAAAAAGGTGAGAGTGTCCACACGAGGTCAACCGGCTGGTCGAACTTCCTCTCCGGCACCGGAAAAAATGGTTAAGTCAGATGTTAGCAGAAATACATCGACAGCCATTAACAGCTAGCCCACAAGGTAGCAATCGGTTTGCTGGTCGACCCAGCAGGTCGTGCATCGTCTCCCTGTTGGATGGAAGGCCGATGCGGGAATGGCGAGCAACGTCCCAAGCCATTCCGCGGGGCGCGCACCGAGCCTCAGTCCGCGTGCCGGTGGCAGCCACGGACGATTCCAAAAATCCCCGGCATTTCGAGAAAAAAACTTGAGTTTCTTTTTGCCGTGTTCGGGTCCGTCCCGGAAACTTCTCGAGACGTTGTCAGGGTCACCAGTGTAGTGCCAAGAGATAGGGAGTCAGAGGCGGTGCAAGGAAGGTGCAAAAGGGAACTTTATTTGAGAGCAGCTAAGGTCATGTTGTCCGGTTGCAGTCCGGGAAGAAGAGAGTGAAGTCAGGAGGGCACACAACATATACAGTAAACACATAACATGTCCGTGTGGGAACAAAAGCCCCAACTGTAGTTCCATGTATGAATCATGTCCCAGTGTATTAATAGGTGGTCACCACAATATACAGAATATATTATAAATACATGTTGGCAATAATTGATTGATGAGATTTTACATTAATTTATATTAATGTTTTAATTACTTAATGACCTTTGTACTAGTTCCCCTATTCTTTATCAAGTAACATTTGAGATGTGTTTAATTTATTATTGAACATATCGATTGATTTATTTATGAATTATTCTCGCGCCATTTCAATTCATCCAAAGTATTTGTTTTTATTTGCTTTTACGCATTTAAAAAGAAAAGGTGAATAAAGAAGCACATTAAAACTAAAGTATCAATGTATGTCACATTTAACCAACTAGTGCCTACATGTATGGGTAATATTTAAATCAGTACATTAAATGGCATATTATTCAATCCATGTATGTTTATAAATATATTTATTTTGGTAGGTTTGCTCTTCCGTAATACATTTGAATTATTATAATAAAGTACATGTGACTCATAATACTAACATACTTTTACTTAAATAAGATAAACTTAAAGATATGAAATGCGTTAACTTGTAATGGAGGATTTTCACAGTGTGGTGTTTGCACTTTTACTTACCTGCAGCAAGTGCTGATAAAGGGTCTAAAGCAGTGGTTCTCAACTGGTGGGTCGCGCACCCGTTTCGAGTGGGTCGCGGAAAAAGTGATTTTTTTTTTTGGAAATAGTCAAACTTTTATTTTGAAGGCCCGATTTTCTAACGCTGTGCATGCAGTCGGCGTTGGACAGGAAGTACCGGAGACCATAAACGGCTTTGAAAACGTCTGCCACGTAGTGAACATCTTCTCAATAAAATATCTTTGCTGATGTTTTTTCGAGTCTTCTGGCCAATCAGAATCAAGATTGTTGCCGGAGAATAATTTTGCGGTAGAACTCTTCTTTATACATCCATGGGTACAACTGCAGATACAAATGAACACGTAATGAAATATGACCCTCGGTTTGATGCTTGACAGGTCACAGAACAATGGGAGTTATCTCCTCTTTGCTCTTCTCTCTGTGAGGAGCAGCTTCAGAACAAAGTGAAAAACAAACAATGGCATACAATCATAGACTGTATATATAAAGCATAAAATATTATTAATATGTCGGGTAGTGATAGATTTATTTATTTTCTTCTCAGAGTACCAGAATGCATAGTTTATGTTAGTATTTCTAAAAATCTCCTGGGGGAGAATCCCCCCAGACCCCCTGCTGGGGTTGGGTTTTCAGCATGTGGGCCTTTTTATATAGTTCAGCTTTGATTCCATCATCTCATTAAACCTTTTTTAAAAGCATACTTTAGTTCTGTGAAGGGAGATATGCACTGTATTTCACTTTTATTAATATTGTATGCTGTAAAGCGTATATATTACAGCAAGATTTTTTGTTGAATAGATTTGAGTGCTTCAAAATGTTGGGTCGCGATTTACTGACCAAGTAAAAAGTGGGTCCCGAGGCCTGACCAGTTGAGAACCAATGGTCTAAAGCATGGGCGCGGGAAGGGGGGTGCTGAGGACGCTGCAGCACCCCCTAGCGACAGACAGGGGGTGCGGAGCTCCCCTGTCTGAATTATTATTTGACGGTTATTGCTGCTCCCGCTGTGCATAATCTGTGTAATATGTAGCCAATAAATTCCACATTGTTGGTAAAATAATATTTTGGCCTGCCCCGAATGTTTTTTCTGTAAAACCGGACAATTCTACTTCAATAATATAATACATTAACCGTGTTTTACGTGAACCTCATCATGACACTCGAGAGGATGGCAGGACTGTAATTTCTCGTGTTCAGTGAATGCAACAGAGGCAAGACACCAGACCAATCAGAGAGTTGCATGGAAATAAAAGTGTGCTCGTGTAATTCAAACTCGGCTCTGTGTGTGTGTGTGTGTGTGTGTGTGTGTGTGTGTGTGCGTGTGTGTGCGGACGGACATAGTGCATTTAGTGTGTGGGAGAGAGGGAGAGAGAGAGAGGGACCGGTGCCAGCAGCAGGGACCATGTCGTTAGCATCTGGTTAGCTAGCTGCGCTAACGGACATACGGAGCTGTTGGTTCCATAACAAGCTGGAGGAGAGCTCTCCTCTCAGACTGAGAGGCTCAGGTGAGCTAAAGGACTCTCTGAGTGTTTAGATAGTTAACTTTAGTTTAAGTTATCTCAGTGGGTCTCAAACGGTTTGGTCACAAATTATTCAAAAGATTATTTCTGCGGCACACCTTCATATGATCATTAGAATTATAAAACAATAAGAGAATAAAGGAAAAACAGTTATGAAATATTATATGGCAGTAGCACACGAATACAGTTTGAAAGGGGAGTGATTTGTAAAATATCCATAAAGAAAATCTGCTTACAGTTGTGTTTCATCTGGGTGTTGAGAGATGTATCCATAGATCTCTTCATGTTGCTCTCAAAGTGCAGCAGATTGATGCTTTCAACTTCAATATTTAACAAAAATCTTCCCGGGGGAGCATCCCCCCGGACCCCCCTAGAGGAGGTGAGGTCCGCTCCCCACTCGTAAAAAATAGCACTTTACCCCTATATACCGTGAGCTGATGATCGAGCCTTCATTGTAACAGTCGCGGGTGTACTGTGTGTTTGCGTGTGGGGGTTGCTTTTGTGCGTGCTCTATAGTGCCCGTAATAGTGTTCACTGGAGTCCAGCACCTCAGCACCCCCACTCAAAATACCTTCCCGCGCATCTGGTCTAAAGTGTTATTAATGTGATAATAAAGTGTTACTGCAGAGTGTAAAGTGTTGATGAAGGGTAAAGGGAACAGACCTGTTCTGTGTATCCGAAGCTGAGGCTGTAAAACAGCGTCCAGTAGTTTCTGGAGTCTCTTGTTCTCCTCTTTGGAAAGAGACAGCTCCTCCTCGAGCTCTGCTATCGTTTTTTCAAACAGAGCAAATGTCTCTTCATTAGCAGCAGTGAGTCGCTGCTTCTTCAACGACAGCAGCATCTGGACTTTACTCATGTTTCCTAGATCACCTTTTCCTGCAGACTCCGTTAAACACACCGTTTCTCTCTCCGTCAAACTCTCAATCTGACTAGTGTTGCTAACGTGTTTCCAGCTAGCATGCTAAGCTAGCTCCTATAGTCCGAGGTAAACGCTCCAGAGAAAAGAGCACAGAGTCCATTCAGAGGTTTATCCAGACACACAGATGATGGATCAGTAGAGCTGGAGCTCACACACACTTTCTCAGGAACACAGAGAGAGAGAACCGGAGCGACGAGACGCCACCTCGATCCAGGTTAGAAAGAGCTGGGAACTTCACTTCCGGTGCGGTTTGAGGACGTCAAAATAAAAGCGGGAAGGATTTCTTCTTTTTGGTTTTAAGAACGATTGGCACCAAGCCCCCAGGAAGTGCGCCGGAGTCTGATGAGAATATTCGTGGTGGCCAAACGGCGGTACTACACTTCCTTTAGGTTGCTGGGCCCGGAAACACTTTTTCCCATTGACTTACATTGGGAAAGAGCGGTCTGTAACTCGTTGGATAATTGTTTTTAAACTAAATAAACTACCCAGTATGAACACTTGTATAGCCCTTATTAAAAACATTCGTTCCTCAAGTTGTAAAAATGTGCTAATAACGTTATTCTGAGAGTTATTTCCCTCGGCATTATGAACGCGCATCTAACCCACGGGACCGCGCCGCCCGGCACGTTCACGTTACGTGTTCAGCACTACATGCGTTTCTCTTTACCCATGATGCACAATAACAACGGACCATATCGCCTTACTGCCACGGAGCTGTAAGAATGGATATATTGCACATGTTTGCTGGAATTCATCATTTGTAAAATATTATACTACATGGGCTGTATGATTAAATCTTGTACCGTACATCTTGTATTAAATAAAGTTAATATTACCGACGTAGATTAACGTTCCTGTAGCGTCTTATTGCACGTGCAATTGTTTTAGTTACTTGTGAGCTACTTAACATGAATAATCACAGTTACTATCCTTTTACTCCATCACATTTCAAAAAGAAATAGGCTATTGTTATTTTAACTCCACCACAGTAATCCATCATCAGCTTTACTTTTTAGATAAAGTTTTAACTCACAATTGGTCATAACAGGCTTCAACATATACATTTTTATATATTGCTTGGATATCACTAGATCCTGATGTCAGCGTAATATAAAAGTACATAACGATGGATGTGTAATTTAGCATAATTTACGAGCTAGCCGCTAGCTGCTAACTGCCGCCTCGTTAATATAAATCCAGTACCATGCTGTCATGAACGCGCGGTGCTGTTACGTGTATGCAAATTGACGTGCTTAATGTGAACGAGCCTTTTGGGCGGCGTGGTCAAAGTTGCGCATGCTCTATGAGCGCACATACGGGTACTTCTCAGGCATGCTGGGTAATCTGTGACGTTTCGCTCTCTCAAAAGTTGGGCCATTTTGTCATCATGCGCTAATGAGCAACTCTCATAGGAATGAATGAGGCCCCGCCTCCCACGCTGTATCCAGTTCGTATTATACATCCATGATCCGGACGTTGCCTTAACACCTACTACTGGACAGTGTTGGGTGTAACGCGTTACAAAAGTACGGAGTTACAGTAATATATTACTTTTTGTAATTGTAAGTAATTTAACGCATTACTAATTAAATATGGGTAATATATTACCCGTTACAATGCTCAGTAACGCAGTTACAACACATTTTAACCCGAAATTAAATGGTGTTTTGTTTTTTAAGAATGTACTAACATAGCGAGACATTCCGACACCAGACAAAGTGTGTGGGTAGATTAGTAAACCTGGTGTGTTTACCCTTCAGGCTTCGCGTCGGGATCTTCGGGGCAGTTGAATGTTATGCACACTCTATTCAAAAAAGAGAACGGAGCGAAAAATACTAACGACAAATTGTGTCAGGTGCGCGTGACCTGCTCCGCTGCACGTGCATAATTTCCAAATTATCCACAGCAGTGATACACATCTGTGGATAATCATTTATACCATCACTAAACGCCAGCAACACTGCATCTACTGCAGACAGTAGCAACAGGTCAGATGGGGACATCACGTTACCCTCCGTTGTGGACACTAGCTTACTCCCGCCTGACTCGCCGCCCTCGCCCCCGGAGCAGCTACGCCGCCCCTCTGCGGCCCGCAGGTTCCAGGATACCACGGCAAAACAGAGCCTGCCCAGGTATATCTAACCAAGTACCCGCCTGTACAGTGGGGTTAGGCGGTCATTTTGCAGCTCGTGGTATACAAATAGACAATGGCTAGAATATTCATGTGAAATAGTGCCATATTCTGCCATGCCTGTAGAAATGTTGGGTCAAACATAATGCATGTAGCACAGATGCCTTCACCACGAATGGCTACAAAACTATCTCATATCCCGAGCTTATCAACGAGCTGATGTTGCAGCTGAAATGTTCTCCAGGTCACAAAGTCAACCTCACATGATGATTAGATACCAGTTTTCAAGCACAGTAAATATTCTCTTCCCAGAGTATATGATGGGACCAAGGTGATGATGTAGTACATGGTTTTAATAATACTTTTGCTTTTCAATGTTTGCCATTTCAAACCATGAGCTGGTTAAAATCATATGTGCCTTGATTTACAATATGTTCTCATTTCTTTTATCAGTACAGTTTTGAAGCTTTTGTGCTTTTCTTTGCCATAGTCCACTTTGGACTGTATGAGATATTTCAGGATTGCACTTTTAACTCACTTGAAATGTTCTCACTTGCTTGGTTTCAAAACATAACAAAGGCCATACTCTCTTCATTGGGGACCATCAATGCTGTTTTTCATTGCTGTTGCCGGCCACTACTGCTCATGCAAACCTGCTACCGCTGCGCCCCCTGTAACCTCAGAGGCACCCTGAGTCATTTTGTTCTGGAACCGGGCCTGCACACGGCCACATACTAAACAAACTACAGAGCCCATTCCGTGTCCTGTTAGTGTTTACTTCCTGTCTGCCTTCTTCTGGTGATTTATCTGACGTCCAGCGCTTCGTCTTTTAACCTCTTTTGCTTTCTCTTTCTTGATCCTCCTTAGCAACCTTATAGTCCTTGACAGCGGTCTGTACTGCTGTATTAACAACGTGTCACATGTTAAGAATTTACAATCAGAATCGAGTATTCAACTAAGCCATGTAATACAAGTTGTTAGTAAGGCAAGGCAAGGCAAGGCAAGTTTATTTATATAGCACCTTTCAACACAAGGCAATTCAAAGTGATTTACAACAAATGAAAGACATTAAGAAAATGGCATTTAAAATCAGTCATTAAAAAGAAAAGCTAATAAAATAAACATTAAAAGAAAAAATACATGGATAAAAGTTACAGTGCAGTCTAAGATGTAAATAGTTCAATTAAAAGCAGCGACAAAAAGAAAAGTCTTCTTGCTGAATTTGAAAGTAGTCAGAGTTGCAGCGGACCTGCAGGTTTCTGGGAGTTTGTTCCAGATGGAGCATAATAACTGAACGCTGCTTCTCCATGTTTAGTTCTGACTCTGGGGACAGAAAGCTGACCAGTCCCTGAACACCTGAGAGATCTGGATGCTTCATCATTTAGCAGGAGGTCAGAAATGTATTTTGGGCCTAAACCATTCAGTGCTTTATAAACCAGCAGCAGTATTTTGAAATCTATTCTTTGACACACAGGAAGCCAGTGTAAAGACTTCAGAACAGGAGTGATGTGATCCACTTTCTTAGTGTTAGTGAGGATTCGAGCAGCGGCGTTCTGAATCAGCTGCAGCTTCCGAATAGATTTTTTAGTGAGACCTGTGAAGACACCATTGCAGTAGTCGAGTCTACTGAAGATAAAAGCATGGACAAGTTTTTCCAAATCCTGCTGCGACATTAGTCTTTTAATCCTAGATATGTTCTTTAGGTGATAGTAGGCTGATTTAGTAACTGTTTTAATGTGACTGTTGAAACTCAGGTCAGAGTCCATGACTACACCTAGATTTCTGGCTTTATCTGTTGTTTTGAACATTGCAGACTGAAGCTCAGCGCTAACTTTTATACGTTCTGCCTTGGCTCCAAAGACCATTACCTCAGTTTTATCTTTGTTTAATTGGAGAAAGTTCTGACACATCCAGTCATTGATTTGTTCAATGCACTTACTCAGTGTTTGAATTGGAGCATAGTCTCCTGGTGAAATTGTTACATAAATGTGTGTGTCATCTGCATAGCTATGGTAACTTATTTTGTTGTTTTTCATTATCTGAGCCAGTGGTAGCATGTAGACGTTAAAGAGAAGGGGCCCCAAGATGGAGCCTTGAGGTACCCCACAGGTCATATTTGTCAACTCAGATGTGTATTTACCTATAGAAACAAAGTTGTTTCTGTCCTTTAAGTAGGATTCAAACCAATTTAGGACTGTTTCCGAAAGTCCCACCCAGTTTTCCAGTCGGTCTAGTAATATGCTGTGGTCAACAGTGTCAAACGCAGCACTGAGATCTAATAATACTAACACTGAAGTTCTGCCACTGTCTGTGTTTAAGTGGATGTCATTAAAGACCTTTACAAGAGCAGTCTCAGTGCTGTGGTTTGGACGAAAGCCTGACTGGAACACATCCAAACAGTTATTTAAATGCAAGAAGTTACTCAACTGTTGAAAAACAACTTTTTCAATGATTTTACCTAGAAATGGCAGGTTTGATATGGGCCTGTAATTGTTCATTACTGAAGCATCTAGATTATTCTTTTTTAAGAGCGGTTTAATGACTGAAGTTTTCAGGGCCTGTGGAAAAATACCTGAGTGAAGAGATTTGTTTACTATATGAAGTAGATCTGAGGCCATGCAAGGCAAAACATCTTTGAAAAAATCCCGTTGGAATAATATCAAGGCAGCAGGAGGAGGACTTCAGAAGTTGAATAATGTCCTGTCACGATCTGTCCGTGTTGTGTTTTGTCTGTCTGTTTCTGTCTTTAGTTTCCTGTTTTATTTTGTAAAGTGTTCACCCCCCGTTCCTGCCTGTCGCTTTCTGTCTGTTTTCCCTCCCTGATTTACCCGATTGTGTTCACCTGGTGTCCCTGTGTTTTCTCCTCCCTCCTCACCTGTGTCTTATTTGTGTGATTAGTCTTGTGTGTATTTAAGTTCTGGTTTTTCTATCTGTCTTTGTCGGTTCGTCTTGTGTCATGACCTGGTCTTCGGTGAGTGTTCTGTTCTGTCTTTGTGATCAATTTAGCCTTGAAATAAAGGAGTCATTTTTTGTCACTATAATCTGCATTTGGGTCCTGCTTCCTACACACACCGTAACATTACGAACCGACCAAATATGGACCCAGCAGATGATCCTTTTGAAAGGGAGCTGCTTTCATTCACCTACTTGCTGGCTTGCAGCTATGGTGAATGGAGGGGAGCGTCCGGGGTTCAGCAGCGAGAGGCAGCTCTGGCAGAGGCTCGCCAGATGGCTAAGGAGAAGCCAGGCTTGGTGAAATTCTTACCTGGCTGGATTTTGGATTTCCTCTCGGTGTGTTATCCCCTGCCTGCTAGCCCCAGGCATGCTAGCTCCATGTCTCCCAATTCCCAACCTGGCACCGTACGCCTTGGTGGGTTCCGCCTGAAGTCAACCCGTGCTTCTGCCCCAGTTCCTGCTCCTGTCCAGGAGTTGTATTGCGGAACTCGTCTGGCTTATGGAGGTCCACGGAGTATTCAGGCGGCTGCTAAGAGGAGTCGTCGCAAGGCCAGGTTAGCCCGAGCCCCAGCAGCCATGGTTCCGGCTACAGAACCGGCCCACACAGCGATGGTTCCGGCCCCAGTTCTGGCCCCAGCAGCCATGATTCCAGCCCCAGTACAGGCCCCAGCAGCCATGGCTTCATGCTCCAGTACCGGCCCACGCAGCTTTAATTCCATACTCCATTACCTGGCTTACACAGCCAGGGTCCAGGCTTCCGCTCCGCGCCCAACAGCCAGGGTTCCAGCCCCAGTTCTGGCCCCAGCAGCCATGGTTCCGGCCCCAGTTCCAGCCATAGTTCCGGCTCAAGTACCAGCCCCATCAGTCATGGCCCCGACTCCAGCTCCTCGTCACCGGCCGACTCCAGCACCTCGTCTCTTGTTGGCTCCCCAGCCAACACCAGCTCCCCGTGTCCTGTCGGCGTACCGGCCAACTCCAGCACCCCGTGTTCTGTTGGCGAACCAACTCTCTCAAGTCTCCCCTCCAGACACTTCTCAAGTTCCTACCGGAGTCCCCCTCTCGAATTCCCTCTCTAGTCTCCTCTCGAGTTCCCTCTCGAGTCTCCTCTCGAGTTCCCTCTCAAGCCCTCTCTCGAGTCCCTTCTCAAGTCCCCTCTCGAGTCACCTCTCAAGTTCCTACCCGAGTCCCCTCTCAAGTTTCCCCTCAGGTCTCCTCTCGAGTTCCCTCTCAAGTCCCCTCTCAGGTCCCCTCTCGAGTTCCCTCTCAAGTCCCCTCTCAGGTCCCCTCCCGAGTTACCTCTCGAGTCACCTCTCGAGTTCCTTCTCGAGTCCCCTCTCCAGTCCCTTCTCAAGTCACCTCTCGAGTCACCTCTCAAGTCAACTCTCCAGTTTCCTCTCGAGTTCCCTCTCAAGCCCTCTCTCGAGTCCCTTCTCAAGTCCCCTCTCGAGTCACCTCTCAAGTTCCTACCCGAGTCCCCTCTCAAGTTTCCCCTCAGGTCTCCTCTCGAGTTCCCTCTCAAGTCCCCTCTCAGGTCCCCTCCCGAGTTACCTCTCGAGTTCCTTCTCGAGTCCCCTCTCCAGTCCCTTCTCAAGTCCCCTCTCGAGTCACCTCTCAAGTCAACTCTCCAGTTTCCTCTCGAGTTCCCTCTCAAGCCCTCTCTCGAGTCCCCACTCAAGCCCCTACTCATGTGCCGTTGGAGGTCCCGCAGACTAGTCTTCTGCCGGGGGTCCTGCCAACCCCATGTCCTGTACCGTTGGAGGTTCCGCTGGGGTCCTGCCAACCCCATGTCCTGTCCCGTTGGAGGTCCCGCCGTCTACTCTCCTGCCGGGGGTCCTGCCAACCCTTTGTCCTGTCTCGTTGGAGGCCCCGCCGACTACTCTCCTGCCGGGGGTCCTGCCAACCCTGTGTCCTGTCCCGTTGGAGGTCCCGCAGACTAGTCTCCTGCCGGGGGTCCTGCCAACCCCATGTCCTGTCCCGTTGGAGGTCCCGCCGACTACTCTCCTGCCGGGGGTCCTGCCAACCCTATGTCTTGTCTCGTTGGAGGCCCCGCCGACTACTCTCCTGCCGGGGGTCCTGCCAACCCTGTGTCCTGTCCCGTTGGAGGTCCCGCAGACTAGTCTTCTGCCGGGGGTCCTGCCAACCCCATGTCCTGTACCGTTGGAGGTTCCGCTGGGGGTCCTGCCAATCCCATGTCCTGTCCCGTTGGAGGTCCTGCCGTCTACTCTCCTGCCAGGGGTCCTGCCAACCCTTTGTCCTGTCTCGTTGGAGGCCCCGCCGACTACTCTCCTGCCGGGGGTCCTGCCAACCCTGTGTCCTGTCCCGTTGGAGGTCCCGCAGACTAGTCTTCTGCCGGGGGTCCTGCCAACCCCATGTCCTGTCCCGTTGGAGGTCCCGCCGTCTACTCTCCTGCCGGGGGTCCTGCCAACCCTTTGTCCTGTCTCGTTGGAGGCCCCGCCGACTACTCTCCTGCCAGGGGTCCTGCCAACCCTGTGTCCTGTCCCGTTGGAGGCCCCGCCGACTACTCTTCCTGCCGGGGGTCCTGCCAACCCTTTGTCCTGTCTCGTTGGAGGCCCCGCCGACTACTCTCCTGCCGGGGGTCCTGCCAACCCTGTGTCCTGTCCCGTTGGAGGCCCCGCCGACTACTCTCCTGCCGGGGGTCCTGCCAACCCTTTGTCCTGTCTCGTTGGAGGTCCCGTCGTCTACTCTCCTGCCGGGGGTCCTGCCAACCCTTTGTCCTGTCTCGTTGGAGGTCCCGTCGTCTACTCTCCTGCCGGCCCCATGTCCTGTCCCGTTGGGGGTCTTGCCAACTCCTTGTCCTCTTCCGTGGGGTACCTTGCCGACACCTGTCCCACCGGTTCCTGTCCAGTCGACACCGGCTCCTGCCTGGCCTCCGGAGCTGTCTGGTCTTCGCCCTCATGCTCGGCCCCCTGAGTTCGCCCGCTGTGGCCTTCGCCCCTCCATGGTCTCTGCCTTGCCCCCGGGCCGTCCGCCTGAGTTCCCCACCTTGGATTCTGCCTTGCCCCCGGGCCGTCCGCCCGAGTTCCCCACATTAGACTCTGCCTTGCCCCCGGGCCGTCCGCCCGAATCCCCCTTTTTTGAACTCTGCCTTGCCCCGGGCCGTCCGCCCGAGATCCCTTCCTGGTCCTCTGCTGTGCCCCTGGGCGGTCAGCTCAGTCCCGTCCTCCGGACCCCCTCCACCCACCCTGCTTGAGGTTTTGGACTTTTGTTTGTTTTTTTGGGACGTCTGGGATCCGTCCCTTGAGGGCGGGGTTCTGTCACGATCTGTCCGTGTTGTGTTTTGTCTGTCTGTTTCTGTCTTTAGTTTCCTGTTTTATTTTGTAAAGTGTTCACCCCCCGTTCCTGCCTGTCGCTTTCTGTCTGTTTTCCCTCCCTGATTTACCCGATTGTGTTCACCTGGTGTCCCTGTGTTTTCTCCTCCCTCCTCACCTGTGTCTTATTTGTGTGATTAGTCTTGTGTGTATTTAAGTTCTGGTTTTTCTGTCTGTCTTTGTCGGTTCGTCTTGTGTCATGACCTGGTCTTCGGTGAGTGTTCTGTTCTGTCTTTGTGATCAATTTAGCCTTGAAATAAAGGAGTCATTTTTTGTCACTATAATCTGCATTTGGGTCCTGCTTCCTACACACACCGTAACATGTCCTCTAGGTTTTTATCATTAATCTGATGGAATTGTGTCATGGTGTTTGAATTGATGTTAAGTGGACACAGAGACAACATATTTGCTGTTCCTGATGCAGAGGCATTGACTGCTTGTCTGATTTTCTGAATTTTGTCAGTGAAGGAGGCAAAATCATTGCACGCCCTGGTGGATAGAAGTTCAGAGGCTACTGACACTAGTAGCCTTAATGGCCTACACAGTTGTTATGCTATACCACATCGCCCTTCACTGGATGTATAATGAGCTGCACCAAACTACATTTTAGCATTTAAAATACCTAGCCATTCTTTTGCGGTTATTTTGGTGAAAGTAACTAAAAAGTAACTAAAGTAGTGTAACTCATTACATTTCAGAGACAGTAATATTGTAATGTAACTTATTACTTTCAAAAGAGAGTAATATGTAATATAATACATTTTGGAACTTGCCCAACACTGTTACTGGATCAATAATAAAACTACTCTTTCAAAACAAAACTATTATAACTAACAGAAAATACTCATAAAGGAAAAAGGGAAAATAAATAAACATCATTAAGCTAAACAGGTCGCAGTGCACAAATCAAATATCTGTATAGTGTTAGAAATCAAAATCAATGTGGATATGGCGTAATTTGAATTAAATACACTATTGTAGTGCAGAGAGAAAGGGAGTCGGAGGCGGTGCAATGAAGGTGCAAAAGGGTACTTTACTTCGGAGCAGAAAAGGACATGTTGTTGGGTCGTGAAGATTATATCACCTGATATATAAGAAGTGTTACGTTTGAATGGCAGAAAGTCTTGTTGCAATTTCCAGATATTAAAAGAGGCCCCTTGAGTTTCTCTGTTAATTATCAATAGTCTGTGTAAATAACAGGGGAAGCCAAAGGGGGATTTTCCTCAGATTTAATGCAGTTACATTCTTGTAGTTAATGAGGCATGACAGGCAGACCCATAAAGAGGCCTTGAGAATTGAGTCACACAGTTAAGAGAGACAATAGTCCTTCTGAATTATCAATAAATGTATTCAGTCTAGTAAAGCAGACTCCGAGGTGAAGGGAAGTTCACAGAAGCCCTTAGGCTACAAGAACAATTAACTTCTGTTAATGATAAAGAGGTGTGTGTGCGTTAACGATGTTTGGGGAAGAAGTGTGTCTATTGCAGCAGCTAGATGTGAATACTGCTCAAACGATACCTGTACTTGTGTTTGATTGATTTCTCTGTTTTATTCTTTCATGTGTGTGTACTAAATGGCCACAACATTGTGAAGTAGTTGGCTTCAATGTGCTTAAATTACTCTGTGTGAAATAAGGAGCAGGTTTGCATGACAGGAGACTAGAAATGATGTGGGAGGGGAGCAGAGAGGGATCGGAAGAATGTGTGTGTGTGAAAGCTGCAGGAATACGAGACAGCGAACACCAGATGTGTTTGTTTTGCTTCAAACTAAGAGACTGTTTCCGGGTCATCTCGGCTGGCGCGCGCTGATACGCTACGAAAGCCCATCGTTTGTATATGGGCCAATAGATGACCTGTATGGGAGGACCATCCACACAGCTCCTCCCGTTGTTCTTACAATATCTCCTGTTGAGTCCTTGTGTCCGGTCTCTTGTCCTCCTGCCGTCAAGATGATGATGTTCTCCCGGCATTTGGACCAGAGCAGGGGTGGGCCTACCCCTTTGAGAAGTGTATTGTATTCTTACCTTTTATCATTAAAACAGATTATTGTTTAACCTCTATCCTGGTTGTTTTGAGTTTTCCTTCCTTTAAAACAAACTCATATAGGATCGGCGCGGAGCAGAGATTCTGCTCCACAACAGTCGCAGCCGGGAAGACAAGAGGACGAGAAGCAAGGAGGGCACACAATATATACAGTACGCAACACATATGTCCGTGCGGAAACAATACCCTGAACTGTAGTTCCATGAGTGAATTATGTCATGTTATACAGTGGTCACCACACAATTTAATTTAACTCAGTTTTATTCTGAAAAAACCCGGAAGTTCACACTAACTATTAACACATGCATGAATACGTAAAGAAGTATATTTGATTGTTTAAAGACTTATTATGTATTTATTAATTAGCTGAAACTATGTTGTTTTGTTTGTTGTCTCAGGGCAACACTGGGCCACTTGACCACTTATTTTCATGCAAGTGTGCTCAGCTGTAAAATGATAAACCTAATCAATGTTTTTACATCTACTGATATTTACAGGAAATGTTATGGGCAGACACGATCAGGCTGTTAGGGCTATTCCGTCTGACAGTGAGGACAGTGAAGGTCAAGATAGGGTTAGGCACACAGACACACACACATAGACACACACACACACACACAGACACACACACACACATACACACACACACACACACACACACACACAGAGAGAGAGAGACATACAAACACATACACACAGACACGCACATACACACACAGATACAAACACACACACAGACACACACACACATACACACACAGATACACACACACACACACACACACACACACACACACAGAGAGAGACATACAAACACATACACACAGACACACACAGACACACACACACACACACACACACACACACACACACACACACACAAAGAAAACCTTTTGAATTCATAGAGAGTTGTTTTTTCTATTTCTTCTGAATTGTAGAAATCCTTGGTGTTTCAATACCCTCGTAGCACGGTGTTGCCCTGAGGCAACAAACCAACCCCTGGTTTAGGGGTGAGGGGGGGGTCACATTTTATAATTGATATAATATCAGGGACCCCTAAGCTCCTAAAACCAACCCAGTCTCACGGCATTTCGTGTTCACCAACACGATTTTCCTCTTTTTTTCGTGTTGCACAGCACGATTTTAAAAGCAATGTATTTCTACTGGTAATGTGTTTCGTGCAGCACGTCCTTTTCTCCGGTCGGGTCTTGGAAGACCGGAAACTGTGGGGTTCATAAAAACATGTTCTTACTCAATATCAAGCCACAGTTATTGCTTTTATTTTAAATCGTATAATGTCGGACTTTTGTTGCCGTCTGTGAGGAAAATAAACGGCTCAGAGCCTCAGAATACCGACATCTGTATTTTTAAATCTTTTTTCCTTCTAATTTGTTATTCTTTTCAAAATAACACTCTGTTATTTACTCACCAATAACACACCATTACCCTTGCTTTTATTTATTGGTTTAATTCCATAATCTCTGGCTTTTTTGCCTACGTCTGTTTCCGGTTATTTTATTTTGAATTTCAGTTCCTGACGGACGCCAAAAAAGCCCGAGATTATGGAATTAAACCAATAAATAAAAGCAAGGATAATTGTGTGTTATTTAGAAAAGAATAACAAATTAGAAGGAAAAAAGATTTTAAAAAATGGAGATTTCAGTATCCTGAGGCTCTGAGCCCAATTTATTTTCAATCAATCAATCAATCAATCAATCAATCAATCAATGTTTATTTATAGCCCAATATCACAAATGTTACATTTGTCTCAGTGGACTTCACAGTTTGTACAAAATATCAGTATGACAATACGACACCCTCTGTCCTCAGACCCTCTGTCCTCAGACCCTCTGTCCTCAGACCCTCTGTCCTTAGACCCTCTGTCCTTACACCCTCTGTCCTTAGACCCTCTGTCCTTAGACCCTCTGTCCTTAGACCCTCACATCATACAAGGAAAAACTTCCGAAGAAAACCCACAGTTTAAAGGGAACATGGAGAAACCTCAGGGAGAGCAACAGAGGAGGGATCCCTCTCCCAGGACGGACAGACGTGCAGTAGATGCCGTGTGGAAATTGAAAAGATAATACATTTGCAACATAGATAGTCCAAATGTTTGGAAATGCATGTGTGTAGAATAGGAAGATGGATCCACGAGGATATCCATCCAGGACCTATGATCCAGGACCTCAGCCACGACTCAAGATCCAGGGCTCGCGATGCAGGACACAGGACCGCAGGATCATCCATGACTCCGGATCCCAGCGTATATAGACACCAAAAAGAAAGAAATGTGGGGAAGCTGGGTTAATCGGAACATGGGAGTACACAGGTACAGACAGAGAGAAGGAAGAAGTAAGATGTCCCCCGACAAACTAAGCCTATATCAGCAAAACTAGGGGCTGAATCTAATCAGCCCTAACTATAAGCTTTATCAAAAAGGAAGGTCTTAAGCACACTCTTAGAAACGGATAGGGTGTCTGCCGCCCGAACACAAACTGGAAGCTGATTCCACAAATGTGGAGCTTGATAAGGAATTACATTATGAAACTACATCTGTTACAGAGAGTAGATGGCGTGTGTCAGTGTGCGAAATACCCGCCAATAATCGGGGGGGTCCCCATCTCCCGTTTATTGCGCAATATACCGGTCGAAGATTTCTCAATATGCAGTGGGTCTATGTAATATTTAATGGATTCAATCCAAGACATTCAGTAGTAGCAGCGTTTCTCAACCGGGCGCTGTCAAATAATTATATATTCTAACGTTCATATGAATGAATACGCGACCATTAAAGAGCCATCTGTTTTCGATTCTATGCGAGGAAATGGGAGCAGAGCTGGTCTCAGACACACACACACACACACACACACAGTCTGCGTGCTCTGCGTGTAGGGAGGGGTGGGCCTGCACGCGAGCACACACACACACACACACACACACACACACACACACACACACACACACACAGTCTGCGTGATCTGCGTGTGGGGAGGGGCGGGCCTGCACACACCTTCACACCCACACACAGTCTGCGTGGTCTGCGTGTAGGGAGGTGCGGGCCTGCACACACCCACAAACGCACACACACACACACACTAACTTGCTATTCTTAACCCCGGAATCCACACAGGACATACGCACACGCTCATCTTATGCACAGCAAAGATCGACAAAATAGTCTTTTACCTTAAGCGAGAATAGACCAAAGATGCCTTGGCTCGACTTCTTCTCGTTGCCGTCCTGGTTTCCAAGAAGAAGAGAGACGATGTCCTGCTTTAATCCAGCTTTTCACGAACGGCACTGGGTCGAATTTGTCCAAAGGGGGTCCGTTTAGGTCCACAAACAGAAGCGAAGACAGGCTCTCCTCGCGCAACCTGTTGCGGCTCTGGTTGTCGGTGTTATTCACGGCGGAAAAGCTTCTTTCGCACTCAGCAGACGTGGGGAGGTAAGTGCGACTTGCTATGCATAGCCGTTCCAGTGTTTTGCCCGGTGGAGTGCCCTGCAATTTCCAGTCTCTAAACTGCTCCACGGCCTCCCCGGCTGGTTCTCCGAGCGATTTAGCCAGACGGTGCACTTCTTGTTCGCCAAACAAAGTCAAGTCTTCCTGCTCTCCAGGCCAAAAGTGCTTATCAAGAGCTTTGAGCGTCTGGACCAAGCTTGACTCCGGTAAGCGCTTGGTTAGAGTAGCAACCACCGATTCATAAAAACGAGTCTTGTTTATTTTCCCCCTGCCTTCTGTCAGCTCTACGTCCTTAAAAAAGCCCGATGAGACGCCCTGTTCAGCCTTCTTCGTTGATCTCCCCCCGGTCGTCTTCATGGCGGTCAACACATGTATGGTTTGTTTGATGTGGACACTTGAGTCCACAAGTGTCATTTCTCTTCTCTGCAGCTTGAGAGACAGGCTCTGGAGTTCACGCAGGATGTCTTTCATGACAGCCAAATCTTCCATGAGTTGGTTAGGTGCTTGAAAAGTCCCTTGTAATTTTGCCTCTCAAGATCATTACGTGAAGCGTTCTCACTGGATGTTTTAAAATGGAGTGCTAGTGCTAGAAATCTTTCCATACAGCTTTTACTGTTTTAAAGTGATGGTGAAAATGTGACCTATTTTCAGTATTTCCATGTTGAGCTCGGCCGCTGCTTCTTTCAGCAATCTGGAATTCCTGGTTGACTGATTGTAGAGTGAGTATAAATGTGAAATAAATATCTCAAACTGATTAGTGCCACCCACTTCTTTAAGAGCATCTTTGACAGACAGTTCTAGTCTGTGCGCCAGGCAGTGTACAGACTGCACGTTCGGAAACTTGTTTTTGAGCCTGACGACAAGCCCACTGGCTTTTCCCGTGAGCACTGCAGCCCCATCGGTGGCTATGCTTATTAGGTGCGTCTTCAAAAAGTCATCATCCATTCCAGCTTTATATAGACTCGCCATCATTGAGTTATAAATTGATTCAGCATCGACCCCATCTGTAAGTTCCACTATATTCAGGAACACATTATCTACATCCCCCTTACCACTGACATCACATCTTACGTAAATGATTAGATAGGGACGACCGTGAACGGTACTTTCATCAATTGTGATTGATACCTTTGAATCCATTTCAGGGGTAGACATTAAGGGTAAAAAGCCACTGGCCCTCCGGGCCGGTGGAATTGTATTGTCACTGGCCCCACCATAGTAACCACTGGCCCGGAGCATTCGTCCAAAAAAAAAATATCGACAAATAATGAAGAAAATTAACACATTTGTTGCCATAGTAATTTATACACTAACTACATTACTAATTGTACTACAACATTTGAATCATCAGTTCTTCCTCATTTTCCTCAATTGTTCATATTTGGTTTATTAAAATAATGATATTGTGGTCATTGTTAAAAAATGTCTGCTATTATTATGAGTATTATTATTTGTATAATGCACTTTCTGCCTTCCTGTCATTAGGAGTTAGAGATGTAATGGCTATAGATTAGATTAGAACCTTCATTATCCTAAACTGCTGGGACATTTCCCTATAGCCAATACCTTTATATGTTCTGCTCTTCACTTGCTTGTCAGCATAGGTCGGCATTGATGTACAGAGCCGACAGAAGACCTTGTTTATATTGGCATCATCATGAGAGGTGCAGTGACGTGTCCTAAAACCAGGAAGTAAGCTGCTGGTTCCCTCCACAGAAAGCAATGGGATTTCTCCACAGGGTTTTGGAAAATAGCAGGAAATAATGTCTGTGGAAAACAAACCTGTTTGATAAATGCACGTTTTGTTCAGCCGGATACTCTCCACATGTCTACCCTACTTTTATAATTTTCTAATCATAAATCTAATCGATAGATTATAAAAGGGGTTTAGGACGCGTCACTGCACCACTAGAAGCCAACTCCATCGATCAAGCTGAAACTTTCTCTCCCTCTTCTTCTCATGTCACTCTCCTTTAACTCCTCCGGTGACTTTCTTTTATTTGAAGATTGTTTTTTGCCCGGCGCTTGGCCGGTTACCGCTGGTATTAAAACAGTTTGGTGAATGGTTAGGTGGCGCGATAGTCTGTCGTGAAGGAGCGCGCTCACTGGAGCCTGCTCGCGCTGAGCTCCGCAGCAAACAGCTGTTTGCTTTTCACCCAACAACGACAAGCGACTCACGAAACACTATGTTGTAGCGTTAATAAACGAAACAATTTAACAAAATTGCTAGTCAAAATACCAATACCACAGGAAACATTTTTTTTTAAACAATATTTTTAGTGGCCCGATCGGGCAAGTGGAAAGTACGTTATGCTGGCCCGGGGTGTCTAAATAGTGCTCCCGGGCCAGCGGGCCAATTATAATGTCGAGCCCTGCATTTATTTTACATTAGAGACGAACTTGCGGCGCATTTCCTTTGCAATGTGACTTATTATTTCTGCACATGCATGGTCAGATTTGTGGATATTCCCAACTTCGGCTCCATTCAGCTCCTGCATTGTCATGAGGGGGTTGAGCTTTTTATAAGATAGCCTTTCCTTTGCTACGGTGTAAGCTGCTCTAAACGAGACTGTTGTTTTCTTGAGTAAATCGGACTGTACATCAATGAAACAGTTTGGGAGGGTTTCTTTGTCTTTCATCTGTACTATTTCTACTGACCTCGCGTGGGCCTGGCTGTCCCTGTGTTTGTAGAACTTCTTTCGTAGCTGTTTTGCATCAGGGCTAGTAACATCACCATTGATCCATTCTTCCGCGAGGTGTAAACCCGGTCCCTTTAGCAGCAACGTTTTTGCTTTCCTACACACTAAGCATCCTAACTTTCCAGCCTTAATGTCAAGCCAGGAGTTGCGGTCTTTCCATTCACCCACCTGCTTCGTTGTCCAACCAGCCGGCGGAAAGTCACTAGCAGTAGCAGCTACCTCCGCAACTGCTGCGTCTTCTGAGCGCTCTGCCTCAACTTCACCTCCTTCTGGGGAGTGACTGGGCGGGACAGGAGCCCCCGACTCGCTAACGGTTCTGGTAGCGAGTGCTGTGCTAGCTGCTGCATCATCAGCATCATCTCTGGGTGTCTCTTGGTCATCTCGTGGTGTCACTTTTTTGGATGTGAACCCAAAGTGCGCGAGTGAAACACTTTGGTTTAGCTTTCTCTTAGACATTGTAGTCCTCTCTAATGTAACGTCTTTCTCTCCTCTTTGCCGCGCGTGGCTAATTTGCATAATTTGTGTCCGCGTCACGCAGCGTACCCGCGTCACGGCGGCTGGCTCTGCTTTTGACAGCCAAAATAGAAGATATTTGTGAATAAATGTTTTGAATTATGAATACTGGACATAGTAAGCTTAAAAACATTTTAGTGACCATTGCAAGTGACAAATACATATTATAATTTCAGACCCCCCCTAAATTTTGCTGTTGAGGCTTTCAGGGGGGCTCAGGTGTTAATCGGGGGGGTCGAGCTCCCCCGGACCCCCCCGTATTTCGCACACTGTGTGTGCTGCCAACAGCCAAGTTATAGCTGCCTGTGGTTTCCACCTTCTTCGCTGAATCCGATGCGACACCTGCCGGTATCTTGATCATGATTATCCATGTTGCTGCTCCATGTTCTCGTACCAACTCATTACTGTAGTCACATCAACACAACTGGTTTTTTGCTTTTCCAGGAAAATGCAGCAAACCTCCAACGGCTTCTCCGTCCAGCGTGGGAACCTGGACACTCTGTGTGACGACATGTAGTTCAGTCTTTGCTATTGTTTGTTTACTGTCCTTTGAAGTTTGCCATGCCGAAAATAGTGTTTCTATCTTTAAATTCAAGGCTTCATTTAGTTGTATAATACAGATCCTACAACTTTATAATATAACGTTTGTATGCCAAAGTATACCTGTTGATATTGTAACATGTGATATTAACAGACACTGAGGCCACAAGCTAGGAGACTTTCTTTCTAGATCCCCTCCGCGGCGCTGGCTGCAGAGATGATAGTCGCACCAAACCATTCAGGTTCTTTTGGCGCACAGTTACCTCACATCCGGACAGTGGTAGTTCTGTTTCAGACCACTTGTCTATCTTTTTTTAATCTATGGCTCTGTGTTATTTGAACTAACATGGGATACATAATATTAAATAAAAAGCATTGAACAGAACCACAGATGCCACTTGACAGCGGGGCTGTTCTGTTTTACCCCTTAATGACATTAGGCGCATTCACACTGCGGTACTTTTCCCACAAAGGTTCATGCAAACTTAGTTCATGAGAACTCTTTTATCGCGTTCACACCAAAAAGAGCCGGTACTAAAATGAGTTCATGAGAACCTTTTTACCCGCTCGAAAGTCCCTGCTAGAGAGCAGGGACTTTCGAGCGGCTCTTTTGTGAGAAAAGAGCTATATTTCTGATTGGCTGGGCGGATTGCAAACCACGCCCCGTAAAACTCCCAAAAAGTTTTGTGAAGCCGCCATTTTATTATCCTCGCATTAGCATTATTAGCATTAGCATTAGCCCAGCGCAGAAACGCAGAGAGACTAACTTATGGCAACACAAAATAAAACATGGAGCGGTGGAGATGAGGAGGTGTCGGCGTTCTGGCGATTTACTCGGAAGGCTTCAGTAGAAGCTGCTGGGAGTCCCAGCAACTTCTACTGAAGCCTTCCCCAACTCCGGGGACTTCCGGCCGGGGACTGTGGGCGGCAGTATACGCCGTGAAGTGGTTTGTAGCCTGCCAGTAAACCCAAAGCAGAAGAAGAAGAAGTGACGTCTGTGGCTTCATTTGCCTAATCCTCCCCCAGGGACTTTTTCCGGTGTGAACGCGATCTGTACTTAGTTCATGAGAACTAAAGAGTTCGCATGAACTAAGTTCGCATGAACCTTCGTGGGAAAAGTACCGCGGTGTGAAAGCGCCTATTGTTCCTGTTCCAACAGTGTTCAAAGGTTTTCTGCATGATTTTCGAGTTCTTATAAAGTTGAAGTGAATTGTACTTATTCTTAACTTTCACATGCATGGTGTTCACAGGAGCCTTGCTCAGATCTTGTGCCCTGGGCAAGTCTCGGTGTGGAAGATGTCCAGGTTAGATTTGTTAAAATTATTCTACTGAAGAGTATGATGTAATTGTCATTTTTGACACTTTTGACTTTTCACACTACAGGGCCGACCAAGACGAGGGGTCCTCGAGCAACTGAGGGGTTTGTTTTGATGGTAAGATACTGGATCAATCAATCAATCAATCAATCAATCAATCAATCAATCAATGTTTATTTATAGCCCAATATCACAAATGTTACATTTATCTCAGTGGACTTCACAGTTTGTACAAAATATCAGTATGACAATACGACACCCTCTGTCCTTAGACCCTCTGTCCTTCGACCCTCTGTCCTTAGACCCTCTGTCCTCAGACCCTCTGTCCTTCGACCCTCTGTCCTTAGACCCTCTGTCCTTAGACCCTCTGTCCTCAGACCCTCTGTCCTCAGACCCTCTGTCCTTAGACCCTCTGTCCTTAGACCCTCTTTCCTTAGACCCTCTGTCCTTAGACCCTCTGTCCTCAGACCCTCTGTCCTCAGACCCTCTGTCCTTAGACCCTCTGTCCTTAGACCCTCTGTCCTTAGACCCTCTGTCCTTAGACCCTCTGTCCTCAGACCCTCTGTCCTTAGAGCCTCTGTCCTTAGACCCTCTGTCCTCAGACCCTCTGTCCTTAGACCCTCTGTCCTTAGACCCTCTTTCCTTAGACCCTCTGTCCTTAGACCCTCTGTCCTTAGACCCTCTGTCCTCAGACCCTCTGTCCTTAGAGCCTCTGTCCTTAGACCCTCTGTCCTCAGACCCTCTGTCCTCAGACCCTCTGTCCTCAGACCCTCTGTCCTTAGACCCTCTGTCCTCAGACCCTCTGTCCTCAGACCCTCTGTCCTCAGACCCTCTGTCCTCAGACCCTCTGTCCTTAGACCCTCTGTCCTCAGACCCTCTGTCCTCAGACCCTCTGTCCTTAGACCCTCTGTCCTCCCTCTGTCCTTAGACCCTCTGTTCTTAGACCCTCTGTCCTTAGACCTTCTGTCCTCAGACCCTCTGTCCTTAGACCCTCTGTTCTTAGACCCTCTGTCCTTAGACCCTCTGTCCTCAGACCCTCTGTCCTTAGACCCTCTGTTCTTAGACCCTTTGTCCTTAGACCCTCTGTCCTCAGACCCTCTGTCCTCAGACCCTCTGTCCTCAGACCCTCTGTCCTTAGACCCTCTGTCCTTAGACCCTCTGTCCTCAGACCCTCTGTCCTTAGACCCTCTGTCCTTAGACCCTCTGTCCTCAGACCCTCTGTCCATAGACCCTCTGTCCTTAGACCCTCTGTCCTTAGACCCTCTGTCCTTAGACCCTCTGTCCTCAGACCCTCTGTCCTTAGACCCTCTGTCCTTAGACCCTCTGTCCTCAGACCCTCTGTCCATAGACCCTCTGTCCTTAGACCCTCTGTCCTTAGACCCTCTGTCCTTAGACCCTCACATCGTACGAGGAAACACTTCCAGAGAAACCCCACAGTTTAAAGGGAACATGGAGAAACCTCAGGGAGAGCAACAGAGGAGGGATCCCTCTCCCAGGACGGACGGACGTGCAATAGATGCCGTGTGTAAATTAGATATTCAGTATACATAGTAGTCCTATGTTTCTGTTTATAATAATGTATAGAAATGTATAATGCTTTCAGAATGCTATGCACTCCATTACTGCTCATAGTTTGAGACATGCTGTGATTTATTTATATCCAAAACAACATTCACGGAGGAATATTATTTGTCAATGAACACCATAGCATCACAACAACCTAACATAATATACTATTTCTTTATTTACAGTACGCATTTTACATTGTGGCAAGATTTCAATGAGGTATATAGAAATAAGGGTTTCATATTCTCCTCAAAAACGTTCCCATGCCGTATGTTTCTTTAATTTTACAATTTACATTTGCATTCTTGAAACTATTTGTTACACTGTCACCAGACTATATCATTTTTAATGAATTATTTTAATGTTTGTCTTTCCTTCACCAAGGTCTGAACAAGAGAGGTCGCAAAAGACTGCAAGAGGCGACGGGAGGGAAAGGCAATGCAGGCAGAAGCTGTTGAATCACAAATGATAAAGTCTTGAACCAGTGTGAGTGCTAAACATTTAACCTCTCTTTGTGGTTGTGAGGTTCCACAAAAGAAGCAGGCCATCTTTTGAGATGGGGTCATGAGTGCCGCTGCGGCGGGGAACTGTTACAATCAGCTGTATTAGGTTCACTAATGCCTCAAAATGTTGTCACGATCTGTCAGCGTTTTATTTTGTCCTGTCTTGTCTGTTGCTTCCTGTCTCTGTGTTCAATAAAAGTCCTGAATTCAAAGTGTTTCTTAAGTAAAAGAGTATAAGTATTATCAGCTAAATGTACTCGAAGTATCAAAAGTAGAAGTACAGTATGCGGAATGGCTCTGTTCACAGTATTATATTGATATTATCCTGTCAATTCAACCAATTTGTCTACGATGGCGCTTTTTTAATATATATATTTTTAAATACTGGTAGGAAATACAGTACTATATGATTTCATTTATATCACATATTTTTTATCTGTAAAAAGTGAGTAAATATACAATATTGCCTCTGAAATGCAGTGAGTATATTGAAATTAAAAAGGTGTACGTTAAAAAACAAATGAAGGTCCTTTCTTGAAGTCATAACTGAATTAATTGATGCAATTAACATGCAAATAGACATTAAAATATGATTTGAAGGCCGTTAATGTGTTTAATTTGAGTTTGTAGTGCCGAGACATATGGAGTCAGAGGCGGTGCAAGGAAGGTGCAAGAATAGTAATTTATTCACAAGCTGCAAAGGACATGTTGTCGGGTCGCAGCCCGGGTCGACAAGAGAGAGAGCTAAGAGGGCACACACTATTTATAGGTAACCCATAACATGTCCGTGTGGAACAATAACCGCAACTGTAGTTCCAAGTTTGAATTATGTCCCAGTGGTTAAATAGGTGGTCACCACACAAGCCCCCCCAGAATTCAAACATGGCAAAAAAAAAATATATCCCCACGTCCGTGGAACTGTCGAGGCGAGACGGGGTCCAGAAGCACACCACCCAGGCGCCGATGAAAGCACGGGTGTCGTCCGAAGCCGCCGTCGAGGTGGTGAAAAAGCGAGAGGGTCCACACGAGGCCGACCAGACATGGTCGAACCTCCTCTCAGGTACCAGGGGAAAAAGCTCAAAAGGTCGATAGCCGTTAGCAGCTAGCCGTTAGCTGTGGCCGTTAGCTGGCAGCCATCGGTAGCTGCTAGCCGTCGTTAGCCCCACGTGGATAGCTGCTAGTTGTCGCAGCCGCACGCACCGAAGAAACCAACCCACGAGGCAGCAATCGGGTTGTTGGTCGACCCAGCAGGTCGTGCATGGTCTCCCTGTAGCAGGAAGGCCGATGCGGGAATGGCGAGCAACGTCCCCAGCCATTCCGCGGGGCGCACACCGAGCCTCAGTCCGCGTGCCGGTGGCAGCCACGGACGATTCCAAAAATCCCGGCATTTCGAGAAAGGAACTCGAGTTCCTTTTGCCGTGTTCGGCTCCGTCCCGGAAACTTCTCAAGACGTATCAGGGTCACCAGTGTAGTGCCGAGACATATGGAGTCAGAGGCGGTGCAAGGAAGGTGCAAGAATAGTAATTTATTCACAAGCTGCAAAGGACATGTTGTCGGGTCGCAGCCCGGGTCGACAAGAGAGAGAGCTAAGAGGGCACACACTATTTATAGGTAACCCATAACATGTCCGTGTGGGAACAATAACCGCAACTGTAGTTCCAAGTTTGAATTATGTCCCAGTGGTTAAATAGGTGGTCACCACAAGTTGTACATTTTTGAATGCCGTTGCCATGGCGACAGATCACTCGCTCCTCAAGGTACCGGTATTATTATATTACCGGTATCATTATATATATTAATAATATAAGATATAATATTTTACAAAGGTTGAGAAGGAGGGGCGTTGAGCTCCCGCCCATGTTGAGGCGCACTGCAGTGAGGGGCTTCTCGTCTGAAACAGCATTAGATGAACCACCGCTAGGGGGCGCCATTTGTTTTGTTTCTGTCACATGTGCTCCGGCATGAACCAGAGAAGGAGACCGGAAACAGTTTCAAAGTTACAGCATCATCGCTATGGTGGTGCAGAGTGAAAAATAAATAAATAAAATACATTAAACAGGAGACAAGGCACGACTCTTATTTTGAAAACCCAGACCGGAAGTGTTGCTGTGTTTAGTTGTTATCTTTCCAACTGTCAACAGACACCGAGCTGTCAGTGAGCTCCGTCTGTTTCTCCGTCTCTGACCGCAGAAACGACACAGACCTCCACACTTTCATGAGTTAAAAACACCCTTTAAGTATTAAGGTGCTTTTCATCGGACTTTTTTGTAGAGTTTAACCATGTTTCTTTAAACGGAGCTCGGTGCTGGTGAGGCCGAAAGAGGAGCACCTTTTCCGGCCAGATTCTGACCGTAACCGCGCTGAATGCTGCTGGTTCTTTATTTGTGTTTTTTCAAACTGAGACATCCTTCACAACACACAGAGGTAAGTAGATTACACAGTACTTTATCATATCTATAATGTTTACACGTGTTCACTGTGCTTTTTATGTGTAAATATCTAGTTTCAATGTGGGTTTTAAGTGATGCGTTTGTCAGTTAACAACCTGCTGTTGTGATGGATAACAGTTACTGTAGCTAAGTATGCTAAGCTAATACAGTTAGACACATTCACAATTAGCCTGAGGTGTAAAGTAACTAAGTAAACATGTACTGAAGTACAATTTTGAGGTACTTGTACTTTACTTGAGCATTTCAGTTTCTGCTACTGTGTACATCTACTCCACTACAGTTCAGAGGTACATGGTGTACTTTTCCTCCACTACATGCATTTAATCCCTTTAGTTACTTCTCAGATCTGGATGAATGATGTGAAATATAACCAAGTGTTGAATCAGACTTTAGTTCCACCTGGAGTAAATCCACCAGCTGCCCTGCAGTCTACAAAGTACTTCAGACTAGCTGCACCTTCACCAGCTCTGAGAACACTTTCATGATCAATCATTATTAAACATATCATAGATATTATTCTGAAATGGACCTAATCTGCACACGACTACTTTCACTGTCTTTCACTTGAGGAACATTTTGAATGCAGGACTTTTACTGTAACAGAGTATTCCTACACTCTGGTACTTCTACTTTCACTCAAGTACAAGACCTGAGTACTTCTACTTTTACTCAAGTACAAGACTGAGTACTTCTACTTTTACTAAAGTACAAGACCTGTGTACTTCTACTTTTACTGAAGTACAACACTGAGTACTTCTACGTTTACCGAAGTACAAGACTGAGTACTTCTACTTTCACTCAAGTACAAGATCTGAGTACTTCTACTTTTACTCAAGTACAAGATCTGAGTACTTCTACTTTTACTACTCAAGTACAAGATCTGAGTACTTCTACTTTTACTCAAGTACAAGACTGAGTACTTCTACTTTTACTCAAGTACAAGATCTGAGTACTTCTACTTTTACTCAAGTACAAGATCTGAGTACTTCTACTTTTACTCAAGTACAAGATCTGAGTACTTCTACTTTTACTCAAGTACATAATCTGAGTACTTCTACTTTTACTCAAGTACAAGATCTGAGTACTTCTACTTTTACTCAAGTACAAGATCTGAGTACTTCTACTTTTACTCAAGTACACGATCTGAGTACTTCTACTTTTACTCAAGTACACGATCTGAGTACTTCTACTTTTACTCAAGTACAAGATCTGAGTACTTCTACTCATGTTGATGTTTAAAATGTGTATTTTCCAGTTGTACGACAAAGAGACAGTATTTACAGTAAGATATAAACAGACTTCAGTAGTTTGTGTTTCCTCCCTCTTTCACAAAGAGCCTGAGTAACGATGAGTCATCTGCTGAGTCACTGAGCTACAGTTAGCCACAGTATTACGGTTGTGACTGAGGAGTTATACTCTGCATACTTTGTGTACTTTCCTTCATTCCTGTGCTGTTTCCACTCATTAGAGCTGGCGTTAACCCACATGTCAGACTGGAGCTCACATTCCTGTGCTTCCCCCTCTGTCATTGCACCTCTTTGTCCGGCCCTCTCATTGCTTTTGTTCTGCCAGTTGTTGTGTGTCAGTGGTCAGATAATGGACCGGTTACAGTCGCCCTGAGCAAACACACGCATACTGATATACACCTGAACATCAGCAGGAGAGGACTCTTTAAAGTAGAGACACTACTTACTGATATACACCTGAACATCAGCAGGAAAGGACTCTTTAAAGTAGAGAAACTACATACTGATATACACCTAACACGAACATCAGCAGGAGAGGACTCTTTAAAGTAGAGACACTACATACTGATATACACCTGAACATCAGCAGGAGAGGACTCTTTAAAGTAGAGACACTACATACTGATATACACCTGAACATCAGCAGGAGAGGACTCTTTAAAGTAGAGACACTACATACTGATATACACCTGAACATCAGCAGGAGAGGACTCTTTAAAGTAGAGACCTACTACTGATATACACCTGAACATCAGCAGGAAGGACTCTTTAAAGTAGAGACACTACATACTGATATACACCTGAACATCAAAAAGCATGGAGAGGGACTCTTTAAAGTAGAAGGGCAGTTTCTTTTTACATACTGATTACACCTGAACATCAGCATGAGAGGACTCTGTAAGTAGAGGACACTACATACTGATATACACCTGAACATCAGCATGAGAAGGACTCTTTAAAGTAGAGCACGACATACTGCTATAACCCTGAACATCAGCAGGAAGAGGACTGTCGTTAAAGTAGAGGACACTACATCACTGATATACACCTGCACATCAGCAGGAGAGGACCTCTTAAAGTAGAGGCACTACAGTACGTGATATAAACCTGAACATCAGCAGGAGGAGGACGCTTTATAAGTAGAGACACTACATACTGAATATCACCTGAAACCATCCCAGCAGGAGAGGACTCTTTAAAGTGAGAGGCACTACATACTGATAGACACCTGAACATCAGCAGGAGAGGACTCTTTAAAGTAGAGACACTACATACTGATATACACCTGAACATCAGCAGGAGAGGACTCTTTAAAGTAGAGACACTACATACTGATATACACCTGAGCACTCTTTAAAGTAGAGACACTACATACTGATATACACCTAAACATCAGCAGAGAGGACTCTTTAAAGTAGAGACACTACATACTGATATACACCTGAACATCAGCAGGAGAGGACTCTTTAAAGTAGAGACACTACATACTGATATCACCTGAACATCAGCAGGAGAGGACTCTTTAAAGTAGAGACACTACATACTGATATACACCTGAACATCAGCAGGAGAGGACTCTTTAAAGTAGAGACACTACATACTGATATACACCTGAACATCAGCAGAGAGGACTCTTTAAAGTAGAGACACTACATACTGATATACACCTGAACACAGCAGGAGAGGACTCTTTAAAGTAGAGACACTACATACTGATATACACCTGAACATCAGCAGGAGAGGACTCTTTAAAGTAGAGACACTACATACTGATATACACCTGAACATCAGCAGGAGAGGACTCTTTAAAGTAGAGACACTACATACTGATATACACCTGAACATCAGCAGGAGAGGACTCTTTAAAGTAGAGGCACTACATACTGATATACACCTGAACATCAGCAGGAGAGGACTCTTTAAAGTAGAGGCACTACATACTGATATACACCTGAACATCAGCAGGAGAGGACTCTTTAAAGTAGAGACACTACATACTGATATACACCAGAACATCAGCAGGAGAGGACTCTTTAAAGTAGAGCACTACATACTGATATACACCTGAACATCAGCAGGAGAGGACTCTTTAAAGTAGAGACACTACATACTGATATACACCTGAACATCAGCAGGAGAGGACTCTTTAAAGTAGAGACACTACATACTGATATACACCTGAAACATCAGCAGGAGAGGACTCTTTAAAGTAGAGAGCACTACATACTGATATACACCTGAACATCAGCAGGAGAGGACTCTTTAAAGTAGAGACACTACATACTGATATACACCTGAACATCAGCAGGAGAGGACTCTTTAAAGTAGAGACACTACATACTGATATACACCTGAACATCAGCAGGAGAGGACTCTTTAAAGTAGAGACACCTACATACTGATATACACCTGAACATCAGCAGGAGAGGACTCTTTAAAGTAGAGACACTACATACTGATATACACCTGAACATCAGCAGGAGAGGACTCTTTAAAGTAGAGACACTACATACTATACTGATACACCTGAACATCAGCAGAGAGGACTCTTTAAAGTAGAGACACTACATACTGATATACACCTGAACATCAGCAGGAGAGGACTCTTTAAAGTAGAGACACTACATACTGATATACACCTGAACATCAGCAGGAGAGGACTCTTTAAAGTAGAGACACTACATACTGATATACACCCTGAACATCAGCAGGAGAGGACTCTTTAAAGTAGAGACACTACATACTGATATACACCTGAACATCAGCAGGAGAGGACTCTTTAAAGTAGAGACACTACATACTGATATACACCTGAACATCAGCAGGAGAGGACTCTTTAAAGTAGAGACACTACATACTGATATACACCTAAACATCAGCAGGAGAGGACTCTTTAAAGTAAAGACACTACATACTGATATACACCTGAACATCAGCAGGAGAGGACTCTTTAAAGTAGAGACACTACATACTGATATACACCTGAACATCAGCAGGAGAGGACTCTTTAAAGTAGAGACACTACATACTGATATACACCTGATCACAGCAGGAGAGGACTCTTTAAAGTAGAGACACTACATACTGATATACACCTGAACATCAGCAGGAGAGGACTCTTTAAAGTAGAGACACTACATACTGATATACACCTGAACATCAATAGGAGAGGACTCTTTAAAGTAGAGACACTACATACTGATATACACCTGAACATCAGCAGGAGAGGACTCTTTAAAGTAGTGACACTACATACTGATATACACCTGAACATCAGCAGGAGAGAACTCTTTAAAGTAGAGACAATACATACTGATATACACCTGAAACATCAGCAGGAGAGGACTCTTTTAAAGTAGAGACACTACATACTGATATACACCTGAACATCAGCAGGAGAGGACTCTTTAAAGTAGAGGACACTACATACTGATATACACCTGAACATCAGCAGGAGAGGACTCTTTAAAGTAGAGACACTACATACTGATATACACCTGAACATCAGCAGGAGAGAACTCTTTAAAGTAGAGACAATACATACTGATATACACCTGAACATCAGCAGGAGAGGACTCTTTAAAGTAGAGACACTACATACTGATATACACCTGAACATCAGCAGGAGAGGACTCTTTAAAGTAGAGACACTACATACTGATATACACCTGAACATCAGCAGGAGAGGACTCTTTAAAGTAGAGACACTACATACTGATATACACCTGAACATCAGCAGGAGAGGACTCTTTAAAGTAGAGACACTACATACTGATATACACCTGACATCAGCAGGAGAGGACTCTTTAAAGTAGAGACACTACGTACTGATATACACCTGAACATCAGCAGGAGAGGAACTCTTTAAAGTAGAGAGACTACGTACTGATATACACCTAACATCAGCAGGAGAGGACTCTTAAAGTAGAGACACTACATACTGATATACACCTAAACATCAGCAGGAGAGGACTCTTTAAAGTAGAGACACTACATTACTGATATCACCTGAACATCAGCAGGAGAGGACTCTTTAAGTAGAGACACTACATACTGATATACAACCTGAACATCAGCAGGAGAGGACTCTTTAAAGTAGAGACACTACATACTGATATACACCTGAAACATCAGCAGGAGAGGACTCTTAAAGTAGAGACACTACATACTGATATACACCTGAAACATCAGCAGGAGAGGACTCTTTAAAGTAGAGACACTACATACTGATATACACCTGAACATCAGCAGGAGAGGACTCTTTAAAGTAGAGACACTACATACTGATATACACCTGAACATCAGCAGGAGAGGACTCTTTTAAAGTAGAGACACTACATACTGATATACACCTGAACATCAGCAGGAGAGGACTCTTTAAAGTAGAGACACTACATACTGATATAAAGGGATATTATCAAAGAATAGCAACATTGTGCAGGTCTGTTCTTTCTAACAGGACCTTTCTTTACTTCTCTAAACTTAAAACCCAATTTACTGAATTCATAATACATTGAATTATATTCATAAAGCGCCTCGTGCAAAACAAGCAGCCTTAACCTTTGAATCCAATATAACTACTGGATCGACTGCAATCAAAACAAAATGGACATAGCACATTTATAAAAGTGGATTAGGAGAATATTTAAACACCTGTCTTGAGATTTAGTTCAGACGTATTTACAGATAGTTTTTGATCTTAAAAAATATTCTAAAATGGACGCAGGGACTTTGGGACAGGTGAGATGCAAGAGAGTGTATTTGACTTTAACTCCACTATTACACCCTACATCTTCCCGCTCCTATTGGAGGATGCTCCTGTCCTACTGTCATGTGGCCTATTCATCACGTCATGCAGGAATAACAACTCAAAGACACATCGAGGAATGCAGAGTGTCCAGGAGGGGAACAACTAAAACCCACACAATTTAGAGCATGGATGTGCAATTGTTGAATTAAATTCTGATCCCATGGACGGCACGATGAGCCTGAAACAAAGAGGCTAACGTTACCTCAGGATGTGGAAAAGGGAACACACATTTCTGCAGGATTTGAGAGGGAGTCAGTCGATGGAGAGCGGAGAGCAGGCCCGGCCAGGCCATCGGGAGGACCGGGAGGTTTCCCGATGGCCTGGCCTGCTATGTGGCCTGCTGGCCTGCTATGTGGCCTGCTGGCCTGCTATGTGGCCTGCTGGCCTGCTATGTGGCCTGCTGGCCTGAGGACCTCTTTTTTTTATGTATGTATTGTGAACGCAACGCTGCGCAAATGTGGGTCTGACTCTGCCTCACAGAGGGTGACTGGCTGTCTCCATGATATGGCCTGCCGACATGGCCACTTTCATACAGATCATACTAATGCCCTCGATTGGTCTCTGTGTCATTCAAGCTCGGGAGGGTGTGTGTTAGTGTATGCGTGGCGCGAGTGAGTGAGATAAAGCGCGCGCACCGGTTACGTGTATTGTTGTTGTTAGCTTCTGGTGCTAGCTAGCTGCGCTAACGGATATAAGGAGCTTTTTCAACAACAAGGTGGAGGAGAGTCCTCTGCTGTCAGACTGAGAGACTGATAACCTCAGCTCAGGTGAGGTAAAGGACTGAGTGTTTAGATAGTTAACTTAGTCTAAGTTCTCTGTGGGTCTCAAACGGTTTGGTCACCATTTATGTAAACACATATTTCCTTTTGAAGGGGGAGCGATTAGTAAAATATGCATGAATAATAAAAATAATAAAAAAACGTTAACTAGGTGAAAAAAGGTAAGATAAATTATTAAAACTTGTTGAGAGCTAAAACTAGTCTTTGCTGCTGCTCAAAGAGGAGCAGGGGAGAGGAGGGAGAGGAGGGAGACAGGAGGAGGCTGATTCAGGAGCACAGACACACTCACAACTATAAATGAACCAAAAAACAAATAAATAAACAAGTTTCAATGTTGTTTTCATATTGGATATGGTATGTTATTGGTTATGGCCATGTTCTTATGATTGTATGATTATTTAAATGTATACAGTTTCTGTTTCATATGGGTGTAGTGTCTTTATTTCCCCCTCAAAGTGCACCAGATGATGCATTTAAGTCCAACATTTAAAAAAAAAAATCTTACCGAGGGAGCATGCCCCCGGACCCCCCTAGAGAATTTGAGGTCCACCCCCACTTAAAATATGTTCACATCGGTTCCTAAATAGATTTGCACATTAAATAGTAACCATGTCCATATGTTTATTTTGGGGTAGTAGATTTAGAGGGCTATCACTCCGTCAGCAACACTGTAAATATAGACAAATAAATCCAGCAAAATGGCACAAACACTGGTAGTGGCCTGGCTGGGTCTTTAATTCCGGCCTGACTTATTGTCCCAGTCCGGCCCTGGAGGAGAGGAAGAGGATGGTGAAGGAGGTGTGTCTTTGTGCAGGCTGACCTCTGCTTTAATGAGGAGGGGGATGGAGGCTTGAGAGGAAAGGTGCTGAGCTAAGCTGCTCTTCCTCCTCTCTGACTGAAGCCTCTTCCTCCTCTCTGACTGAAGCCTCTTCCTCCTCTCTCTCTGAAGCCTCTTCCTCCTCTCTGAAGCCTCTTCCTCCTCTCTGTCTGAAGCCTCTTCCTCTCTCTCTCTGAAGCCTCTTCCTCCTCTCTGAAGCCTCTTCCTCCTCTCTGTCTGAAGCCTCTTCCTCCTCTCTGAAGCCTCTTCCTCCTCTCTGTCTGAAGCCTCTTCCTCCTCTCTCTCTGAAGCCTCTTCCTCCTCTCGGTCTGAGGCCTCTTCCTCCTCTCTGTCTGAAGCCTCTTCCTCCTCTCTGTCTGAAGCCTCTTCCTCCTCTCTAGTCTGAAGCCTCTTCCCTTTTTTTCCTCTCTGTCTGAAGCCTCTTCCTCCCTCTGTCTGAAGCCTCTTCCTCCTCTCTCTCTGAAGCCTCTTCCTCCTCTCTGTCTGAAGCCTCTTCCTCCTCTCTCTCTGAAGCCTCTTCCTCCTCTCTGTCTGAAGCCTCTTCCTCCTCTCTGAAGCCTCTTTCCTCCTCTCTGTCTGAAGCCTCTTCCTCCTCTCTGTCTGAAGCCTCTTCCTCCTTCTGAAGCCTCTTCCTCCTCTCTGTCTGAAGCCTCTTCCTCCTCTCTCTCTGAAAGCCTCTTCCTCCTCTCTGACTGAAGCCTCTTCCTCCTCTCTCTCTGAAGCCTCTTCCTCCTCTCTGTCTGAAGCCTCTTCCTCCTCTCTGTCTGAAGCCTCTTCCTCCTCTCTGTCTGAAGCCTCTTCCTCCTCTCTGTCTGAAGCCTCTTCCTCCTCTCTGTCTGAAGCCTCTTCCCCTAAGCCTCTTCCTCCTCTGAAGCCTCTTCCTCCTCCTCTCTGAAGCCTCTTCCTCCTCTCTGTCTGAAGCCTCTTCCTCCTCTCTGTCTGAAGCCTCTCCTCCTCTCTGTCTGAAGCCTCTTCTCCATCTCTGTCTGAAGCCTCTTCCTCCTCTCTCTCTGAAGCTCTTCCTCCTCTCTGGACTGAAGCCTCTTCCTCCTCTCTCTCTGAAGCCTCTTCCTCCTCTCTGTCTGAAGCCTCTTCCTCCTCTCTGTCTGAAGCCTCTTCCTCCTCTCTTTCGGAAGCCTCTTCCTCCTCTCTGTATGAAGCCTCTTCCTCCTCTCTGTCTGAAGCCTCTTCCTCCTCTCTGAAGCCTCTTCCTCCTCTCTGAAGCCTCTTCCTCCTCTCTCTGAAGCCTCTTCCTCCTCTCTGAAGCCTCTTCCTCCTCTCTGAAGCCCTTCTCCTCTCTGAAGCCTCTTCCCCTCTCTCTCTGAAGCCTCTTCCTCCTCTCTGAAGCCTCTTCCTCCTCTCTCTCTGAAGCCTCTTCCTCCTCTCTGAAGCCTCTTCCTCCTCTCTGTCTGAAGCCTCTTCCTCCTCTCTCTCTGAAGCCTCTTCCTCCTCTCTGAAGCCTCTTCCTCCTCTCTGACTGAAGCCTCTTCCTCCTCTCTCTCTGAAGCCTCTTCCTCCTCTCTGTCTGAAGCCTCTTCCTCCTCTCTGTCTGAAGCCTCTTCCTCCTCTCTGTCTGAAGCCTCTTCCTCCTCTCTGTCTGAAGCCTCTTCCTCCTCTCTGTCTGAAGCCTCTTCTCCTCTCTCTCTGAAGCCTCTTCCTCCTCTCTGAAGCCTCTCCTCTCTGAAGCCTCTTCCTCCTCTCTGTCTGAAGCCTCTTCCTCCTCTCTGAAGCCTCTTCCTCCTCTCTGTCTGAAGCCTCTTTCCTCTCTGAAGCCTCTTCCTCCTCTCTGTCTGAAGCCTCTTCTCCTCTCTCTCTGAAGCCTCTTCCTCCTCTCTGAAGCCTCTTCCTCCTCTCTGTCTGAAGCCTCTTCCTCCTCTCTGAAGCCTCTTCCTCCTCTCTGTCTGAAGCCTCTTCCTCCTCTCTCTCTGAAGCCTCTTCCTCCTCTCTGAAGCCTCTTCCTCCTCTCTGTCTGAAGCCTCTTCCTCCTCTCTGAAGCCTCTTCCTCCTCTCTGTCTGAAGCCTCTTCCTCCTCTCTCTCTGAAGCCTCTTCCTCCTCTCTGTCTGAAGCCTCTTCTCCTCTCTCTCTGAAGCCTCTTCCTCCTCTCTGTCTGAAGCCTCTTCCTCCTCTCTCTCTCTGAAGCCTCTTCCTCCTCTCTGAAGCCTCTTCCTCCTCTTCCTCCTCTCTGACTGAAGCCTCTTCCTCCTCTCTTCCTCCTCTCTGACTGAAGCCTCTCCAGAGACAGGAAGCTCACTGTGTGAAAGGGCAGCGTCTGTTTTCTCCGCAGGAGCAGCCGACAGTGACCTCTGCTCCTGCTTTCTTTCTGTTTCTAAATGGCCTCAGGTTTAGAACATGCTGCTATGAGTTCATTTGAAATGCTGTCTTGCAACTCTGAAATATCTCCATCCCCACTTCCTTTCAATCTGCACTAAGGACACTTCAAAGTTCAATCCACTGTTTGGCTTTCATATACACTTTAAGGCTGGCATGGTGTGAGAAAGGACACACACATACAGAGAGAGACACACAAACACACACAGAGACACACACACAGAGACACACACACACACACACCTACACAGACACACACACACACACACACCACACACACACACACACACACACCACACAACACACACCACACACACACAGAGAGAGAGACACACAGACATACACCCACACACCACACACACACTCACACACACACACCACTCACAGACACGCACACACACACTCACACACACACACACACTCACTCACAGACACACAGACACACACACTCACTCACAGACACACCCACACACACACTCACTCACTCACTCATCACTCACTCACTCACTCACTCACAGACACACACACTCACTCACAGACACACACTCACTCACTCACTCACTCCACTCACTCACTCACACACACACACACACACACACACACACAACACACACACCACACACACACACACACACACAACAGGCAGAAAGAGGAACTGACACATAGATTAAAATCGAATTGAACAAAGGAAAGGAAGAAAGTCGAGGGTTTATTCTCTGCTGAGTAATAATAATAATAATAATAATAATAAAAATAATAAAAATAAATGATATTTATATCGCGCCTTTCAAGGGACCCAAGGTCGCTGTTCACGGTGGACAAACAAACAAACAGGCAATCAACGGGCAAACCAAAGAAAATCAATAAAGGAAGCCGGGGGACCAGAAAGGGGCTCGGGCCCGAAGGCCGGGGGGGAACAGGGTGGGGGAACAGGTGTGTTTTAGTGATGATTTGAAGATGTCCAGGGAGGCAGCATTACGGATCTCGGCAGGAAGTGCACTCCAGAGGGTCGGGGCCGCAACACTGAACGCCCTGTCACCAACAGCTCGGAGGCGAGAGCGGGGGATGGAGAGCAGGCCCGTGTCTGAGGACCGCAGACTCCGAGAAGGGGTGTAGGGATGGAGGAGGTCCGATAAGTACTGGGGGGCTAGGGTATGGAGGGACTTGTACGTGAGGAGTGTTTTGTATTGAATCCGGGATGTAGGTGGATGAGGGGGGGGGTGAGGGTGATGTGGTGCCAGGGCTTGGTGTGGGTGAGAAGCCCGGCGGCAGAGTTCTATGTGTAGTAGATGTGGTTATACAGAAGCCCTGTGGACCTGAGATACGTTTAAGATACATGTACAGGGTATACAAGGAAGGAGGAGGAGGAGGAAGTGATGAAAGTAAGGAAGTAGAGAGAGAGGCAGGCAGAGAGGCAGTGAAGGAAAGAAAAACATAATGACGTTATATGTTGCTTTTACCTCCTTAGAATATTTAACACATCGTAAAGTGTCTTGAAAGGCGCCTTAAATAACATGTATTATTATTATTCATAAAGCACATTGTTTTATCCTGATGCAACACACCTGGTGTTTAAAGGATTTCCATGTTCCCTAAACATCGAAGGAGAGTTCAAATAAACACATGTTGTTTCTAAAAGAGATCAGTGATGTCATTCGTATCACATGAAGACCTCTCTTGTTGCTGTAGAATAATCACTTCCTGTGTGTTGACAGCAAACAGAGTCAACTGTAACCATAGTGATGCACTGATGTTGTTTACAGCATCAACACCGTCAGTCTGCTAAACAGTTGCATGCACAGAGGACAACATTTAGTACATTCTAGGGTCTGTGGGGGCCCGAGGCAAACATTCACTGGGGGCCCCTTGAACCAGGTTTCATCATCATCAGTGGCACCCCTACACACACCCCCCCCCCCCCCATAGCCCCCCCCCATAACGGAGCAAGGCAGCGAAGCTTAAACTAAGAAGCAGCATTTGACGGCGCGCTACGCATGGGGCCGCCTTGAGGGGGTTTCCCGACATGTCGTTGCAGTAAATGAAAGGGTTTTTCATGTTGTCGTTGCTGTGGCCCTTCTTTGGGGCCCCCCTTCTGGTCCGGGGCCCCAAGCAGTTGCCTGCCTTGCCTGTTCGCAGCGCGGCCCTGACCGCTAAAGTTTGCGTAAAGCCAGTTACGGCTCCTACACACGGCGGCGTGCGTTGTCGCTTGCCGGCGGGGGGGGGGGGATGAAACTCGACCAACAACCAATCCATGAATCTCCCGCCCCAGACACACAAGCATGCGGTTTGATTGGCTAGAGCTTGCACTGGCATATGATTCGATTGGCTGACGCCTCCGTCGAGGCGGCGAAAGTAGAACATTGCTCTACTTTTGCAGCGAGCACCGCGAGAGAAGCTACGCTTTGCTCCCACAATGCAGTTCGGCGAATCGTGACGTCACCCCATTCAAAGTGAATGGGCAGAGACGTTGAAGCGGCAACGCACGCCGCCGTGTGTAGGGGCCGTTACAGCAGGGGAGTCACAACAGGTGATATTTTAAATCAAATCTTAGTTCAAAACTGTTAATAGTGTGTTTCCAAAGTGGTGCTGAACGGCTGGGTTTTTCACGTAATAAAATGAACTGTATCCTATTACTTTTGAAATATATCGACATGGAGTTATCCTAAATGTTTTCCCAGTTTGTCTTTTTAAATAATAAGCAACACCAGACCAAATCATCCTGGTTTACATGCAGGGAGTTTCTGCTTAAAGTTCACAGTGTCTTTTTGCACGATATATTCTATGTACACATCTAAGAACACCCTCCTTCATTTTATTATTAAGACACCATTTGTCTCTGACCACCTTCTTCTAAACTCCAGTGTGGAAGCTTTATTGAACAGCTTTGTGTGTGTGTGTGTGTGTGTGTGTGTCTTCCTGTCTCTATCTGTGGACCACTTCCTGTCTCTCCTCTCACTCTTCAGTGCTTCAGACAGGAAGTGTCTCTTGTTCTGCTTCCTTGTCAGATGGACGCTAAACGCTGCAGAACTCAAACAGCAGCGGGTAATGTTCTGAGACGTGTGTGTGTTTTAATACAGGAGGCACGGTGGGATTCAGGATACGCCGTGAAGGCAGCAATCAGAGGCAGATGCTAAAAGGTTGGTGGACTTTCTGACAATATGGAGTTAAATGCATGGAGCTGTTTATAACTATTCAAATAAGATTTCTCACATATCACGTTTTGTGTTGTTGCATGAAAGAGCTAGAATATAGAAAAGATGTAAAACATATCTTCATATGCTGTGATGAGCACACTAATAAACGAGGATGTGGTGCAAACTAGTGCTGATGATGAAACGAACCCTGCTGGTAACTCATATGTCCGGAAGGATACTTCATTATTATTATTATTTTAAACACCTTTTATGCCAGGTGCACACTTCCAAAAGTGTAAACTTCATTTAAGGATAGCCCCTTGAGATGAACCAGTCGTTATAGTCAGACATTGGAAACTGGTCTACCCTAAATATACTTGTTAAGCCTAGTTACAGGAGCCTCTGTGGTTCTTCCGCCTGGCAAAGAGGGGCTGATTAGTCCTCTAAATAATATCCTCCCAAACTAAAACCTAGAGTTGCTCTGGCTTCTCAAAAAGTGTTCAGATTCAACAAATGGTCTAAATGTTTTGGAGAGTCCAAACCCTTTTAAAAAGCTTCATGACTCAGCATTTCCCTCATCAGGAAGCTTTAGCAGATACTGTCCTCTCTGCAGAGCTCACACTAAATTGAGTGGAGTATAAGTACAATATTTACCTCTGAACTGTAGTGGAGTACAAAGTAGTAGAGAGAAAATGGAAAACTCAGTCAAGTACAAGTACCTCAAAGTTGTACTTAAGCTCAGTAACTTGAATGTACTTTCCACCACGACCATCTACCGTGAAGGTTTTGTGGAACATTCGTGAAAGTCTGTTTCACATGATTCTGTGAGCTGTGGTTTATGCTAATTATCTGCACACATCGGCCAATCACATCGCTCCTCTTAACGACGCCTGTTGCAAAATATCTGCATTTCTGAAAGTTAAACAACATGAACACAACTCCTCATCTGCATCG